>JAIUCT010000007.1:6168037-6178250 GCA_021307375.1 Tetraneura akinire
TTCATATCATATCGTAATGAGTTCTGTGTCCCCATATTAATCTGATTTGTAGGCGCATTAGATACCATATTGCGAGAATTAGGAATTTGATAACTATATTGAATATTATTGTTTGAAGCAGAAGAAGTACCTCCAGTAATATTACTTCCATACATTCCTCCTCTTTGTATTTGAGGCATGACTTGAGGCAATCCTGATCGTAACATATTCATTGTTTGTTGATACATCGGAGGTTGATACATTCTTTGTTGAATCTGTTGGGCCTGATGTTGAGCAATATTTATTACCTGTCGTTGATTCTGCATCATGTTACGCATCATATCATTGTTTGGTGACATATCATTTTGCTGTATGGTACGAAAAATCTCATGAATTTTTGCAAGATACGCTTGATAATTAAATCCAGTAGGTGTTGGTCTATTCCTTAACAATTCAAGTGCTCGTTCTTTTAACTCAGATTTTCGGCCATTTTTATTGCGATTAAATGCTGCTAATAATGCTTGCAAATCATTAGTCCGGAAACTACACAGCATATTTACATATCCTTCTTCAGTACAATTCATTTCTAAACATAATTAAACAATATTAAAATAAATTTAAAGAAAAGAAACTATTGTTATAGGTACTCATAAGTATATATTTTTACAATTATTCAGACAAAATTAATAAATACAATAGCCCTTATAACAGAATTTATTTTATTTTATGCACTAATATATAACTAAAAGTACTTAATAAGATTAGTAATCATATTATATTAGGTGCTGAATTTATGTAAAATTCAAGAAAAGAACAATATTACAATAAAAAAAACGTTAATAGAATTTTTTTTATTTTTTGTTAATGAAAAAACAACCACTTTTCCTGAGAAAATAATGAAAACCACTTCAAATTATTTGAAGTATATGAAAAAATACCAATTATAACCATAATAGATCAAAAATAATTTTCTCTACACAATAAGAACTTAATTTCAATTTTATGATTCCACTACAATTTACAAATAAGAATTAATATACAGTGAAACCTCTAAATACCAGACACTCTCGGTTGCTGTAATTTTGTCCGTTATTTAGAGGTATCCGCTATTCAGAGGGAAAAAATATTTCGAAAATAATAACTACATAGTATAGTATACAACATTTATATAACTGTACATTATGTATAATAATGATATATAGGTATGTATTGTATTTGTATTGATATCCGCGATTTGTGTTTTACTAACACTAAACTTATCTGCACACGCATGAACACCCATATTTGTATTACAAACTCGAAATTCAAAAATCACAATTTTTTCTTTTAGACTTAATCTTTTTCGTTTACTAGCCATTGCGTATTACAATACATTTATGAATACGTCCACAATATGTATTGGAATCACAAATACGACTAATTACGTTATACCTTATACGTACCTACTAAAAATATACGAGTAGGATAACATCACATAACATAAACTAGAAAAATGTTTTTATCGACGCGATAATGGACTATAATAATAATATAACTATAATAATTGTACTTAGTATAATAATGTATTGTAGTAACATTAGATTAGATATTTCTTAAGCAAATTTACAATATTATATATTTACGATAAAAATGATCAGAATCAGAAATTAAATTGCCATAAAAGTGTCTGTTATTTAGAGGTTTTCCCATATAAAAGTGGTGAAAATGTTCCCATTCCCATAAAAATGTCCACTATTCGGAGGTGTCCGCTATTTAGAGGTGTCTGTTAAGGGAGGTTTCACTGTATTACTATGGACAATAAATGAAGTTATATAAGTTCCGGTATTTGTGGAAATAACACTAATAGCATTTTGCGCAATAAGTTCTTCCAATGGTATCTAACCAATGGTATATTCCCTTGAGGTAAAATTATTATCATATTTTGAGTATATATTTTTTTACAGAGTGGATTAAAATTGAAATCGATCAACAAGTTATCAACGTCTATTGAAAATATTCATCTTGAATTGTAATACTGCAGTAATCAATTACATAATAAAATAGATAGTTATTAATTTATTATCATTGTAAGAGTCATTTTTGTTCAATATGCATTCCTTTTCCCTATCAGATCTAAAGTGTGATCACAATAATTGGAAACACTCTATAACTTTACAAAGACTAATTGTAATAATACTGTTCATTAACAGGTGAACAATGAAATATATGCCAGCTATAAAAAAAAATATTCGTGGCAAAATCTAATCTATTAAAATCTTTATTCCGTCCTTAGAAATTGATTTTTAATTTTATAGGCTCAATGTCTCAACCGCCCTAAATTGTATATTTTTTGTTAAGGGGCCCGGCACCATTGAGTTTTTAATTACAAAAACACACCTCACGGGAAAAACTCTTACGCCTCACACAATAGTCCCGATTACGTTTTTTTATTGAAAGAGAAAGACCTCTTACAGGGCGAATTGAATTCCGAATTTCAAAATTTAAATTACAATGGTGGTAATAAACATATTAATTATATTTTGGAATATTTAAAAATACTTATTTTCACCTTATTAAAAAGAAAAAATCAGAATTCAATCTACCCTGTATGTTTTCCTCTTTCAAAAACAAAAATTAAAATCGGACTATTCTGTGAAGCGTGAGTTTTTCCTGTAAAGATGTATTCTGTCATCAAATTATGCTTTAACTTTTTCGTAAGATAAACTAATTTACTTGTGCATGGTAATATTTTGGTTATATATTAAAACTAGAAACACACACTAACAAAACATCGAATCGACCGCCGCCCATCAGTACGTTAAAATTCCCCGGATTTTACTCCTTAATAAATAGCCGGCACAGAGACCCCGAGAAAATTGCAAGAGTCCTTGCATATTAGTATAAACACAATTTCGCACCACTATTTATAATAAACTTATCACAATGTAAAAACTTGGTACCTGGGTAAGTATGTAGTATGTACCCCATGTTAGTAATGTTTCAATCACATTAAATGAAAACGTAGATGAAACGTGTTTAATACAACACATAATAAAACAGAGATTCTAATATTTGTGAATTAAGATTAATGACGTTTTGCGCAATAAGTTTTACCGATGGTTTCGTAAAAGTATAATCTCCTGAAGTAAAATTATAATTATATTTTATATACCTAGAAAATATATTTTTTTTTACCGAGTAGATTAAAATTATCCACATCTATTGGAAATCTCCACGCTCAACTGGAATACTGCAAGCATTCATACAATGGTTTATATGACAGCTTTGTTGATATTATAGACGCTGAGATGACAAACTGACAATGTGGAAAAAATAAAATAACGAATTTTAATTTTATAAAGTCAAAAACAAAATGTCGCATGTAACACAAACTGATGACGCTTAACAAAAGCTGGACTACAATATGAGGGATGAGACCAACATAACATACAATCGTTGACCACGAAGGTACGAATAAAAATAAAAATAATAAACAAAACAAAGAACAAACACGAAACACGTCGGTGATCACCGATGAGTAGGGATGGCAAAAAAAATATCGATATTTCTATATCGATATTTAACTTTCGATATTTTTACGATATCGATAATTATTGACGGGTATCGATATTTTTTTATCCACGATTTTTTTCCATGAATACATATTTTTAATTGTTCTTTGTAAAGAATGATTTATTTTTTTTAAATAAATAGATACTTTAATTTGTGGTTTCTTTATTATTAGTTTATTACTTTACATGTTACATCCAATTGTCCTGACAAACTTCTGACGGGACCGGAGAAACATTATGCTTTTATGCCCTGTTATCACTTATGCGCCAGTGCTTGGTATTATCAGGGGGTGGACACTCTCTTAAAATAACACAGCCGCCCGAAAATCGGTCCGACATTTTGTTGTTGCCCCCATGTTAACCAGTCATTGAAACGAAAAATTATTTTGTATTTATTGGCAGCACTTATGCCGTTGTATTGTGAATAAAATTTTTTTCACCAAGTTATAAAAACAACAAAACAATATACTTAAAAATTACACAATTAACCATAATTTATGTTCACAATAAGCAATAATAAAATTAAATACAAAAATATCTCATACAAAAAATACATACAAAGTAGATTAATAATATGATAAAAAATATTTACAAATAAAATGTAAAATTGAGGAAAAAATAGTTTTTATTAATTTATAATAATAATGATAATAACATTTTTATAAAACAAATTACTTAATAGCAGAGAGAATATAAACAGCACCGGTATGACGTATGACGCCCAAGCGCGGCGTCGTAAGTCGTAACAAAAACGCGAGTGTGGTAGGTCGGAGGAGGAGTAGAATGCACTTGTACAGTGCGAGCGCACTCCGGGGATAATATGACAAACGGAAAATTTCCTATATGTAACAAACTGCGGGGCAACAACAAAATGTCGGACCGAATTCAATATGGCTGAGAGTGTCCCTTCTGTATGTTCTGTGGTATTATAATTAATTTGGCCAATAAAAAGTACATCATAACATACTAAAATTGTTTTTTGAAATATCGATATATCGATATTTTTCCGAAAGATATATCGTCATATCGATATTTAAATTTTCAGGAAGAATTTTGCCATCCCTACCGATGAGTACCAAAAATCACATTATGAAAGAACAAGGTAGATCATAGATATGGAAAAAAAGGACAGCCTTACCTTGTCAAACCAAGTTATTTAACGTAAGGGAATTTTCCCAGGAAACTTCTAAACTGTAAATAACTAAATAAGGTATTAAGGTTATTGGTTAAAAAAATATTAGTATGCTTCATGAATTAAGATAGTTAATTAATTAATTAATTTAGATCTTAATTCATGGTATGCTTTCACCTGTACCACGATTACCACAACCACAGACAAAACTGATAACTGAAAAAACAAAACGAAAAAACCACGATTTGCGATATACAGGTTGGAACTCTGCCTATGAAAACATGACCGGTAAATCTACTGTGGAAATCAGCTGTTAAAGTGTTAAACTAATGACTAGCGCGACCAGCGGAATTATTTGTAACTAGAACAACATGATTAATAATTATTATTCAACTTTAAAAATTCCCGCTTTTTTTGCGTATTAAAATAGTTTTTGCGAAAAGTATTAAAATATTTAAAATAGCTATCAGTCTTTCTAAAAAATATTTTAAAATGAATTGTGTTCCGCAGTGTAAAAGAACATATTGTAGTTTATTGTGTTTATTTAGCATATATTGCAAAGCGGTTAGTAAGAAATACAATATGTGAAATGTGTATTAAAAGTATAAAAAATTTAAATGCCTCTGGAGTTGATATAGGTAAAGAAGCCGATTTAATTAATGCTAAAACCAGAGGTTATTTAACATACCCAAGCAGCAATTTATATAAAATAGTAAAACGTCTTGAAGAGTGCTTTGCCATACATGCTAATTCTAATAATGTGTTTGAAAACACTTATGAAGAGTTTTTCAAACAAAACATTCCGTTATCGTTTTCATGTACCAACCAGAACCATAAAATTGAAATGTTAACAAACATTTTATCATATTATATAGTTATGCGTAAGAGACAATTTAGTTATATGCAAAACCAAAGCAGTAAAAAGGAAAATAAAAATAAAGCCCTCTCATTACCACTCGTAGCCCCCCTAAATTTGTAACCTACTAATTTCTATTGAACTAGATTTCATATTCCAATTATTATACTAATTTAATTTTCAACTGTAATTTTTTTTTTATCGATAAATTAATATAATATAGGTATATTTTGTATTTATTTTTTCAAGATAATTAGTTATTACTTATTACATGATATATAATATTTTGTAAAAACCTATAAGCCATAAGGCTATATAAAAATAAAATAGAATCATACACAATACATCAATACAAATAAAATGACCAGACGGCCGACTATTTACGGTGCTTTCTAAAAAATAAAGATTATTACATTTCGTTTAAAATTTAAATTATGATTGTAATAAAATATAAAATGTAAAATATAAATTATTTTTTTTATATTTGTTATTTATTTTTCTAAAATAAAATGACATTACCGATTAATTAGTTAGTTTAAAAAATATATATCTTAGGGCAATAGCCCCCCTAGAAAATTTTATCAAACTACGCCCATGATTATATGTATTTTTATTTCGAACAATTTCAACTATTAATTACATATATTTTTATAATAGATTGATTTACTATTGTAACTTTATTTTATGTTTACATCACAATCCAACTTAGTGTCAAATGCATCAAAAGATTGGTTGTAGGACACTTTGTATGGTAATATGAAAAAAATGCAAACCGCGGACAGTTTGTACTATCACAGGTAGTAACAAAATTTCTTAAGGCGGACAGTTTGTACCAACACAGGTAGTAACAAAATTATCGATATTATTAAAAATAAAAATCGATATGTATATCTGCTCGTATAAGTAAATTAAATGTCAACAAACTATTGTAATGATATGTCTATACCCCAGAATCCGTGATCAAACTATTTTTCTTTAAATACACAATATATAATATTTGCGTTGTCATTTTGTAATCATTCACAATTATGTAATTAATTTGTCTAATTTATGAAATAATTGCACTAAATCATATTTACTTAATATATTATAATTATTATTTTCCTATCTATTATTCTTATATATTATACAAAAATTAATACTTATACAAAAAATAAAAATAAATATATGTAAAAAATATAAAATAACATATTTTATATAGATCATAATATAAATATATAAGAAACAAAATATAAAACTCGAATAACGTACAATTGATTAAAAATACTTGAACATTTAAATGTCCCATCCATAAACCATAATGTAGCCATAGATAACATATGTAAGGCTCGAGAAGTTGCAAATATTAACATTCTATTGTCACATTTATTGTCGTAAATTAAAAATTCTGCAGACTCACCACCCATTGTAGTTTTCCATTTATCTGGCAATTCAAATTGCATATTCTTCGGTTCTTCTGGTAAATTTTTATGTCTTGCTCGACGGATAGTTCGACGCACAGAATCAATATTCCCAATTGCATTACGTACATTTTCTGTAAATATAGAAATAATAATAATATAACGATAATATTTATAATTTAATTTATACAAATCTTTAAATAAATGTTTATTATAGAATAATATATTATTCTAGAATGTGTCGTATTACTATATACTATATTAAGACAAAATTTAAACAATTTAAATTTTTTAAATTGTTATAGTACGTAAACCCATATTAAAAAAAATATATATAAAAATAAAATATATTATATTTTTTATTATAACCATTATTTTCATGTGCTATGGAAAGCAACACTTGGTTTGTAGATTCATTGCTGCACATTGCTCGATATTTCATATGAGTTATTGCAGAATTTTTTAATTTTAGCACTTCATTATTAACTGTAGAATCATGATTATGGAGTGTACAATTCGTAAATATTTCATACTGTAATTTAAATTTATCTTAATAATATTTATAAAATATCTGTAAATATTAATTATTAAAATAAAACTTACTGGCTCGTTAATATTTGATGATATTTTACCGGAACAATTAATTTTCGAACATTTCCAGCGTATATTTGATTTATTTCTTCTTAAAATAGTATATTCATATATATATATTATATATTATATATTATATTATTATATATTCATTTTTATATAATTTTGGATTTAATTTAGTAGATTTAGTCTGCATATTCATTATTATATTATTATTTTACGTTAAACTCTATGTGAAATCCAAACTTGTATTAAATGGTTAATCAAAAATTTTAGTCGCTCAACACACATTATATTACAAATTGTAATATAATAAAAAGATATTAAAACACTTTACACTCAAATAACTTGATCTTTATTATTATAATACGTCCGTAATACTAGCACTTAATCTATTCTGTGATACTAGTACGATGCTCGATATTTTTGCTTTTCCTTCATCTATGATTCCAACAGAATAATAACTGTAATTCGAAATGAAATAGAAATGATTTCAAATATCAATTATTATCATTGAAATTTGTTGTTATGAAAACAGCACCATCTAACGGTATAGTTTATCGGATGTGGTATTCATGTGATAAATATCGCTGCAAAATCAAGATTTTCAAGAAGTAAAATAATAAGTATCGATACGTACCGGAAACGAACTCTAGCGTTCAAGAAATTTACGGTACATTACAGTAGTACGTTTGCGATACGTATCTATTCGTATCGGGATTAGTCTTCGGTACGTGATGGTACGTTACGGTGATACGGACTTGTTTTTCTATGGGGGTACGTACTTATCATATAGAATTAGGCGGGAAACTAAATAGATGTATTTCTGAAATAATGAAAATTTAAAAATTATATACATAACATTATGTATTTTCAAAAAATATAAGTAGATATGTAACTATGTAATATTATTATTATATAATATAATTATATTATAAGTATGGAAAATTTTCTTCAGTTTAAATTATATACTAAATTCAAAACTGAATACCATTTCTTTTCTTTTATTTTTAATAGTAATTGATGTAGAGGAGAGGTGTTTCTACGATACAATTTTCACAAAAGCAGTGGGTGACGACATGTCGCGCCTTGGAGACCGTAGCTATAGAGCCATAATTTTTGTGAATGCCGTTTTTTCGTCATTTTTTTCATAATATATTCGTTTAAACTAAAAATATCAACTTTAAACGGCTATAAAAAAAAATTGAGATTAGGGATTTTTCTAATATTTTGAGTTAATGTTAATTAATATATAAATATACTTCAGTAAAATTTTCAAACCTTAATAACAAAAATTGCCAATTTTATCAAACATTATATACAAAAAAACGAGAATTTTACGAAATATTCAAAATCCTATATTTTGTAGAAAAATTAACCAAACGGTTCCAAAATTTTACCAAATACCTATATATATAATCGCTATGTGAACTCCCAAAAAATTTTTCGAGTCTTTTACTTAAAAATTACTTAAATTATCGTGAAATATTGAAATTAATTTCGTCGAAAATTCAGTTTTCGTGGAAAATGCCGTATTTTCGTCATTTTTTCGTCGTTTTTTCTACCGCTTAGGGTCAATTTTGAAAAATTCGAAAAATGACCTAATTAATGCTCCGATTATCACGAATAGAGTATGTTTCCGGTAGCAAAGTGAATCTAGTTGGTACTTTAGTTAGGTCATTTTTCGAATTTCTCAAAATTGACTATAAGCGGTAGAAAAAACTTCGAAAAAATGACGAAAAAACTGCATTTTTCACGAAAAATGAAATTTTGACGAATTCAATTTCTATATTTCACGATAACTCGGGCAATTTTTAAGATAGAGACTTGAAAATTTTTTAGGGTGTTCACATAGCTATTATATATATATGGTAAAATTTTGGAACCGTTACGTTCATTTTTCTACAAAATATTGGACATTGAATATTTCGTAAAATTCACCTTTACACGTATATAATGTTTGATAAAATTGGCAATTTTTGGTATTAGGGTCTGAAAATTTTACTGAAGTATACTTACATATTACTTAATATTATACTAAAATATTAGTAAAATCCCTAATCTTAATTTTTTTTTATAGCTGTTTTAAATTGATATTGTTAGTTCAAACGAAAATTATAATCTGACTGAACTTCGCTCAGAATCATTTTTTTTTAATGCAATGGTTTATTATTGCATTCAAATTCTAATTAAAATTAAACGCTATGATTCGCACACCTGTATCCTGTGCGGCAGGAGTATCAGCTCATCTTTTTTTATCATTTATATTACATTTGTGATTTGTATTACATTTAAGATGATTTAATATTTTGCTCCCTCCAAAAATTTCTCACAGGTATGCTACTGACTGCAGTAATACCACTAATGCAGTATATAGGACATAAGAAATTATAGGTTATATACCTATAGGTACATGGGCTATGATCGGCTATGACAAAATGATATAAATTGAAACAGGAAATAAAACGAATATGGAACTTTTATTATTTAATATCCGTAAAAGGATTAGACATACAAACCTAACCTAACCTTGTATACTGACACATTGTTTTATGGAAATCGTGTCATTGAATTTCAACATTATGTTACTTTATCCTTGATTTTTGTAATTTAATAAATAATATTTTTATTTTAGATTCTGAGCGAAGCGAAGAATGTCGTCGTCTCAGAATGAAAAGGTTCTAAATCAATTTTTTTGAAAAAT
>JAIUCT010000007.1:6193250-6249766 GCA_021307375.1 Tetraneura akinire
GGGGGGGGGCCAGAACCGGCCATTTCACCCTACTCACGTATATAGTTTCTATATGTGTGAGAAAATTTTGCGTTTTAAATATTCATAAAAATATCAAAATTTTAATCAATTCCTTCGTTATCTTACAGAACTTCGCTCAGAATCGTTTTTCGAATGCAATGGCTTATCATTGCATTCAAATTCTAATTAAAATTAAACACTGTGATTCGCACACCCACATAGATAATCTTTTATCTATGCGCACACCTGTATCCCTGCGACAGGAGTATCAGCTCTTCTTTTTTTTTTTAATTATTGTTTTACATTTTATTAGAAAAAAAAATACAGAAATACGAGTTCATCGCAACGTCTGAAAAAATAGTGATGTTATTAATATAATATACGAAATATAATTACACAATTTACAATTAAGTATATTCAAAGTATCGAGTAGAATATTATCTGCATAATAAATGTGTAACGTGTGTGTCGAACTTACACGATCCAATTCTAACTTAAAAGTTCTAGCCCTATGATATATTTATTATAATCGTCGAAAGATTTCGTATTAACTATTAATTTATAATTTATCCCTTCCCAATTTTTACAATATATATATATACCTATATAGTTTATATAAACATATAATTAACACACAAATAAATAAATATATATTATATAACCAGGTCTGCACATTATTTTCAAATCGTATTTATATTGCATTAACAAAATTAATAACTAAACACGTAAATACGCAATGATTTATTTTATACACTTACTTATATGCGCGGATCGAACAGGTTTCATGCGAGCATTCACGTGAGCCGCGACAAGTCCATTTATGGACGTACCGATACACTTCCATATTTGTCGAGATTCGCCGCCGTCATTAATGAATTTGGTATATATACGTTTTAAGTTTATTATTATCATTATTATATATATAATATATGTAATATGTATATATACTAATGTACTTAGAAATAATATTTCGTCGCGCGCAGAAAGGGAAACCTCAAACTGTACCTAAGTATATTATGAACTGTCGTTATTTCCTCTAAATCGCTCACGAACATTTAACGATCTCATTATTATTCTCATCGCCTATGTAGGTATACATACCTAAGGCCATTGCAATTACATCGATAAAACGAGCGAGTCTATAATATGCAACGAACGCAACTATAATATACCTATACCTAATAATTTATCTGCTGCTGCAGCAGCAGTCAACGTCACAGTGTTGGCGTATTTAAGATTTTGTCATGGACGGATGTGTATTGGAAAATATTAAATTGACCCAAAAGGGGACATTGTTAGGTAAAAAACAAATTTTATTTATCAAAAAATATCAACTGAAAAAAAAAGCCAAGTGATCCCCATATCCCCCCCTGTATAAATATACGTCACTGGCACAAAAATTCGAAAATGGAATATTATTATTTTTATGGTATAATTACTAGGTATTGTTTTCGTACCTGAATAATTATATATATTATACGAAACACGTGTGTATATTATATAATTATTGATAATATAATAATTATTTTCAATTTCAATTTCAAACTCTAATCGTGGGTATGGTATGTACTATGTACTATTATGTAGATAAAATTACATTTGTTTTAATAAATTAAAAAATATTTTAGTAATATAATACGTCTCATATATAGCATTATATAGGTATTAGGTACCAACGACAAAAGACAAAAACCTATTGGCATTTTTAACATTTTATTATATTAATCATTGAATTTTAAACGAGCAAATTATTATGTGTTTATAATAAATAATAATAGTCAATATAAATACATAGAAGTAAAATATAAATTTAAAAAATTGTGTAAAGTCTTCCTCGACGAGTGAACAACTCAACAAATAATAAATTTAAAATATTATATGATTATTATTTATACGGTGAAGAAGAGCAATATAAAATTGGACGAAAATCATTGTATAATTTATTTTTCTTATAAATATAAATATTTTGCTTTATAGTCAATGACCTCATATAATATACAATATAGTACTATAATTATATATTATAGTAGAACATTATATTATACGAGTACATATATCAAAATGTATCCAATATAATATATAAATATTAAATATAGATTTTAGTCACATATTTCTAAATCACATCGATGCTGATTGTGGCTTATCGATTATTGTGCATTTTATATGCCATTTATATATAATATATATATGGCAAACATTATCAACAATTTCACTTGGGTCTTAAAAATTAGATGCACAGATATATAGAATAATAATTGAAAGCTTTATGAGAATAACATTTAAATAATATTTTATTCCATTAATTACTTGGAACAAAATTTTTTTATTTTCCCCAATATCCAGTCCTGAAATATTTCTGGGCTCTTTAATGGAAATTTGAAATCAAATACATATATTAATATTTCCACTAAGATACAACCTAACCTAACCTGTATAAGGGTATTATTATAGTTTTTTTTTAAAAATTTAAAAAAAAAAAAAAAAAAAAAAAAAAATACAAATTACTATTTGGGGTACACATCACAAGCAAAAACTGAACACATTTGAACCATTATAAAATAATCTAAATGATAATGAAATAAAAATTATTTTATAGCTTAAAGCCTTAAAAGCACAGGAACAAATAATTGTTGTGACAATTAATAATAAGACGTACTTATCTATATAAAATAAGAGCGTTAAAAAATGTCAACACATATTGACCATGACCATTGACCATTGATAATATTGTCACTTGTCAGTGACGTATTTTGAACAAAATTCTAAGGGTTCCAAAATTTTATTAGTCTAGGTATAATAATAAATATATTTACCTATAGAGGTATTTCAAAAAAAAAATATTCACTCAAATAAAACTAAATATACGAGTATAATAAAATACATAATATTGAAATAGGCATTTAATATAAAAAAATGTATATATTTTACAGCACTAAATCTTTTTTGAAATAATCGCACGCGGACATCGTTAAAAAAACGACGATCGCGGGTAGTTGGTCAACTATTATAGAAATATAATTTTAATATAGGTAAGTACCAACCATAGACAAGAATACGCGCGGTACGTACCAACGAAATAATTATTAATATATATAATTTTTTAATTTTTGCCATACACAAAATTAATATAAAAAGTAAGGATCGTTACAGTGGGTCTGAGGATACAGTACTCAGGGTACCCTTGGACACCTGTAATACTGTAAATATCCCAGTGAAATGCTGAATATTGTTATTATTATTTATAATCATAATTTATATCGAAATTTTATTATCGTTTGAACTTATCGTTCAATAATATTTTTTTTAAATATTATAAAGTTTCAATTTTTTTTCTTAATGTATATTAGGAAAGTAATTTAGGAGTGTATTTTGGAGAGTTGGCGATCAAATTATTTTATATATCTATGGTTAGATGTTATTAAATGATGATAAATTCAAATTTAAATAATACGAATCTATTATAATATTTTATATTATTATAATTTCATTTTTGATTACAGATAAAACTACTCGTATAATAACTCGTTAGACTATTATACGCTATTTGCTTATTTCGTACCTAAAGGTTATAACTTATAAACACATATTATATAGGTACCTATAACCTATATGATTTAATTCCTACACGTTTCATACTATTATAATACGAACTATAGCCACTATTGCGTACAACATAGGACATAATGTCGACATGCCTATTAAAGTAAATAAAACTTGTAACTGGAAATTGCAATTTTAGACATTTACCGAACGCACACAATACCATTTAAAGTTCGATCGGATGAAGATTTGTTTACGTTTTTTATAATATATATTATTATATGTACATATCATAGGCGCACATTGAGGGGAGCTTGGGGGTGCTTAGCTTAGAAAATTCTAACATATTAAATATTTTAATAATTTAATGTATATAATAAGAACAATTTTTTTGCTTCAGTTTTTTAATGTTTATAATTTAATACTATCTATAAATTAACTGAGACGACCACAGTATTTAAGAGATTTAAATAAGTAGTTTTATATTATGTGGTCTATCGCTAATAGTGTAGCCAAAAATACCAAAATATCAAAATCCAAAATACAATTAAAATATAGGGAAAGAACAAAGAAGTAAAAAAAAAAAAAAAAAAAATATGGACAGATTTGAAAAACAGAAATAATTTTACAATATTTGCGTAAAATGTAAGGAGGGCGAGGGGGGGTCTTTGGTCCTATATCACCAATCAAATCCACCACTGCGTGTAATTGGAACCCTGGGTTTTGAACTCGAGGGCCAAAGTTCTTCTCGGGAAACTGAGAAGTTGTGGGTGGGACGGAAAGAGAATAGGTAACCGTAACATTGCGGCGAGACCCGAACTATCGCTTTTTCCGCGTGTGTCGCGTCATCGTCGGACGTTGCGTAGGTACATTGTAATTATTATTTTTTTCACCGCGCGACGCTATATTATAGGTAATATAAGACAATGTTATGATAATAAATAATAATATACGCACATATTATTCTAGTGTTGGTGTATATGGTTATAATACGATGATCGCGCGCAACAGCCTCTAAAAGGAATTATTATTAACGTGATTGACCGACCGCGTCACATATGGTCATAAACTCGCGCGTTATATTGTTCGACACGCGGCGGCAACGCGTACCCATACGCCGCGGACGACCTTTACGGCCGATCGAGCCCTACTCAACCCAAGCTGGTTTCGACGTCCGAAACGCCGTCAACGCTCGCCGTGTATGTATATAAATACGGACGCGCGCCCGAAACCGTTCTCATATTATACACCGAGTGCATTCCGATCGAGTTTTAGAGTTTTTTTTTTTTTTTTTATATATTTTTTATTTATTATTCATTTGAGTATTTATTTTTTGCAAAAGGTACGGGAAATAACAACATAATATTACTATTATAATATAATTATATTATTGTACCTCAACATTTTTTCACCGACTATACATACATAATAATACTCCGTATATGTCATTATATGTATATTTTTAGAAAATAAAGAACCTAAATCATGTGCGACGAAGACGTAGCAGCTTTGGTGGTCGACAACGGTTCCGGTATGTGCAAGGCCGGATTCGCAGGCGACGACGCGCCGAGAGCCGTGTTCCCGTCAATTGTAGGACGTCCGCGATACCAGGTATATGCAGTGGCGCAACATTTACATACATTTTTTCTTAATCGACCCATGGAGGCTTTGCTTCCCATCCACAAAAAAAAACAAAAAATACCCATATAAATTTATAACTACAATAATATTAGAAAATAATACACAGAAAAATTGTATAATACACATAACACATTAGGTACATTCGTATTTGATTTATTTTCAACAATTTTATTGTAAAGGTAAACATTAATTTCTGTTTTTACTAGAAAATATAATATCCAGTTTCGACTTTATGCGCCAAATCTCTTTCAAATTTTCAATGTTTAATTTTAATATATTCAGGTTAGATCACATAACATTTATCAATTATTAGGTATATTACCTATCTACTTTTCAATTAATTTTTTAATTTTATTCTCATTGATGAAATACTTTGGTCATATTTGATGAACTTACCGAAATTGTTAATGCAACTTGCATTAATTTAAATAGATTATGAAAAGGTTTTTATCTACAATTTGAGTTATATTTTATATATCTTTAATGTTATATATAGGTATATTGTAATCGTTTTGAAAACATTCCTACTTTAAAGGTACAAACAACCTAATGAAACTAATGATAGAAAAAACACATTGAAAATAATAAATACATTAATTAAGTATTGTTCATACAATTTTAAATGAAATAAACATAAGAATTGAGGGCACTAAATCGAAATTTGGGGATGTTAATGTGTTATACTGTTATAGCACTCCGCAGTTGTACTACCCTACTTGTATTGTTGGTATGTATATTGCATATTATATTACCTATATATTATTCCACGATAATTCGGTAAATATCATCATTATCGCGAATTAACCACGACTTTTGTTGATGATATAGATATTACTATATTATATGCACTTTTTAACACGAATAAGTTCATGTGCCTATAGGTATATTTTAATTTTTTGAGCTTATTAGTTATTAGAACTTTTAAAAATACAGTTTTATTTTAAAATTACAATGCGTGATGGAAACGAAAGAAGAAAAACAATTACCACCTACCTACTTAATTGTATTTAGCAATTTTAATTATCCTCGCAATAATATAGGTACATGTATAATACTTCCACAAAAAAATAAAAGTTTCCCACAAAATATTTTTTTGACTCTTCGAAAATTCATAATTTTAAATTCCCATTTTTTCGTTATTCGTTTTCGTCGTGTTCACGTATAATATTATTACTATTACAAATTATTTTAATATATTATAGGGTATTATGGTGGGCATGGGTCAAAAAGACAGTTACGTCGGTGACGAAGCACAGTCTAAGAGAGGTGTGTTGACTGTTAAATATCCCATTGAACACGGCATCGTCACCAACTGGGACGATATGGAAAAAGTTTGGCACCACACATTCTACAACGAACTCCGTGTAGCTCCAGAAGAGCACCCCGTGTTGCTGACCGAAGCGCCCCTAAATCCGAAAGCCAACCGCGAAAAAATGACCCAAGTGAGTGAATATAAATACATAATATATTAATTATATAATAATAGCGTAATAATTAATTACTATAAATTTCAAGTGTAAATAAATTATATTTCAATTTTAGATTATGTTCGAAACATTCAACACTCCAGCCATGTACGTGGCCATCCAGGCCGTACTATCACTGTACGCTTCCGGTCGTACCACAGGTATAGTATTGGACTCCGGTGATGGTGTCTCACACACAGTACCCATTTACGAGGGTTACGCGTTACCTCACGCCATCCTCCGTTTGGACTTGGCCGGTCGCGATTTGACCGACTATCTGATGAAGATACTCACTGAGAGAGGATACAGTTTCACCACCACCGCCGAACGGGAAATAGTTCGCGACATTAAGGAAAAGCTTTGTTACGTAGCCCTAGACTTTGAACAGGAAATGCAAACAGCCGCGTCGTCCAGTGCCCTAGAAAAATCATACGAACTACCTGACGGACAGGTAACATTACAAACACCAATTCCAGAAATTGGTAACATAATTATTATATTTAATGATCAAATAATAAACAACTTAAAGATTTCTTTTTTACCGGTAAATAAAAAATAAATCCTTAATTGGTTTTTATTTTAATTCCGCTGATGTGGAATGGCCAACGGGTTCAGTTATAAAATATGCATGGAATTTAAAATTACATAATTTTATTTACGAGTATATAATTAATTCTAATTTATAATTCTATACAATATTTGTTATAAATTTATAATATATATCATGTATTATATTATACTTTTTAATATATTTCATCCAGCATTCATTACTCATATATTTAGTTAATTATCATCACTTTATTAAAATAATTATTAATTTATCAAAATAACTCATATACAATAAACAAATTTATGTTGGTCCATTTAGGTGATAACTATTGGGAATGAACGGTTCCGTTGCCCAGAATCGCTGTTCCAGCCATCATTCTTGGGAATGGAATCGGCCGGCATCCACGAGACCACATATAATTCAATAATGAAATGTGACGTAGACATTAGGAAGGATCTATATGCCAATACAGTATTGTCTGGGGGTACTACCATGTACCCAGGAATTGCTGACCGTATGCAAAAAGAAATTACATCACTTGCACCCTCCACCATGAAAATCAAAACAATAGCGCCACCAGAAAGAAAATATTCAGTATGGATCGGTGGATCAATTTTAGCATCATTGTCCACTTTCCAACAAATGTGGATTTCAAAGACCGAATATGATGAGAGTGGTCCATCCATTGTACACAGAAAATGCTTTTAATACATCATTGATTGTGATATTAGCTATATATTCAGATATATATACCTATATTTTTATTTATATATACATTCGTACATATTAATTTATTAAGTTATTTGGAAGATGAACAAAAAAAAAAAAAAATTATTTTATAGGATTTTAAGCTGTGTAATATATTAATTATTTGTAACACACGAGTATTATACAATACTAAAATAAACATCTAAAAAAAATATTAATATAGGTTTTTTTAAAATGTATATATGGTCAAATATCCTCAGCATTAAATAAATATTACACTCTTATCCTTTCTAAATATACATTTTATTGCACATATTTGTGTCTAATTACATAGCCTACATTCTTATGAAATAAATTCTCCATGCCTGAAATAAGAATACAAATGTTAATAATTATACAATAGCTTCAAATCTACTTGTATTAGAGTTGGAAAATAAAATTTATGAAAATTATCAATAAGCTATCCTATCTACAAACAAACTTTTAGGCTACATTTTCTTACCTAATAATTTTATTTTAAAAGGAATAAATATATTTTTTAGTATCCTCGGAATTTTATTAAAAAAATAGCTATCTGTAGGAAAACTTAAAAAAAAAATATATATATATATATATATTTAATTTGCAGATAGATGAAAAATTATAAGTAAAACAATTATTTAAAAAAAATCCAATGTTTTCTTAGAAAGTAATATTTATAATTTTACTTTTACCCATTTCATTATTTATATCGAGGCATAGAAAATAGTTTATTCTACTTAATGCGCATTATGTATTTATATAAAGACATAAGTGCTAACATAATTTATACAAATTAAATATTACTAATATGTAGTATATAATAGTGTTCACAATAAAAACAATACAAAAAATAAAATAAAATTAGATCAATTACTTAATTAACTTACTTGAAGTTATGATTATTGAATCTTGTAATCTTAATAGTTAATACTATAATCAATGGTATCATCAAAACCAAAGGTCAAAGATTATATAAATACAACTTAACAAGTAACAATTATTTAATATTTTTTATATTCATTTAATATCAAAACCATTTGGTCTCAAGTCTCAACTATTAATTATATTATATAGTTTAACATAATACTATAATCAATATCAAAACTATAATTACTTTTAATTAATATAACATATTTCTATAAATAAAAATAAATTAATAGAAAATAAAAAACCAATACATTATAAAATGTATACCTTAGTTGGACAATTAATATTATAATAATGTACTAATATATAAATATAATTAAACACACTAATTAATGTACACATGGCCATGTAGATACATTTAGTTGCTTAGTTAACTAATTAAAAGAAAAAAATACTATGCTATTTAACAGATTAATTATGAAAAATAAAATAAGTGGTATTTATGACTTTTGCAGAGTACTTTATATTTATAATAATTTTCCGGCTGCCACCAGCTCACATAAACCTCCATAAGTATTAAATTTTAACATATAAGTAAAGTAGTCAGCAGAACTACGATAATTATTTCCATCACTATCATGTGACATTATTGAATAATCTTCCCAATTATTTATCACATAGGTTACTATCTTTTTACGTACTTCTTGGGCCTTATCTTGAGTGTCATATAACACAAAAGATATTGCCCTAAACAGGCAAGCTCCGTTACCAATAATTGGAATGATAGTGTAGGGCATCATTGTGCCATTTTTTTCAATAATTTGACAACCATTTAATTATTTTTTTATTAATATGTAAGTGTGTAAATTTTATTTTAATACACTTCAATGTTTAGAAAGAACCGTAAATAAACTGGGGTGCGTTACCCTAGTAACGTATTAATACGATGTAAGTAAAACACCTTGTCCTTGTGTATGCGTAAAATTAACTATTTTATGCTCTTTTTACCCTTTAAAATGCGAATTTCAAAAAATCCTTTCTTAGTCCGCCTATACATAGTAATAAGTACATTTACTGAAAATTTCATATCCATAGCTTCAGCAGTTTAGGCTAGGCGATGATGAATCACCCAGGACAAGTCTTTTTATATATACAGAAGATTTGCAACATATTAGTATTATATAATACTAAAAACATTTAAGGAAAATTAAAATAATAGAATAAAAAGAAGAAAAAAGTAATGACATATGCTAAATACTAAATAAATATCACAAAAATTAATATTTAAACTCTGTAATAATACATATTATACACATAAGATTGTTTCATCAAGGTTGTATCATTATCATATGTTTTAAGTGGAAGAAGACAGATCTATTAAATTTGTCACATAAATTCACGCTGTATCATAAAGTTGATTACGACATGAAGAACGAAGTCTTCTTATAATAATCTTTTGTGGTGGGTTAGATCCATCATTATAGTACTTACTACGAAAAAATTTAGTCCTATAAAAAAAATAAAATACAATTTTGTTAATTGTTTTCCTAAAACTAAACTCTACTTTGCTGAATTTAAATAGTATAGTATGATAGATGCTAATTCAATAAAATTAATTTTATAGTTAATCTTTCTCGTAGTTAAAACTAAAAAAGGAATTTGTAAATTAAATAAACTTTTAACATAAGTATGAATTACTAACGTTTTAAATGTCTGGTCACAATGTAAATTACAGCCAAATGCAGACACTGGTAAATGATTAGTAATTTCAATTGCTTTAATGTTAACTGGATTTGGCAATAAAGTCGTCAATTCTTCCTTATCATTTCCATTATGTGCTTTATTACGCCTTTCCTTCAAGTACTCTACTCGTTTCAACTCTCTAATACGTTGTATATCCCATCTAAAATATACATAATATATTAAAATTAAATAAAAACCAATCTTATAATCGTATATTATATTACCTTTTTCGTTTACGTTCAGAAGTTTCAAGTTTTGAATGTCTGCTTTTATATGCATCATCAGACATATTTTCAGTCCCTTCCATTGAATACCCACTAGAAATTGGATTAACTCTCCAACTAGGTATCTACAAATTTCAATTATGCACTCTTATAAAATAAAATAATTATTTTATAAACTAAAACTTACTTCTAATTGATTATTACTATTTTCTGGAATTGGATCATCTTTTATAGGATCATAATTTCCTAAGCAAGTGTAATATGCATTATCTGTTGTGATCATTTCCAGCTCTAACATATTGCCTACATCGTCTAAACGCAAAAAATATAATGTTTCTATTCCAATGTGAAAATATTATACATCATAAAAATTACCAGATTTAGTTCGAGAACTCCTATTTCTCTGTCGTTTCTTCTGGTTAGAGTCTAATGTATCTAGAGTAACTTGTTTATTAGTAGTTTGACGATTCCTACGTCTTTTAGGTTTGTCATCTTGTAATTCTGGTAATTCCACAGAATTCAAATCACCCATAACAGAAGAACATATTGAAGACACTGGTGTGAATGGTAATACATCTTGAGATTCTTTAGCAGTGATTCCAGCCAGTTGCTGATTAGCTTCATTGAGTTTAAATTTTAGCTTTAGAACAAATAAAATTATTAACAGAGAACACTTCCCTACAAAATATTCAACGAATATCTTAATAAAAATATTATTTTCAAAACATCACTTACTTCATCCACTTCCTTAGAAAGTTGTATAATTGTTTCATCTTTGTGGACCACTCGGGCTTTGAGTTTATCAATCAAATTTATTTTGTCGTATGTCCATTCTTTGAGAGTGACGACATCAGTGCTCGATGACGGATAACCGCATTTTGCAGTAGAAGTTTTCAACTGGTCGTCGGCAATCTTGTATGCGGCCATTACCACCTCATTTTTGTCACCAAGCTCTTGCTCACAGTGGTTAATGTATCCACTTCCACCGCCGTTTACAATACGACACTCTTTGGACATTACCGTGGTACGTCCACCACTACTGTTATTACATCTGCTAGGGGCTATCATTTAACCGATACTAATTGTCAATTTGAGATAGTTACTATTGTTATGAGTCAGTAATAATTATTTTAAAAAATAACAATAAACGTCCTCGTGTTGTCAATGATACGGTGTAAAGACTAGGCACTAGGCACTACGCTACGAAATTAACCTCGCGCCACAGTGGAAACGCGCGCGAACGTTCGAATAATAATAAATACTTAAAAAGTAAAAACTAAACAGTGCACAAGCCGGAAAGAATATAGGCGCAACGATTTAAAAAAAAAAACAAAACAAAACAGAGATAACAAAAAACGCGTAAGACAGACGTTGTCGTTTGCGTGATCCAAACCGTTTGTTTAAGTAAGTAATAGCCACTACCCACTACCACTAATAAGTAATAGGTGTTAGGTACAAATGTACAATTATAATGTACGTATTTACATACAAAAACACATCGCGATTTTTGATCAACGAACGCGGTAAGCGAATAAAGCGATTATAGTAACACCAATATTCAAAATCAAAATACAAACAAACACGTTATCAGCGGCCAAGGACGAGCCAAGACAAAATTTTATTGGTCGGGGCAGGCTGGACAACGTGACACCACAGATTAAGTGTTTTCACTTGGTGACACCGCTAAACAAATAAACAATGCATTAGGTGAACTTGTGGTGGAAATCGCTTGTGAAATGTGAATCGCCACAGAAAAACTGATTCACCTTTCAGCCAGGTGCCCTTATTATATTTTTATTTTATGAAATTGCGAATTACCTATCGTGCATGCTGCATTAAATTCTTAACTGAATCATTTTAATAATATTATTCAATAATCGTATTTCGTGTCTTTTTTTTAATTTTCCATTGTTCCATATTGAATTGTATTTCATAATATTACAAAAACATTGTATTCGAATATTTGTTATTAAAGTCATTTAAGTTATTATTTACAGTAGTCCACACAATAGGTATAATAGATATATATTTTTTAATAATAAAATTCAGTCGCCTGATATCTACCTAAATATATACCCATATCTTATATACTTGAAGTAAGTATAAATTAATAAATAATTTGTATGTAATTACATTTTCAATACAAAAATTTGTAAAACTATTTATTTTATTTGTTTTTAAAAAATAATTTTATTTTTTATAGGTAAGTAACCTATAGTAACCTATATTAGTACCTTTTATTGTGTTACTCAATATTTATCTAAAATTTAGAATTTAAAATTGTGATTTTACCTATTGATATTTTATAAGAAGTTATAATATTTTGTAGTCAATTATTTTTATTTAAATTGTTTATGTTCAAACATAACATCCATTTTTCAGATATTTAGTATTCAAATGAGTACGATGTATTAATTTATATGTTATATTAATACTAATTTTAAATAAAACTATTGTAAGATTGGTAAATTTGTTTTACTAAAACATAGCTAATTACTTAAAAGAATAATAAAACATTTTAAGTTACAAAATATAATTTATAAAATATGATTATAATTATAACTAATATAAACTATTAGTATTTATGTTTTAACTAATAATTAATTAACAAAATAAATTTATATATTTGTTTAAGGTATCCTTCTATTAATTAATATGCCTAAAAAGAAATCAATTGCTAGTGATGAACCTCTAATCAAAAGGCCTCATAGAAATATGGTAATTAATAATTTTATTAATTTTAACGACTTAATATAAATATATATATACATATTTTAATATTGTACATTTTGTTATAGAAAGCCAAAATAGTATTTGATCCATCTGATAATTATTTACCAAAAAAAAGAAATAAACTTTCAATAAAAAAATCAATTTCTGATAAAAAAAAGAATGATACTCACTCAAAAAGTATTACTATAAATGAATTATTTGACAGTCAAGAGAATGAAATTAGTTCATCCCCTACACATTCATTGATTATTAACTCTCCAGTAAAACCAGTGAAACCTACTATTCCTGAAAAATCTCTGGATTCATCATTGAATTGTTTTATATGCTCAACGTATAAGCCCAAAATGGCAGAAGTTGATTGCCCAATTTGTTCCATTAAAGGTAAAAAAATATTTAATAAATACATTATATTTGTAGTGACTATTACTATTTAAAATTTTTTAGCTCATAGAGAATGTATAAATGCTAAAGAACCAATGTGGAATTTTATGATGGATATGTGTCCTTGGTTTTGTAAAATTTGCAGGAATAAATATTGTAGCAAATGTCTAAAAAATGAACTTCCATTGGTTGGTAAAATTAATATTTATTAATAACAAAAATTAAACCATTTTCTTAAATGTTATTAGGAGATAAAATGTATTACTTGTAAAATTGGTTTACATACAAATTGTTATAATGATTATGATATTAAACCATTCCAATTATTAAGTACTGATAAATATATTTGTCTTCCTTGTATGACCCTGGCAACTGAAAGACTACCTGAAATAGAAGACATAGAAGATAAAGAAAAAGATGAATATAAAGGTATTATTATATAATTTTTACCTATATAATATGTCAACAAAATAATAATTCATAAAAGTGTGAATAAAAAAGTAAAAATACTTGGTTTTTCACTCAAGTAGTAACGCTAAATATTTCAGCCTTATAACCATGGATCGTGATGGAAATTTTTTCATGCTAGGCGTATAAGTATAACAATGAACATTTTACACCACTTTTCAAAATTTTAACTCTTTTTGGTGTGCACTTGAGCAATGAAACTTACATTTATTCAAATGGCAACAACTATTTATTTTTTATTAGATTCAAGTATAACTATTTTTTAGATTCTGAGTGTAGCGAAGAATGTATTGGTTTTAAATGATGTGTGTCTTCTTTTTTTTTTTAAATATGAAGACACTTTTACTACCCGGAATAATGCTCGATTATCACGAATAGCATATGTTTCCAGTAGGAAAGTGGATGTAGTTGGTACTTTATTTAGGTCATTTTTCGAATTTTTCAAAATTGACCCTAAGCGATAGAAAAAACAGCATTTTTCACGAAAACTGAAATTTCGACAAATTCGATTTCAATATTTCATGATAACTCGGGCAATTTTTAAGTTAGAGACTTGAAAATTTTTTGGATGTTCACATAGATACTATATATATGTGGTAAAATTTTGGAACCGTTTATTTTTTTACAAAATATAGGACTGATATTTTGTAAAATTCTCGTGTTTTTGTATATGTTTGATAAAATTGACAATTTTTGGCATTAATGTCTGAAAATTTTACTGAAGTATATTTATATATTACTTAACATTAATTCAAAATATTAGAGAAATCCCTAGTCTCAATTTTTTTTATAGCCGTTTAGTTTAAACAAAAATATTATGAAGGAAATGACGAAAAAACGGCATTCACATAAACTATGGCTCTATGGGAGACGCGTGTGGTGTAGAGTCGGTTTAACATTCCCAAACGTTACCTTGGTGTTAAGCACTGTAGCCAGGCATCGACAGCAGATGGGTGACCGCCGTTTTTTTTATGTCTGAAGTCATCATATCAAAATATTAGAAAAATCCATAGTCTCAATTTTTTTTATAGTTGTTTAAAATTGATATTTTAATTTTTTTGTTTTTATGTCTGAAGACACTTTTACTACTCGAAATAATGGTCCAATTTTCATGAGTAGCATATGTTTCCTGTAGGAAAGTGGATGTTCTTGGTACTTTATTTAGGTAATTTTTCGAATTTCTCTATATTGCCCCTATGTGTTAGAAAAAACGATGAAAAATGAAGAAAAAACGACATTCGTCGGTGTTTTGCACTGATAATAGTAACTTTGTTATCGAAATACGTATTTGCTTAAAATAAAAGTAAATTTTTGCGGATTTGTGTTTTTATTTATTTAAACGACAATAATTAATCAATACCTACATTATCTGACTGAATTTCGCTAAGAATCGTTTTTTCGAATGCAATGGTTTATCATTGCATTCAAATTATAATTATAATTAAATACTATGATATGCACACCTATATCCCCGCGGCAGGAATATCAGATCGTCTTTTTTAATATTTTTTCATATCGCTAAAATTAACTGATTTCTATTTAGCATTACTATTTGAGTGAAACACTGTATAATAGTAGCATATAATTATATATACTAGATGGGAAATGAACAAAGATATAACAATAATCAATATACTTAAATTAAATATATGTATACACAAATTTCAGTTATTCCTCCATTTCCAACCTTTTCGAACGATGTATCTCCATGTTCTTCAGATGATCTAAACAGTATTAAATCTTATAATTCAAATGGATCACATGGATCACAATATAAAAGGGCTGATGAATCACGGAGGTCAAATATACCAAACACAGTTAAATGGACTAAGTATGAAGTGTATGATTATTTAATAGAATATTTACCCGTTAAAATTGCTACGAAAATAATTGAACATGTAAGATATTTTTTGTATACTATTATTTATTAAAATTTCTATAATAGTAATTAATGATTTGATTGTAGGAAATTGATGGAAATGCTTTACAATTACTTCAACGAACAGATATTACTTTACACATGGGTTTAAAGCTTGGGGCTGCAATGAAATTATATAAACAAATACGCATTATACAAGCACAAAGTATATATCCTTCAGTTTATTGGGAATAATTTGATCATCTTATTATTAGACAGTTGTTGTATTGATGTTTTTTTTTGTATAATATTGATTATTATTTTTCTTTTTTTTTTTTATTAATATTTGCCATCTTTCTATATTTTGTACACTTGAAAATAAAATATTGTATATCAAAAAAGATTAAAATTATTAAACTTTAATTTGTAATTAAACTCAAGCTTTAACACATTAATTATAATAAAATTATATTTAAATGTATCTAGGGATTAATTTTAATGTGAATGGATTTTGACATAATTATAAACCAATTATTGTTTAAAAATTAGAAAGTGGAACTCAAGTGTAAATCAATTCATATGAAAGTTATCAAATTAAAAGAACATTTAATTAATACCATTTTATAGAGGTTGAATTATTTACATTTTTTCCATATAGAGATATATGTTTCCATTTTCATTTGATGCACCGACACTTTTATAAGTAATTTAAAATTTTGTTTGAATAATGGATTATTTTATTATTATAAACATATTAGATTTGTTTTTTAATTTTAAATTTGATACATTTTTTAAACAAATACTCTTTATAATTTACATTATAGTGAGCGATAAAAATTTAAGTTATAATTACCTACTTAATCTAATACAGTGAAACCTCCCTTAACGGACACCTCTAAATAGCGGACGATTTTATGGGAATGGGAACATTTTCACCACTTTTATATGGGAAAACCCCTAAATAACGGACACTTTTATGGCAATTTAATTTCAAATTTTGATAATTTTTATTGTAATAATGATACATATTTGAAATAATATTTTAAACACATAATAGTGTATTTTGGGGGAAAATCCAAATACTCGTGTTGTATCCGACACCGACGGGAAACCACGAGTGACACGGCGAGTAAAAACCCGGCGTTATACTATGTGCAATTACAATTTATCTTATCCGTCCATTATCGAATTGATAAAAACATTTTTCTAGTTTATGTTCTGTGATGTTATCCTACTCGTATATTTTTAATACGTATTTAGTTTAGTTGTATTTGTGATTCCAATACATACGGTTTTATAGTACGCAATGGCCAGCAAAAGAAAAAATTGAGATTCTTGAATTTTCAAAAATTTTTCCCCTCTGAATAGCGGACACCTCTAAATAACGGACAAAATTACGGCGACCGAGAGTGTCCGGTATTTAGAGGTTTCACTGTATATAATTAAATTTATTTTCATTAGTAAACAGTAAAAATATGTTCAATGTTTTTATTTAAAAATCACTGTTATTTAATTTGTTTTTGAAGTGTCCAATTTTTACATATACACAGCACTACTGAATTAAGTTTAATAAATTTGTCAAATTAATTACTAAAAGCAGCAGTTTTCATATAACGTACAATTTTACAATACTTTTTGTTAAACAATCAAACTGAAGTAGTAAATAACCAGTAAAGGTTTACTCGTTATTTACAATGAATACTCATTCGGTATTTCTGTATAAAAACCTTTAATATAAAATATTATAAAATTGGAATAACTGTACTTACATAGTCATATATGTAGCAGTAACTTAAACAAATTTGAAACGTGTTCATTATGTGTGTTTTTAGAAAAGAAAGTCATTTGTTACATTAATGTTTTTTCCATAACTATTTATTAATATTCGTATGGTCTTATTTCATTTTATTATTTTATGTAAACTGAATAAATTACAGAAAAATGTTTTGGAAATATAAATATGATGATATTATACCTACCTATATAATAATATTAAATATTAAAACTTATGATTATAATTTGTTTTAAGTATATTTTTCATTAGTAATAAACAAATATAAAATAAATTACATAATGGTTTATTTGTAAATAAATTCTTGAATACACGGGTGTCCACAAAACTGGTATTCAATTTATAATATACAATATGTATGACAATGACATGCATAGAAGAGCAATTTTTTTTTTAAATCCAATACAAATATTCATTTAAATGTAGTTTAAATAGTACCTTCGCTGTATATTATTATAATAAAATTATGTTTTAAATAAATATATAATATAATTTTTATGTTTAAATAAATATTTTATTTACAAATATTCAGCATAATGTAAAGATACAATACACTAATTAATTTCACTAGTTTTAACAATAAAAACGAAAAAAATACTTAAGATACAAATTTCCAGTCTTGTATTTAAAACAGGTCATTAAATAATAATTATAAATATAATATCATTAAATGAATTTTAGGGGCTGGACATTTGGAAATATAGGCGGTGCATGCACTCCAAGAGTCAAACGTGTCGTACATGTGGAACTATATAAACCGTATTTGTTATAGTTTAAACAAACACACGACACGTTTCAAGAAAGAAAATATAATTTAGACATTTATACAAATTTTCTATAAAAAAAAAAAAAATAATAATAATTGCCCAGGAATAATGCTACCGCAGTTTAATTATTACAAAAAATGTAAACAAATGGTAAAAATGGTTTGGAACAATAGAATATCACAAATATGTCCAACTAAAACAATACATATATATATATACCTATATATATATATATTATATTAATAAACAGCCCCTTAAGTAAAACGTGGTAAAAAATAAATTAATATAATTAAATTAGAAACCTAACCAATATTATAAAATCAATATGATGGTTTTTCGTCTTCACTTGACATGTCTGTATTGCTGATTAGGTTAGCTTTATCTTCTTTTTTCGATCTACCTAATGACATCAGCCCTCCCATCTTGGGTGGTCGGAAATCTGATTCGAAACATGGCTAAAAACAATAATATTAAATTATTATAATTTATAATAAAAATAATAATTATTACAGTAGCACATAATATTTTTTAAGATCAATGTTCTCCTTTTAGATAAGTATTATTATTCAATGATTGTTTATATATTATATATAATGTATGTATACTTTTTACATTGATTAATTAAATACTTCTTATAACCAAAAATATGAATAGAACAATAAAATGCTACATTTTTCTAATAGGTAAATCGTAAGTAAATTATATCCACATTTTATTATTAGTAGGTAGTTAAATAATAATACATCGTTAAATAATAGGTGCACCAAAGGATCAATGATTATTCACAAGTCTTACCGTTTCGCAAATATTCATATTGCAACAGTTCTCGATTGTTATTTCGCACTGTTGGTTCTGTTCTTGCGGTGGCCTGCACGATTGGAGCGGTGTGAAGCTCTTGTTCACCACGATACGCTTTTTGATCCGGGGCCGACGGCTCAATAACCGAACTTTTCTGAACAGAACCAGTGTTATGGTACCGAGACTGGCGACGAACACTACCAGAATAGCCATCACAAATACAATGCTTTTGCTGAGCTTGCACGATGAAATGTTCGAATTATTCAACATGGCCATTTCCGAATAATCAAACTGTCTGTACTCATCGCACCTGTGCATAAAAAACGAACGATTAATACAATATTATAATTTATTATTGTATATTGTTAAATACCTGCATGTCGATTGGTGAGATTTAGACGACTGAGTGGCGTGCTGGCAGTACACTGAACACAGTTCGCCGAGCAAAGACGATTTGAACTGGCACGCGTTGCCCACGTAACCGACCGGACACTCGCACTTCATTGAACCGTTGTTGTCCACGCACTCGCCGTTATTCTGGCACTGAGGACTGCACAACTGTATCTCGCATCGGTTGCCCACTGTCATCAACGGGCAGCGGCACTCTGGTTGTCCGTTTTCGCTTATCGTGCATGACCCAGACTTGCAGTAACCTTCGCAAACGTTGATTTCACAAAACTCGCCCTCGAATCCAAGCGTGCACGTGCATGTCCCGTTGGCGTGTAACACTCCCTTGTTCTTGCATATGTTCCTCAGCACTTCGTACGAGATCATATCCGGTATCAATTCCGTCGACATCTCGATATTCTGAAAATACAGAAAATATACATAAAATACATAATTATTAATTAATTTTATTACTAATAGGTAAATAACAATTTTTATTATTATTATTATTTATAAAGTCTTAAGCACAGATTATTATATATAGTTTCGACGCATATTCAGCCCAATGTGTGACTTGTGATAAGATAAGTACAAAAGTAAGATGTTAATCACTATAATTTTATATGGCTAAGGCCGTTGGGTGATGGGTATAGGCAATTCAATTTCAACATTTAGTGTGTATAATTCATATACCTATAGATAGGTATATTAGATCCTAAATCAGAGTACCCACCTATCTAACAATCAGGCACGTAGGTAACTGCAGGAATTTTATTTATTTAGAGAGAAAGAGAGGTCCAAATAAAAAAAATGTCTGTATAATCTCACTATTTTATTTTGTCGTTATACATTATAACAATTAATAGTTAAAGAGTTGTGAAAAAATTCGTATACTATCCCTTTTATTTAGGTACGTGTCACGCTTCTAACGATTATTCGTAAACGGTATATAATATTATACCTAGTACATTACACAAGAAATACGACTCTAAGGCACTGCTCTTACAGGGCACTTTAAAATTAAATATCTACGTGTTTATCTATTAAATTTTTTTTTCGTGTAAACATTTTTAGATAATAATAATTTGTAATACCGTTTTATATTATAATATTATTTATTTACGCAAAACTTAAATCTATTAAAATTATATAAAACAATTGAAAAAAATTCACTGTTAGTAGTTAAAAGAATTTCATATTTAAATATTTTTGTTAATCGTCCTCACCTTCGCTTTCACTGCCATCGTCAAGATTAATTGTAATGAGAATGACAATGGGCTCTATAATATTTCATCACGTTAGCTCTCTTTAATATAGTCTTCGTCTTGAAGTCTGTTGTAATGAGCCACATACCCTCTTCCAGTAGTCAATAGTTACAGAGTCTAATACGCTTTATGAATTAATTTTTCGACGTCTGCCACTTTGAATGTGACATTTTCTTCGACGACTTTTCCTTTTACCTCAGCCCATATGAGCTGTATAATACGGTGGCAGACGTACAATATTATCATCGTATTATTTATAATAATAATATTATCTTAAACCGTGGTGTCAACAAACTAAGATAAAATACCTACTACTACTAATCTTAAAAAGGAAAAAAAGACTTTTACGTTTGAAAACACGGGCGTTATTTATTTTCAAATTTATTTTTCTAGCCCCAATTAGAGTGAAAAAAACAGCATCCGGAGCCGCATTTCTTGTGAAATACAATTATTGTATATTATATAGGCGTGTAGGTATTTACTATTTCGCAAATTGTTAATTAATTTTTATACGAATTTTCAATATTATTCAGTTAGTACCTACACGAAAGATTATTATAATTCGTACTTATATCTACTGTCACACAAACCGGCGGTTGACGATAATTACTAATTACAATGTATCATATGTACCCATTTTTATATCACGGAAAATTGTTAAAACTTACTTTTACTCTGTCCATCTTGCAATACGTTTCGTTGATTGCAGTCATATTTCCGGCGGGCGTTATCAATCCCATTGGAGTGTTAATGGGCTTGTACTTGGCGTATAGATCCGGTTGTACGCCGCCCTGGAACGAATTCTTAGGCATACTCCACACTGCGTTGTTCACCCAATCGCTCCAATAAATGTTCCTTTCGTCCAGCGCGATGGCGAACGGCTGATGGTGTGTCCCGTGGATTAACGTCTTCCTTGAACCGCCGTTTAAGTCACTGCTCTCAATGCTGTAGTATATTCCTTCGCGCCGGTCGCTCCAGTACAGTAAATTTTGTTCAGCGTCAATCGCGATGCTCAAAGGCTGAAATAAATTATCGTGAACCACCACTGTTCTGTTTGTTCCGTCCAGAAGCGAACGTTCAATAGTCGCGTTCAAATGGTTACAGTTGGTCCAGTACAAATACCTGAAGAGTAAAATGCGTGTTAATTATTTAACTTAATAGTTTGAATTGAGTGGTAGTGGTGTGACTTTTTTAGATATTTAAAATTTTTATATCTATATTAATTTATTAATAATTATAATTAACACTTCAACATAGACTACTGTTGCTGTTCATTCTATCAATTATTACTATACATTAATATTTCCAATAATTTCTGTAATATTAAAGTTTAAAACATAAGTAGGATATACCCCGTAATAAAGAAAATCAGTCATTAAAAAAAACGTGTAATTATTTATTAATTAAAACAGATAATAAAGCTGAAATTTTTTTTTTTCATAATAGAATTATATTAAAATATTATTTTATTGATGAGACATATTATTTTACGAAATTCGTACTTTGGTAGATCAAAATGATTTGGATGTACCTATTCCTTATTTATTTATTCATTAAAAAAAAAAAAAAAAAAAACGAATATTTTTATTTATTATTATATCAATGACATATTATGTCAATATGTGTGTAATATCATCATGACGGTATAATACATTGGTTAACATTTTAAATAGGTACCTAATCATTAAAGTTCATTTTTCATTTTTGTAATTACTAATTACCTATATACTCGTAGCTCGTAGGTATTTTATAATTTTAAAAAGTACCTACTATACTATAAGTCTATAAGTAAACATGAGTATGTACGAATAACTTCTAACTAAATAGTCTTTAATTATACGCGATTAATAAATTGTAGCTGTATAAATAATGTTAAAAATATTTTCATTAAAAGTTTCTATTGGGAGTTATTTGCGTGATTCAATGTATTATCGTTAAACATTATATTTTCGATTTACTAAAATAATAATTATTACTTTATTTTAAAAGAAAAAGTTTACAGTTTGTATAGCATATGGCATTTTCTATTTTGCTTAGTCTTACAAAGGATTTGGAAATTGTATATTGATTATTTTATATTTAAATTCGTCAAATCCTAGTGATACGTCTCGTGTGTTCATTATAAACGAATTTATTATAGCCTATACTAGCCCTGTAATATTTAATTCAACAATGCCAAATGTAAAATTACATTTTTCAACAATATTACAATTACGTAATAATATTATCATGAAAAATATTAAATAGAATACATAGAGTCATAAAGATTTATCTGATTATATAGAATAGAATATTGAGTACGTTTGTATCCCATTTGCATTAATAAAATAACTTACGCATTCGTATTTTCCTCGGTATTTTCATAAACATTTTATTTAAGTCATACTATTAATTTTATAATATTATTATTTATTATACTATATAATAATACGAGTATGAAATTAATGGCTGTATTATAGATTTCGTACAGTAATCAAATGCACTTATAGACTATAATCTGAACACAAATTAACCTCTTTATAATGTAAATTAAAAAATAATATTTATACAATAAATTATCTGTTTTCATAAGAAAAAAATAATTATTATCTATAATTCACTCGAGTATAAAATTTAATGTGCGTATATTATTATATATATAATATATAATATGAAGTCAACTATGTGTTTAAATCGGTTCAATATACGATGTAATTTTAATGGAATTTTAGATAATATTAAATTTAAATGTATGAAAAAATGACCTCCAACTTCTATTAAAAAAAAAAAAAAAAAAAAAGACAATTTTTCGTCATTCGTCCGATTGTTAAAATGTATTTTTAGAAGAAATAATTAATCTATCATAATATAATTATAATTATACGTTTCAGTTTTAAATTAACCAAATATTATCATTTTTGGGTACCTATACAGAAGAAAAATAGAACTTTTGCTCACCCTCTACAGGTGTCGATCGCAATACCCTGCGGTATTTCGTCCTTGAACTGTATCAGGACTTTTCCGATAAGCGAGACTTTAGTCAAGTTTTCTGGTACGTACACGTAGTTTATGGTCAGACCGTTGCCGGTAGTCCAATACAACATAGACGTGCGGTCGTCAAACGCCATCCCTTGTACGTTTTTGGATTGTTCTATACGGGAAGAGAAAATAAAATAATATAATACATATTAGGTACATACAATTGACACGAACGACCAAAAGTGGTCCAATAAATACGAGAAATCGGCACTTGGCACTTGCGTATATATAAACGTACTTGCAACGATAGGTTCGACGACGCTGTACGCATTTTCACCTGTCGTTTTTATCCGGAATATACTTCCGATTTTTTGATTGGAGTCGCTAACGTATACGTCCTTCTTGATAGGATCATACGTAACCGCTATCATGTCTTTCAACCGATCCGCTGCCGTGTTAACGACCACTTTGTTGGAGAAAAATTGAATTTGATCTGTAGTAATTACGCCCAAGTCTAAAGATATAAAATAAAAATTAACGTTTTTACATAAATTATACATAAATATATATATTTATATAATATTTCGTTAATAATTAATAAAAATTTTAAAATTAATAAAACGTTTCAAAGTTGAGAAACGCTTTTTCTTGTATTATAATTATAAATATTATAAATAGGTACATATATGTGATAATAATATATATGAACGGTTACAATTTTATAAGTATAATTGAAACACCTTTAAAAAAAGTTCTCAAATTCTTGGCCAAGTGTTTATCAAATACGAGTATATAAATATTGTCGCTTAGTAAATAAGAAGATATCAAAATTTCGTACTACGAAAATACCTACGTTTTAAATTAAATTTGTGACACAATATTTTGATTATCCTGCGTTACGTCGTTTATTATGATCGTATATACTCGTATTTAATATTATAAACTGCATATTATGTTCGTATAATATCGCGATACGACAAGTAAAATTTTTATAAACATATAACATTCGTATAATTATTATGATATTATAGCTTTCACCAGGACTCTAGAAAAAATACTCTTTCTCGTTATTACACAATTTTTTAAGTTTCTTCTCTCTTTTTCATACTCTTCTACTTACTGACGAGTAAGAATAACACATTCATCCATAATGGCTATATGCATGTTAGAGTTTATTTATAATGTTATTTATTGCGCTATATTATATTACATTTTTTTTTTTTATGTTTTTAATATAACTTAAAAGATAAATTTATATACAATAATTAATATAAATCCAAATCCTCCAATTAGACTTCTATATTATAATTTTAATATTTTTATTAAATTAACCATATTATTAAATTTAGAACTCACTATATGACGTCTATATAAGAATATTATAATTCAATAGTTATTGTTTGATATATATACATATTTATGAAGTCAAAACGTATTGTTTATTTACAATAATTATATGCAAAATATCAGAATACATAATAATATATTTATCAATCTCATACATAATAAACATATAAAAAAAAAATAAAAAATAAAAAATAAAAATACACCTTAAATTGCATCCCTATATATTGAAGCATGGGTTTGCATTAATGAGATTCGCATTCCTATATATTTCATGCCACCATTGATAATTAACCTCAATTTGAATTTCAAGGTTATCTACATAAAACAAGGTGAAAAATAATAATTCAATTATTTGATAATACAACTCCGGTTTTTCAACCGATTGGCTCAGAAACTATTTATTTATTTATTTTTTTATTTTTTTTTTTTTTTTTGTACATAATCGTCAATCGATATATCTAGTCATAAGAATTGAGTAGATAAATTTTTGCAAGGTTAAATATTTCATACATTTATTTCCTGTTATCTAAATTAAAAGTTAGTTTGAAGCCCAATAGTTACTATTATTTTCAATACCTACTGTTGGAAATTTACAGATCATAATATCAATAAATATTTAATAATAGGTACACATGTTATGTTTTTCACATGGCTATTTTATATTCCACATGATCTTTCACATTGAACTGTTTATAAATTTATTGTTAAATTATAAAATAAATCAAAGAGAATTTAAACAATTTTGAAAAAAGTGGTAGTCTGACGTTCTAAAAACAAAATGATTAAAATGTATAAATTAAATACGCAAAAAAAAAAAAAATAATAATAAAAAAATATAAAATAATACTATTGTACAATATATTTATTATACCTATAAATGTGGTGTATGTGAAATATAAATCACCAAATATAATACACAAAATATAAGACATTCATGTATAGTATACATTGTATACGTTTAAATTCGATTAACATAAGCAATGAATATTGGAACGGAGTAAATGAAGTAACTTATATTTACACAATTTTAACGTCTATATAATTTATTATGTAATCTCTCACTGACAGTTTTTTTTTTAATTTATATACATTACATAGGTACATTAGTTCTGAAATTGTAATTTATATTGTATTATGTACTCATTACTACATTTATTATTGCTTTATTTCATATGTCTTTAGTCAATTACAACTTACTTAATAATTACACCGTGTTACAAATTTAGTTTTCATAAATTTCAATCCAGACCTAACATATAAATAGTATTCTTCTTGTAAAGATTATTACTTTAATAAAAATATACGATATTATTTTTAATTTAATTTGATAAAAATAAGTAATAAATAATTAGATGCCTACATACGAGTATAATAGTTGTATTTTACTATTTATTATTATGTTTATTTGTATAAGTGTGTTGTGTATTTTATACAAAACATTAATATGTATATATAAATAGGTATAGACTATAGATAATAACACTATTGGTTAATTTTAAAACATTAATTTTTAATAGTTATTATAGATAAATAACGTTAGAGCTATTAATTCGGTTATTAATTATTATAAATTTCGTAATATAATAATTAAAAACCAATAAAAAAATTTAAATATAAAAGGAAAAAACATTTATTTTTATTTTTTAATTGCGGTTATTAATTATATTCATTTATAAGCTCACTTCTCAATAATAATATGCATAAGTAATAATATAAATACATACAATATGTAATATATATATATACATTAAAAACATTAAACATTATTTCAACTTGAATTCAGTTTCAAACTTCAAGTCTAGAAGTTTGAAAATCATTGAAGTACCTATTAAATAATATATATATCGAGATACCATATTATATTTGTATTTGCATTTTCACTTGTATAATATAATTTATAGTCTTATAGAATATAGAAATTTAATATTTATTTATATAAGTAATAGCTAATAGACATTACTATAATAGTAATAACTAATAAGCCAATATCCATTTTTTATTTTGTTTAAAACATTAAGTCAAAAAAAATATACCTATCAAATCATATTTTTACATATAAAAAATGCATAAAATTTCAAAAATACTACAAGATTAGGACAATTAAAAAAAATGTATTATATTTATATCCTAAGTTATTATATCTAACAATTTAATAATTTCATTATGAAAATTAAAAAACAAAAAAATGTGAAGATAAATATAATAGCTGGTATACTAATATTTAAATAAAAATCATTTCAATTTTTTAATTTAATACTTATTTAATAAAAAATTAACTTATTAAAATACCTTTACCTAGTTAAGAACTAGAGAAATGTTAAGAACATATTTCAACAGTTTTTTTTATGCAGTATATTATTTGCATAATAAGCAAAAAAACACATTTCACATTTGCATAAACAAGATAAATATTAACTTTATAATTATCGTAATATTTTAATATTTAATTATTAACTTATATAATTAAATTGTAAATTATAATAAATACTAAAGACATGCATAAACTGATATATATATATACCTACCTACTGATCAACTAATTAAAAAGAATGGATAAATATTAAAATAGTTATTATATTATCTGCCAAATCTAAGTTCTAATATATATAACCTAATAAAATAATTTGTTTAAATTGTAAAAATTTTCACATATCTATGTTGTATTAATATGGGTTTTATTAAATAAATTAATATTTATTTTAATATATTTCATAAGATTTATTTTAGCCTTGTTAATAATTTAAATTATATAATAATAACTAAATCTTATTATTTACGTTATTTAATACATTCATAATATTAATTAATTAATTATTACACTATTATTATTATTGTTATTATAAATAAGTGAAAACCAATTTTATTATATAGATCAAGAAGAAATTGAAATACAAAAAAAAAAACAAAAAAAAACAAAAATTGAAAAAACTAACCAAAAATAAATTATTTTGTCATAAATTTGAATTTAAAAAAAGAAGAGCTAATACTGCTGTGGAAAAAAACAGCATTTTTTTTTTTTTATTAAAATTTGAATGCGATGAATAATTCATCGTATTCGAAAAATCGATACTAAACGAAGATCAGTATCGATTAAAATTTTTTACATTTTTACTAAAAATTAAAAACGCATAGATATTCATTTACATTTACATTTCAATGTAAGAGTTCCAAAATTTTATCACTCGTATTAAGTAGGTACATATATATATATATATGAACAGAACATCCAATAAAATTTTTAAGTCTCTAAGTTATAATATATAATATATTATATATATGCCCATAAAATCCCTAAATGACTAAATGAGTAGGTATCCAAAATGTTCATATCTAACAGAACTTCGATCAAAATCGCTTTTTCGAGTACGATGATTTATTATTGCATTCAACACAAAATCATTTCAACATCCAATAAAATTTTCAAGTCTCTAAGTTCATAATTTCTTGAGTCATCGTAAAATATTGAAATTTATTTCGTCATCATTTCAGTTTTCTTGAAAAATACCGTATTTTCGTCATTTAATGGTAATGTTTCCTATCACATAGGCTCAATTTTGAAAAATGACATAAATAAAGTACCAGCTAAAGACAATAAATACAATATTGTACACCGGAATCATATGCCAATCGTATGCAAATCGAGTGGTAATCGGACTATTTTTTTTCTGGTAATAAAAGTGTTTACATATAAACCAAAAAAAGAAAAGACTCAAACTATTGTAAAACCAATATATTCTTCGCTTCAAAATCTAAAATTGTATTTTATATATATGTGTTACCTACTTAATATTTAAAAATTTTCATTTCTTTTATAGGTACAATAAAATTATTTAAATTTCATTTTTTTTTTAATTTTTTAAAATCTACAGTGAAATATAAAGTTATATTTATACTTAAAACTAATTAAATATAAATAATTATTTGTTATATAATTATATATGTTATTAATTAAGTAATGCAAGATACAAATATATTTTTTTATTGTTATAATATCGTAATGTACTTAATTTTTTTTGAATTGAAATAATAACAATAATATTTTCATAAAAAAAAGAACATAGTTTTACTATAAACACGTTAATAAGAATATTACAGACTAATTTAAAAGTTAAAATTTACCTGACATTGCTAAGATGCCAAAAATTATATATATATATATATATATATATACAGACTACATTATACAATAAATACTATAGCATACTATAGCAGCTATGCCAACTATACAGGCATCTATTTTTAACATCTTTTTTCATTATAAAATATAACAAATTAACTCTGAATAAAATCATTCAATACGTGTCTAATATAAAAACTCATTCTACATAATATTATAATAGATTTATTTACGCTTTATGAATTTATGAAGTGTTAATTACAAACAAAATGATCTATAAATCTGATAGATTGGTTAAGTAGCAATACTTATTAATTATGATTATATAAATCACGACTAAAATAATAAAAACTGTAAATTTTATAAATACTGTAATGAAACTAAAGTAGCCACGTGATATTATATATATAATAAAAACATATAGGTATATGAATAAAATATATTTTAGATCACTATTAATTATTACAATTAATTAGTATTTAGTCCAACTTTTCATTTTTTTTTTTTTTTTTTATGACTTCATTTTACTATAAGATTTAATTTTGATCTTTGTAATAAAACTTTATATTTAGTTAATAATTTATTTTAAATAAAATGGATTTTTGGTACATAATTAGTGACTTTTCCAATGCCATTAATAATTAATATATTCATATATACATATAGTGATGTACGTCAATTTGTATCTAAATTATTTCAATATATATAATAATATAATATAATATAATATATATAATAATATAATATATAATCAACTTATAGTTATCAGTTATCAATTTATCAAAATTAGAGAATAATTAATTGTAAACATTTAAAAAATATATATACCAAAATTTTTAGCAACAGTCTATATTCATCATATATTATTACATCTATATTTAAGAGATTAGGCATAAATTGTATTTGTGAATATAATACACTTCTATACGTCTGATGGAAGACATAATAAAAAAAAAATATCTTATACAGACTGAAGGTACTGAAATATTTTTTTTATAAAAATACTAATATATAGATATATGGTAAAACCAACAAACTCTTAAGGAATAATAGATTTTTAAATCTTATATATTTAATAATAAATAATTTTTTTTTTTAAATTTATATTTAATTTTTTTTAAAAAATAAAAATAAATTATATTCTCATTAAAATTTACCCAAATATAATATTTTTATATAGCAAATAAATAGATAGTAGATACTAGAAAAAAAAATACAACATCAATAAATATAATATCTTATGACTAATACGGTAAAATATTAAACCCGTCAATACATTTGCATATTACATTAAAAATTCAGCTAAAAAAGTGGAGGTAGGAGTACTTTGTATGTACTTTGTACATGTACATGTATATTATTTTATTATATCATAAATTATTTGTCTACTCTCTGCTACTTATAATAGTTTATATTATTTATACATTACACAAGAATAATTTTATCGTAATTAATAATATATAGAGAATAAATTATAATAATAGATAAATTTAAGGTATTTTAATTATCTCTGTGGCCAAAATATCACATAATCTAGGAATATGAAATAAAATAAATTAATATAATTATGTAAACGACACGTACGACTACACTACGACATTATACTCGTATATTAAATAATAATTGTAATATACTCGTAATACGATATTCATATATAAGTAATATACAGAAATCAGCAAAAGATATGTGCATATAGATGGCCCTCATTACTACAGATAGGATAAATTCAAATATGTGAAATATAGGCATATTTTTTATATAAATTGTCTCCGATTAAAGATGATACTCATTATGATTATTTATAATTTACAACGTATAACATTGATAATTTTCTTTAATTTTTACAATTATTGTATCGGGTACAATATTATAAATTTAGAATTTAAGTAACACGATAACGAAATGTACGCGTTTTAATAATAAACATTCCATAAAAATATTTATTACTTTATTAGTAGGTATATCAATTTAAAATTATTATTTACACAAATACTAAAGCTATCACTACTAAATTTGCGTGGTTGGTAATTTTGAATTAAGTATATCATTATAAATTATTCGTTGAAATATTGGATAATTATAGTTTATATGACTTCATAATTAATAAATCATTACTCATTAGTCATTATATATTTTATTACAATTATTGTAAATATACACAAGCACCTACTTGTCCTATTTATGTGTACAGTGTAACTATTATCTAGCCTAGAAAGTATACATTTATATATTATTATTTATTGTTATTATTAACCGGTGGGATATAATATTATATAAACACGTAATGATTACGTAATTCACTCTAAATATCTTTATTAATTAAATGTAAATATGGAAAATTTGTTTTTAACGTACAGTGAAAAATAAATAATCAGCAATGTAATGATTGATACATGAAAAACTGTTTATTACCTTGACAATATTTCAGATTTTATAAGTGTAAAAAACCGGTATTATTATTCGTGGCAAATTGCCTTATTATTTGATATGATTTTATAATAAAAATTAATTAATTAATTTTATAAAAATGATAAATAACAAAGTTAAATTGTACCTATGTAAAAGTTAGTTCAAATCAATAATGAAATTATTTCATTTAAACGACCCATAAGCCATTTAGACTGTTCCGTGGTTAATTAAAAGAATAAAATAATTGCATACTAAGAATAAATAATGTAAATGATATTTATAACTTAAATAGTTAAAAATTTGAGATTAATTCTTGAAATAAAATACAATAATTTAAAAAAAAATAATAATAATAATAATATTAAAATTATTATCAGCCTTGATTTATCCATTATCATCATACGTCTAGAAGCTTGAATATGAAAGTGATTATAACAAATATAACTTCATAATAATTAATTATTATTATTTATAAATTCGCATAATAATTAATTGCAAATTTACAATCTATACGATTAAACAAAATTATTTCAACGATTATTAATTTTAAGTTATTTAGATAAAATATAATTAAATCAATCATAATAACTACAGTTTACATCTATTTTTTAATATAGGCAGTGAATTATAATAAAAATAAAATAACAAATAAAAATATATAAGTACCTAATACATATTATAATATTTACTTAAGAAGTAAATATTTTTTAATAAGGTAAATATAAAAATTCAAAACAATAACATTCAATGATAATTGCTATCAAAAGAAAAGTTGGATAAGATCACTACAAGTACAACTCATTTAAAAGCCATTCATGAAGTGGTTTGTAAATAAGTTTTAATTAAATATAAAAATTAAAAACAATAACATTTAATGATAATTTTTATGAAAAGAAACTTGTTGGATAAGATTACTCTACAACTCGTTTAAAAGTCATTCATGAAATATTTTGTTTAAGGGAATTGGTGGTGGCCTGTTTTCTTCGATTTAGACCAAAAAGCCTGACAAAATTTTTAATACTTAGAGTATTTAGAATTTAATTCTGATAAAAATTTTAAATTCATATAGTATTTTACTACTAAATGTTGGAAATTAAATTTTGACTATTTGCTATAAACTTATGAAAAATTAACAATGAATATCTTTAAAATTATCACATTTTTAAATCTCTGCCTAGTTAACACTATACTTAAAATAAGAAAAATATTTCCGTGTTGTGGTAGAAATATAAACAATCTCCTAATATGTTTTCAGAATTTAAATCGAAGTATTTTTAGTATGTGTAATTTTGTCAGGATTTTTGCTCTTTAAAGACGCGAAATAAAAATGTCATCAAAAACGTTGACTTTTGCATACGCGTGTGAGAACTATTAATACGTATGTAGAGGTACAGGTGAGACACGCACACCAATATTCATTTACTATACACACACATATAAAATGTCTATACACAACTCCTTAAAAACGGACCACCACCATAAATTATGATCACTGATCACAATTTAAAAAAAGATGAGCTGATACTCCTGCCGCACAGGATACAGGTTTGCGAATCTTAGCGTTTAATTTTAATTAGAATTTGAATGCAATGATAAACCATTGAATTCGAAAAAACGATTCTGAGCGAACTTCAGTCAGATTATAATTTTCGTTTGAACTAAAAATATCAACTTAAAACAGCTATAAAAAAATTGAGATTAGGGATTTTTCTAATATTTTAGTATGATGTTAAGTAATATGTAAGTATACTTCAGTAAAATTTTCAGACCCTAATACCAAAAATTGCCAATTTTATCAAACATTATATACGTAAAAACGAGAATTTTACGAAATATTCAATGTCCAATATTTTCGAGAATATTTTGTAGAAAAATTAACATAACGGTTCCAAAATGTTACCACATATATATAATAGCTATGTGAACAACCAAAAAAATTTTCAAAGTCTCTAAATTAAAAATTGTTTGAGTTATAGTGAAATATTAAAATCGAATTCGTCGAAATTTCAGTTTTCGTGAAAAATGCCGTTTTTTCGTCATTTTTTCTACCGCTTAGGGTCAATTTTGAGAAATTCGAAAAATAACCTAAATAAAGTACCAACTACATCCACTTTGCTACCGGAAACATACCCTATTCGTTTTCATACATAAAAAAAAAATCACACATCATTGTAAAACCAATACATTCCTCGCTTCGCTCAGAATCTAAAATAAATGATCTTCCTACTTGTATGTTTATTATACTATTAATATCTTTTAAATTAATTTCACCAAATTAACAGAAACATGTTAATTCCATTGAATTAAATACAATATTGCAATCAATTAAATATCTGTCAAAAATAAGCTACTATTAACAACATTACCCATATTAAGAATTAAGTAAAAACAATAATTAGCTTTATTTTTTAAGGGAATTAAATTTTTTCCTTCGTCTAACACACATGAAATTAAAAAATTTAAACGTTCTCTCTTTCCAATATTACAATCGATAGATTAATGCGATAAGAGTTCTGAAATCTGATTTAAAATTTGTCATCAATTCTATTTTAGAAGTTTAGATCACCATTTTTATTTTTTTGAATTTTGTTTCTAAATTTTCACAATTTTAATTAAAGAATTAAACAAATTGGAAATTAAAATTTATAATTATTCAATTATTATAAAATATGGGATAATAAAATAAAAAAAAAAAAAATAAGAAAGTCGTTTAAAGTAGACTTAGGTAATGATGAATTTAAATTAGTTTTCAGAATTTTAATTGCATTATTAAGTCAATTTTAACGTATGCAAAAATATAAAACGTATTTCTTTTAATACATATACATGTGTGAGTCTAAAGTATACGTAGAAATCGTAGATAATATGAAATACAATTTTTAGTTCGCTTAATTTGACTATTTGAATTTTATAAGTTAATTATTAATGATGGAAATGAAAATAAATTCGTTGATACCGTGGTAAAAATGGTTTACTAAGTTACAAATTATATATTGTAATATATAAACCACGAACCATTTTCAATTTTCATGGTTTAAAGTTTTAAACACAGCATTTAATATGAATTATAATTTGCATTATAATAGCATTACAGGTATAATTTGATTCTGAATAATTATTTTATTAATTCTATTGTGTGATAATATATTTACACAATGAAATTTTAATTATTATATTATTTATAGGCAATATAATAGTAATCAGTTTAATTTATATTGACAAATGACAATATAAAAATTAAACATATAACGATACCTGTCCTGTCTACTAAAGTACTAACCATATTTTACAATGCTTATATTCGGTGGCGCCACTAGAGCTGAACTATTGAACATTGAAAGAAATCTGACAAATAAAATCGAAAATAAAAATATATTATTGTGACACTTATAATTATCCTCGTAATTATCCATTAATATAGAGGTAATCATTATATTAATCGATAATCGATTTCCAATATAATAAAATATTAACAGTTTTACATAGTCGTCGTTCCGCTGTCGTACGCGTGCCATCCACGTTCACCGTTATTGTAAAATAAGTTATAAACTAAGGGAACTATTGTATATGTACTCTGTTTAAAATAATAATTGTAAGGACGATGCCTTAATAAAACGTATATTTTTACACTTAAAATAAATATCGTTTTTACATTATGTAATTTATTCATTAAAATATTTTTATTACGATTATAAATTTATATGGATATTTTTTATATTTTTGGCAAGTCCCTATGACGTTAAGAAAGTTATTATACGAGTAGCAACCAAAAAATTTTTGTTTTATTTGCGCCACTACATAGATAGTACCTAAACCTAATACCTTTAGATAGAATAAGAATTTAATAATCAAAAAGGTAATTAAAATCCATACCTACTATTTTAAAATAAATTTATTAATTACTAACAATTTGATATTAAATCGATAAATTGTAACTTGGGTATATATGAAGTTTAATTTAATTTTTTTTTAATAACCTTCAAAAGATTTTTATAATTATGATAATAATTATTAAATTAAAATTTTAAATATATTATATGTCATATGGATAAAAGCAAAGTTATCCGGAAATATTTTTAAAATTAATTAATATTATAATATTGTAATGTACTATTGTTATTTGTGTTTTTACTAGGAACAGGAAGCGTAATACATATATAATATAGTCATTTGAATTATATTCGTTTTTCAATCAATCGAACGACGAACATTATATAATAACTCATATCGATTTGGAATAATTATTTAAATTAAATTAAATAATAATCTACGAAATCAGTTTTCTTTTTCAGAATAACAGTAACTTAAGATCGTATGGTAATTTTATATTCAATGGTACGGAATACCTGAAAACTCTATATAGTTGTAAGTTGTTTAAAAAAACTTTAAAAACAAACGCCAGCGAATGTTTAAAAAAATAAAAATAATTTTCCTTGGAACAGATGTTTTTCGAAGACACCGTTTGTGTAATGTGCCAAATTTAACAATCAATTCATACCTATTTGATCCTTGTATCAGCGGGACAAAATATAGTCAGTAAAACAATATCGTATTGTTTACACGAGTCGAAACTCGAAAGACAAACGAGAACGTGATATGAAATTTTGAAATTTGTTAATGGTATTGAATATTATTAAACAGGGACAACCTACAACTTTCGACAGCTGATTATGGGGTAAAAATTTATTAGAGCAAATGCTGGAAACGAACAGGGCGTGGGAATGTGTTATCGATTAAAAAGACGAAATCTCGTTGCGCCAAAAGAAAAAATACTTGGACATAATATATGCGTATATTGTTTATATGCCGGATTCACGCACGGATTTAATTGACGAGAGATAAAAAAGTGACAAGTGAATTTGTTAAAAAAAAAAATGATTATAACACGTGCGTGTAACGAGTAGAATTTAATCGATCGAATGATTTTTCGTTGTTTTTCGTGAACCTGCAAGTACTAACACACTCGACTTTACGAATAAATAATAAATAATAATATATTATTTGCAATACGATAACATACAATTGCTATAATTATATTATTTTATAGAGCTATCGGTACATTATATTGCCAAAAATAAAAAATAAAAATAAATACTTTTAACATTTTAATAAACGTACGTAAATATGTAAATAAATTTATAAATTTATAATTTCCATTAACATAATATTGTACGATATTAATTAATAATGCTCATGCGTGAAACGTGAAAGCAATATAAAAATGTACCTATTACATTTCTTTACTGCAGACCTTAAATTTGTATTTTAAAAAAAAAATCATTAAATTTTATTACGATCCCAGACGTAAATTTCAAAAAGAATATTATTATTGTACGCAATTTTTTATGAATCGTATAACAATAATAATTATGACGTGTAGATGAACCCAAGTGTTGTTTAAAAAATTGAACGACGCCGCCGTATTTTAACGACCATCAATTTGCATAACGTATTATTATAGTTTCGCAATCGCGAATATCCTGCGGAGAAATCGGGCGCGTACGGTGGCCAAAGCGGAACGACTCCGTTCCAGGGGGTGGGTGCTGAGGGGGCTGTGGGGCGCCAACGGAAACCCGAGTGGTGCGCGTGCAGTTTGTCACGTAGGCCACGCAACGGAGGCGGCGGCGACATCGAAATATCGAATAACGTAGTGCGTATAGTAAAACAATAACGGGAAAAAAAAAGTTTGGAAAAAAAAAAACATGAATTCTGCCGCAACAGACTGTTACCCGTCGCGTGCGATGGGCCGGGATATGAAGAAAGGTCATGTGCCTGGTGCCATTCGCCGACGTTGTGGCGTACGTGACGGCCGGCGCATGTTCTATGGCCGATCACGTGCAAAAATATATATATATAATATAATACATCTTATACTATCAGACAAGAAACTATTATCATGCTCGTGCCTCGTATGTCATTAAAATTACGTCAACGTATTACACTATTACGGTTACCACTTACCGACTAATTAATAAATAAATAAATAAATAATTATCAGTTACCGCAAATTTACAGCACTAGGCTACTTTTTATGTTATATTATTATAGTCATAGCCCTGATGGTCTATTTATAGATACAAAAGTACACACATTTTTTTTTCACCCCACGCCACGTTCGTACGGTTTAAGGTTAAACTCAACGTACGAGCGAAACATGAAGGGATATTATTTAACTATAACTTTTTACGACAATATTACGAGTATATTTTTGCAAGTTGCACAAACACCGTGTAATAATTAATTATTAATAATAATAACGTGCTATTACGCTCAAGTATTTTCGTAATAATTGACGTAATAAAGCGTAATAGTATTGTTGAAAAAAAAAATTAAATAAATAAAAAAAAACAAACAAATAAAATACGTAACATTACACGACTTACCCCAAGCTCGAATCGTGCTGGTGACGCAAATAACAACGATCGAAATCAGTGCGAACGTACATTTTGAGCAATTCATCTCGTCACACGTCGTCTCTGCGTGTAGGTGGCTTTTAAAATGGGATACGAATATAAAAATTTGTAAATAAATTATATTTATACGTGTATACTCGTATATTTATTAATACATGAATAAATTAAAAATAAATAGAATTATTAAAAATTATATATATATAAAAAAAAAAATAAATTAAAAAAACGCGGAACATTTGAAATTGCCGCGCGCAGACGTAGTAACGACACACGGTCCACCCAACGTTGGACGACAATTAACGATAGTGTCAAAAGTGTCACCCCGAATGTGATACAGTATTGGATAATATTGTTATATTCAGAGTTCTTCACGTGGGCGGCGACCCAATGAGTATTATCGTACTCGCGATCGTCGACGCGCGTGTTACGACCGTGCCAGGCGGCGAGACTGGGACAAGTGTATCGTGTACGAACTAGCGTACGAGTGACAGAGTAACCACTGAACATTGAAGTGGTGAGAGCACTCCGCACTACGCCACTATCATGGCGACGTCAACACGCGCGCGCTATTGATAAGACTTTTTTTTTTTTGCTATCAATATTATCGCGTTATCATTAATTAACCGTACGTATTTGAAATTTTTGTCGATTTTTTTTCTTTTTTACATAATATTCTACACATTGTTCAATTAATTAAAAATCTTTCTAGTGTCAACGAGTAATAATAATTTACACCCAATATAATATTATAATGTATTTACATAGCGGTCACGTCAAATTGTATTAATTATCGCCTACCGGTTGTTTCTGGCTATTATGGTTTTTTTTCGTCGTGTTCGTTTTCGTGACTCGATAGTAATAAATAATAATTATACATAATTTTTTTTTAATATTATACTGTTTGACGTAAACGGTAATTAAACGGTATTTAACATTTATATCGCTCGTTGTGGTATTGGATTGTTTTTTTTTTTTTTTTTTTTTTTTTTTACAAAATATTTTGTAAAAATATACGATATTGTACAGTTTACAATTGAATGCGAGGTAAAATTATGAGCAAACGCATCGACCGTCGATTTATATGTTAGTAATTACGAAAATACTTTCATAAAATAAAACATAAATATAAAATAGCAAACAACTACTATTCCACTAGTAGTGTTTACCCGATCGTAAGATCATCATATTATTATTATTAAATTATACTTTAAGAAATGATGTTTATGAACTAAATATTAATAATTATATCATCTATCCGAAGTACACAAGGTCTTTTAATATGCTCAATACTTCTAATGAATAATATGATTTTATGATAAAATCATAACAGAAATATAGGCTATTATTACGTGTAATAGTATGAATAATTTAATGCTACCTAATAAGATATAATATATAAATACGATACAAATTATTATTTATATTTGATATTAAATAACAATACAAATATAAAATACATGCATTTTAAAATATAATTACCTAGTACTTAAAATTATTTAGAAAGTACATAATTTTTGTATAATTTATTTTAATTTTTATTCAATATTATTTATTAGTACCTACCTAATTATGTTTATATATTAATAATAATTAGGTAATACTTGGGTTTTGTTATATTTATATAAAAAACAAAATGTAATGAAATTTTAATGATATCTACAATTAATTTTTTTAATTTTATTAGTAATTTATTACTTTGTTAATTTAAAACATTCAAATTATAATATTTATTATTTTACTACCTATTTCATAATAAATTAGTTTTATTTATTTATAAACATTACATTTTTTTATACATATACTTCAATTCATTGATATGACAAATTGAGTTTATAGGTCAAATATATTTATTAATTATAAAATTTTAAAATTATGATGTCAACATATCATCATTCATTAATATTATAATTTACAAAATTATAAACACATATATAAAACTAAATATTGTTTCATCATTGTTTTACTATTAATACATACCTATATATTATATATGCATATTGTGTAATTATAGTATATACATGTAATTGTGCTAATTTGCTAAAGAATTTTCAATAATTATCAGTTATTAATAATTAATTATTCACTAGGTAACTTACTAGTTATTTGAAGATAGGACCCTTTTTTTTAATTATGTATTTATGTCTATTATCTATAGTTGTATACATTTTGTTTTGTTTTTTGTTTTTTTTTAGGAAAAAAATGTTTGTGTTAAAAAATGCAGAAGAACTAAATAAATTATTTTTAAGAAATAAAGAAATGGATATATTATTGAATGTAGAAGATAGAAATTTATTTCATTATTTAATTAATGAAATTGCTGAAGATGGTTGTTCACATTTACTACAAACTTTTTTAACATTACAAGTAAACAATACAATATTTTTCTGGTAACATAAATTATGGTAGAATTTTTAATATTTCAGGAGAATCATTATTCCATTGAAATAATTTGGCATCTTCATTCAAAACAAATTATTGACTTTACAGAATTTGTAACATGGTAGTAAAAATCCATCTGTTTATTAATTATTTTTATTTTTCTAGTTATACCCACATATAAATATAATATTATCTTTTAATTGTTTCAGTTATAAATGGGATCTTGATCAAATAGTTACAACCTTATTGTTTCTTTCGAAATCAAATGATGAACTATGTCAAAAAATATTAACTGATTTATTAACCAGCCTTTTAATTCTTTTATCTGGTGAACCTAATCATAAATTTGATCGACATTTACGAATCATTCAAAAATTTTTGATACAAGTATTATTTTAAACAATAATACAAACATATAAAGTATTATTTACATTGTTTTTAGTCTAGTTTGATAATAATACAAAATGAAGATGCTTGGATTTATTTGAAAAATCTTAAATGTTCATCTCTATTAGTTAAATCAACAATTCACAAAATATTTAAATTGATATTAAAAAATATGCTTATGGCTAATGTTGAATTTAATTTGGATTGTGCTTATGAACAATACAGATTATATAAAACTCCAGATTCTGTAAATGTTATGCTCACGTTGGTACTTAAATTAAAATTATTAATTTTTCATATTAATTTAATTCATATTAATAATATTTTAGTTATTGGATGAAATTGATGAAGATGTTACATTTTCATTGATACAAAATGTTTTATCGCAAAATGCAAAAAAAGCCAACTGGAAAATGATATTATCTTTGATATCCACTTTTGTAAAAACAAAATCACAAAAATGCCACATGCTTAAATGTATTATCTATATGTAATACATATAATATATTTGAAAACAAATTAATTAATATGTATCTATTTAATTACAGTAAAATTAGAAGACCTATTTAATCAAACATTATCTAAATCAACTACAGAAGAAGATTTTATGAAATGTAAAGCTACTTTATTAACTTTTCGTCATTGTTGTTTAGAAATTGGTCTTTGGTCAGAATATAGTAGATGGTACAGTTCGTACAAACCAAATGTAGATAATGCTAAAGTATTTTACTCTTTACTCACTAAACTATTGCCCAATGATTTGCCAGCTGCTTTAGCCGCTCATATAAATACTGTAATTATATAAAGTACATATACATAATTATCATTATTTCAATAATCATATTTATTTTCATTTTACAGCAGCCTAAATTAACTGAATCATGTATTGTTATACAAAATGAGTATGTTAAAAAAGCTCAATCACAGTTAATCCAAATAAACAACGGACAAGATTTCATGGGACTTTTTAAAGATTATGATGATTGTCAAGTAAATTATATCTTATTATTTTAACTTATTACTTTTTACTTGGATAAAATATTAATTATAAAGAATATAATGGATTTACCATTAAATGTCTATACTAATTACAATACAATAATAGACATAATTTCCTTATAAGCAATTATAAATTATTATCTATACAATAATTAAATTTATAAAAAATATTATTCAATGACAATGAATCTAATATACTATACTCGTACATATAATAAAAATACATAATTTAATGTGTTTATGAATTAAAAATCAAAGTTAAATAAATTTGATTTGATTTATATATATATATAATTTTAAATTAATTTAAAACTAACACTATATTTGTTTCTATTAAATAGTTATATTTATATTAATGAAAATTATATTACAAATTATTCTTTGTATTTATTTTTAAATAATTAATAAATAAATAAAACAAATTATCATATTTTATAACAAATAAATTTCTAATGTCTGGATTATACATTAAAAATGTTTTATATGTATATGTTGAGCATTTTATGTAAATCAAAATAATAATTTCTTGATAAAATAATATTGCAGAATCGCCATGAGGCAGACATTTTAAAAGTGCTTGAATCGTTTAAATCAACTGGCCAAGTAATGCGTGTTGTTTTAGAAGCATCTGTTTTTAGAAATAAATATTTTATTGATACATTTCTTAAGACTTTAATGGATTCAAATTTGGTGGATAATCAATTACGTAATAAATTTATTGAAAAATTAAATAGTATGAATAAAATCCCAAAAAGTATGTATATGAAGTGGAAAAAAGAACAAAGAAATAACTATTCTTCATAAACTTTTGTTATACATTTATTTGTATTTGCTCAATTAAAGAACTATTATTTTATTGTGAGTATAAATTATTGTTTAAATTGCAGTCTAATGACTAAATAATCCTTCAATTCAAATTCAATATCTTTAATATCAGTCGTGCAATAGAAAAAATATATTCTTTTATACCTATGCATATTATTTGATTAAATAAATATATTATTAATATAATAAGATGAAATCACATATATAAATAATAAATTAGGTATTAATAAATGTCATAAGTACTATTAATTTAGTACATTTAATCATAACTATCATAAAATTATATAGGTATGCAATAAATAATAATTTATTAACTTTATTAATAAATTTTATTATATAATTAGTGAATAACACATTAATAGTTGCTTCTCGTATAAATTATGAAATTAAATATAATTGTGTAATAGATATTACAGAAATTTATATCAGAATAAAAAAAAACCTACTTTGACATGTAACTGTATGCTTACTGATAATTTTTTATGTCATAAAAATGAACAGAAAATTGAAAAACCAATTACGTAAATTTTAATATTAAATACACGATTAAATTTTTAATCACGTATTTTTTTACATTATATTTTTAGTTTCCTGAAATTCAATTGCTTAAAATAAAATGATATACAATATTATTATGTTTTTAATATTATTGAATAAATTATTAAAATAAATTGTAAATTTAATCATTAAACTCTGTAAAATATCATATTAAAAAAATGTGAAATATTTCGTTATAAATGGTAAAGGAATTTTAAACTGTAATATGTGTTTTTAAATTATGATTAACATTTAACTTCTTATTAATACTCGTATGTAAAATATAATAGTACTTAATTAATATTTAAAATTGCAAATTTAATCAAACTAGTTGTTAAATATAATATTTAATAAAAAAAAAAAAAATATTCATATTTTAATTATACAGTCAATATAAATGTATAGTAAACAATAGTACATTAATAATTATTACTATTTGTAAAGTCTTAAGTCTAATAGTCTATATTTTACTGTCTATTAACGAACAATTTAAATATCAGTTGTTGAATTGTAGTTTGAATATCGTTTTACGAACGCCGAGTTAATTGATTCTATAAATATTCCATGGTTAAAACTTGAGGTTTACCTTAATATTTTTAATTTCGAACCATTGATTTTACATATAATAATTTAAACGGTCGAACGAGCCGTAATGTGACTATGTCTCAATAAAAACACCCGAAATCGAAGTGTTTTTTCTCAACTGTAATAATATTATAAATCTATAACCCATTACCTACTTATATTTAGTGTAATACGGAATTATTATAGTTACCTAAATGTAAACATTATAGGTAAAATCTCTCACTATTTCTGTTGACCGTTGGTAATCGTTCGAATCCGTAAAAAAGTAACGTTTATAGAATATAAAAATATACGAGTATTACATGCGTATGTCGCCGAGATCGTCCATCGATCAAATTCGAGTGTAAAATCGAAAAGACATGAAATATATTATTCGTCGATGCAATTAATATCGCACGAATATCAAAATATTTAAATATTTAAAATACGCATTGATCTCGAAAAATAATTTTATATTCTTACACTACTCCTGACCCTCATCAGTTATGTAACATAACGTACTCGCGTGGCCATTGCGTGGTCTGTCGACTAGGGGTATGCGTGCGTAGTTGTTCGATAAATAAATCGATCGGGCCGACAAGGCGACAATCAAATTATACGCGGCGAGATCAATCGTCGATGACCTATGTCGGACAAGACGTTAAAACGGAAATAATCGCGGCACGACAAACGGTTATATCGACGTCATGAATAATAATATTATTATTGTAATGAATAGGCGCGCGCGCGCACGTATAATATTAAATATTGTTTTAGTGCCACGCGAACGGAATTTATTTCTAAATGAATAAATGAAATTTATTATTTCGACGGATTATATTTGTTATCTCGAAACGATAATAGATCAATAAATAATAATCGTTATCGTAAAATTCGAAATGAACGAATTTACCGAAAGTTTTCTGTCTTGTCCCGCGAATTTTCATTAGCTATTTCGTATAGAAAAATATTTTTGAAACCGTAAATAATATTATTGAACACGCATTAGGGAAATATAGGGACGGGAAACGTCGAAGACATTTCACATAATTTGTACGGATTAAAAATGTTTTCAGGCGTTTGTGCATAATATAGTTGTTGGCCTCACAAAAATAATATACGACATACGAGTATATTATATTTATTTGACTCTTTTCGCGTTCTTCTTCGATGGAACAAACAAAACGAACGAGCCCTGCGGTCAACACTATTTATTATTGCTACGATTATCTCCAAGGTCAGGTCGACCAAAACGGATTTAAATATTATGTAATAAAAAAAATTTTTGTTTCGTACAAATTTAAAGGACTACGAATGTGGTTTTCTTCTTCGATGCGTGTATTATACGGGTACAACGACGGGACGCATAAGTAATATTACTAAATATTAAATTTATGTCACGCGTGTATCGAGTTTTATTCCGCTCAGCTTAAACAAACATTGGTCGGTTTTATTTGATTTAAAAAATAATATGACGTATATAATATAGGGGAACATTATATTATTATTAATTATATTCCATCGCCAGCGGTCATGTCCACGTGTCAATCAATAACGTTATAGTGGACGAATAACGAACGTTTTTTTCCAAAATATATTGAGATAATATAATTATCTCAATATATGTTAAAAACGTATTTTGCGTCGTTTTAATCGGGTAAAAAAAAACAATTTTGACCGTATTTTCGTTTTCCACAAATTATAGTATACACATAATATTATATACGAAAAGTCGTCGGGGGACCACCGCGAAGACAGGGAATCGCATTCCCCTGTTTCCCGTGGGTGTACATACCTAACTTAACCTAACCGTGGGTATGTAATAATATTGATCCCCGTGTGCACTATATAGCGAGTCCGAAGTGTTTCTTTTACGTAATACAGCCGGATACATATTTTGACGTGCGTTCAAAACGTTTTTCTCGTAAATGGTATAACGTGTTTTTTTCGAATTTTAATTTCTCGGTTACAAAAAATTAGGTACCTAAACGCGAACTATTTATATTATATCTATAATAATATTCGTGTTATGTGCAAAAATCAAAATTCATAAAATAATACGTTCGTCGAAGAGGTAAAAAACTGTTTGAATACTGTGCCAGGAATTACACGTTTATCGACTGTTTTGATATGAGTCACGAGTGTATACCTACTGTACGATAATAAATTAATAACGCGTGCGATCGTCGTATATTTTCCCTATATATATTATAATATTATTATTATGTATGTATAATATAAATTATAAGAATACGAGTGGAAATGCGAAAACGACAAAACAAAAAATATTCGTGGCCTCCTTCTTTTTGCGCCGTTTGTATATAATATAAATTATACGCGCGCGGTTATACGCATAAAGTATTATAATGTCGCATATTATACCGAAAACCAGGTCACCGGTCTCTCGTTAAAGAAGCAATATTCCGCAAGCGCGGGTGTCTATATAACACAGCGTTGTTTTATACTTTGATATTATAAGTATACGCGTACATTATTATACAATAGAATAATACGCGAATATAAAGCGACCGAAAGAGGAAATAGAGTCGATGTCTTTTCGAATAATATTATAATTATTATTTTAATTTTAGTAAATTGGAAACGTTAGTCTACCTATATATTATATAATATGTATATACGTAGAAAAAAAATAATCGAGACGATCTCGATTTTGCTTAATTTATTTGTTAAATTCAATAAATGACCAATATATTATATTAAAAATTCATTTTCGGACTTGACCCGCGAACAAAACGGAATTATTATAATAATAATATTATAACCATTGCAACTTAATACTTATACGAGTTTCACGAGCACAATGAAAATTCGACGGTTAATAGGTTGTTTGTTGTAAGCTTGTAAGCCACACTTTATGCGTTGACATTATAAATGTATCGATCTGTATAGTTGAATTTTCTTAATACGATTATTTTATAATGTGTTATTTATATCCAAAGTTATGCTGTAAGCGCCATAATAACTAATTACGTAAAGATAAAAACGTTGCTGTAAACGGGAAATTTTGCTGTAGCCGACATATGTTTAAGTTAAATTTGCAGTACCTATACGCCATTATAAAAAAAAAAAAAATCAAAATGACGTATACGCCAATATTGTCGTTTATACATCATGACAGTTTGTCGCTTATTTTTATTTTATCTTACTTATATAATATATTATAATATTATTCGTGAAGTGAGCGACTTTTACAATAATTATTAATGGAGCATGCGACATAAAGTGTGTGATATATAATCAGGAGTCATCATAATAATGATAATAAAGTCAAAATTTTTTAAAACTTTCGTCAGTAATTTGTAAACATAAATAATAATGTATTATATAATTTTTATTTTGTTTTCGATTTATTTGAAACTATAATATTGCGGTACATCGTACATGACACGTCGCTTAATAGCCAAAAGAAATTTGAAATCAATTTAAACAATATATTTTTAAACTCTCAAATATAGACCAAATTAATATTATTCTTGAATCGCTATTAATCTATATGAAAAAACAAATTTAGTTATACATATCTTCAAAATTAAATATTATTTACAATAGTTTGAAGTTGTAAAAAGTGGTCAAAAAACGTTTGTTTTTTACTATCCTGAAAAGTGGTGAATAACTTACAGCACAGCATATTGCATATACTATACATGCTTACAACAAATAGCCTATTAACCGTCGATATTATTAGTATAATATTTAGTCAAAATAATAAAATGCTAATAAAATATATTGTATCTACGTAATGCTCAAAAAAACCTGTGCTCTCTCAATTAATATTAGTAAATTATAACTTTTTTTAAAAAAAAGCATAATTCGATAGAGTAATAAATTAAATCGATAAATAGTTACATGTAATATAGATTATATCATTGATTTTATAACACGCTATATTATAAAATCAATGATTATATTAATATACCTAATGCTGACTGCGGCCTATAATGACCTATGATCGACCTATAGCTTATAGTCTATACCTCTATACCATATTATACTGTAATTGCCGTTAGTATACATAATATATATTATAATATGGACATTTGATTTCTAGGTATATTTTCTGCAGACGTTTCGAGAACTTGTGTTAATTCATATAGGCGGAACTACAGTATGTACCTTGACACACCCTAATAATAAAAATAAAAATTACTATGCGTATTTTAAAAGACTCCTCAAAATTTGATATTTATTTTAGAAAATATTAAATTTACGTACACAATAATGATTCGAGTTTCCTTTAATTTTTCCCAAATATTAGATAACAACTTGTATTTTATTTTAACACTATAGAAGAAATATACATTTAAATTTTGAATATAGATATACGAGAAATATATTTTCTACTGTTATTTTATACTAATCCTTACACAATTAAAAAAAAAAAAATATTATGTATTATAATTAAAATAACAGATATGACAGATTTTAAATTAAATGAAAAGTGTGTTTGTTTAATTATTATAGTATAAGTATTACACCTATAATTATTTTAATTATTACATTTTTTTAGAATTTTTGAAATAAAATAATTGTTTTATATATGTCTATAGGGATTAAGTCTAGTTACATATTATATACCGCCTTTACCATCCATAGACTTTCGTTAACATACTTTTGAACACACTCTATATAATTTCGAACCCTGGTTCCACCTAAGAGTGTTACTTTTTTAGTATTCTCATTTTCATTGTATAACTTTTTAGTCATTCGTAAACATAAATTCAAGGCCTTCTTATACATATCATATTTATATCAAATAGAATATTGATATGTTACGATGATACGCAGTGACGTACTAACGTAAAGTAGAAAGACTTAAAAAACAATTATTATAATTATTTATTATACATATATATAATAATATAGTCGTTGATTACAACATAGACGCCCGGTTGGAGGGCATTTTTCCCCCTGGACTTTAAAATTTCAAATATAATTTTGAAAATTTTGAATTTTATTATTATTAATAATGATTATATAAATATTTTATGGATGTTTTCAGTTTTGTCTATAGTATAGGTTTATAAATTTATTATCAACGAAGAAAAAAGAACTATATATTCTTTATGATATATGCATAATGCATTATTTCTTAATGCAGGTATTCATAATTTTTCAAAATTTTTATTAAGTATGTTTTGGCGTTTAATTTTATTATGCCCCCCTATTAAATTTTCTTCGGGCGCCCATGATGGATTACAAGGAAACTCTCAAATTTTTATGGAAATGTACCTATATAGACGTATAGAATTAAGTGATTGAAAATATAAGACGTTTAAAATAAAATATAAGAATGATTAACAAATAAAACACAAGACAATGTGGATTTGAGTTACTATAATATTGCATAATTTTATATATTATGATTTAGTATTTCTTCGCTATCGTTATTTAATCTACATTATAATATCAATTTATTATTATAATATCTTTACTATATACGCAATGAGTTTCTATTTTAATTGTTACGTTCAAGATAAAAATTGCATCATCGACAAAATAAAAGTTTGAACAATAATAATAATAATTTAATATTTAACAAAATATGTGCTTTAAAACGGAATAAAAATAAAATAAAATATTTTTATGTAAATAATTGAATATTTAAAATAAATCTGTGGTTGTATATTTTTATTTTGTGTTTTTAGTATTGCAATTATTGCCAATATAAAGTTATAGTTACACCGTAACAATTTGTTCAAAATTTTTTTCCGAATGATAATTCAAAATGGATTAATAATAATAAAATGTACCTATATATATTACGTTATACGCAGTGTATAATACAACAATAGTATTGTAGGAAGCTTTTTAAAATAACTGCGTGTCGTGTTACCATAATTTACTATTATATAGAGCTTCAGCTTATCAATTGTCATTATAAGACCCATCACTCATAGTTATAGTTTCAATATTTTTCAATGCGCGTTCATTAATATTGAAAAAAATATTTTGACATAAAAGACATACCTTATACTTATTATACCCATACTACAAAAGATTGTATATAGAAAAAATTATCCACTGATAAACAAAAAAAACAAAAAAAAACAAAAAAAAAATACGTCGATTGACAAATAATATGATTATGTAGAATACATACGAGTATATTATAAGAGTCATCTTATAGCATAATATATAATATAATGTATTATTATTAATAGTCATTAGTACTTGTAACTTATACAAAAATCTACAAATAAAAATGTGATCATAATATTACATTAGGTATATATATTGTATTTATTAATATTACGCCTCGTATTGTGTTCGTTTGACTTAAAACTTAATACTGTAAAATAATATTATAAATTTAGATATTTTATATTTCTATATATCGTTCTTCATCGCTATAGGTATAAAAATTAAACATTAAATAATCGGATTTGGGAGGAACGTTTTACGTCACCGAACACTGAACTATACCATAAAATCAGAACGATTATTATATAGAATATTATAATATAATAATAATGTATTTATAGAGATACGAAGTTTATAATATTATAATCTTCGTATCTCTATAAATACATATTCGATCCCTGTATAATGTATTTATGCGTACATTGTATTATTTCTATGTATAAACATGTACTCATAATATTATATTATTAAAGCGTTATGCATAATTAATTTTAGCGCGAAGGCGAACCTTAAACAGTTAGACGGGTCTTTTTATTACTGAACCGTGCAATAATAAGGGACCCACATGATAACAACAATATATACAATACGTCATGACATACTCTGGTATTAAACGCGATACGTACAAATTATAAATAATATAATCGATGAAGCTTTTTATAATGTAATATATAAGGTTAGTCAACCTATCAGAGGGATACGCACGTGACCGTACCGCATAATTTTCACACGCGTCTGCCCCTTTGGAAAAATATATTTAAATGTATTTATTCACTTGACGACTACTAATATATTATAATATTATTCGTATACGATAAATAATATTATAGACTTAAAATTATTATCAGTTATTTGAATTGATATTTAATTGTGAATAAATAGTATTTTATTATTATTATGTATTCCACAGAAAAAAAAAATATCATTTTACAAAATAACTCTTTGTTGATATTATACACAATAAATGCGTATATGAAAAATTGGCGCAACCAGCGAACCGACACTTTCGACACGAATATTGAATTAGCTAAAGATAATTATAATAATTATTATCCTGTTCCAAAATAATTATATTAAAATCACTACATAAAAAAAAAACTCTATATATATAACAATATAAACAATATTATACTTATATATACTAAACAAATAAATTTCGACAAATTATTGTTTTATGTTGACAATATTATCATTGTTTGTTTTTTTTTTTTTTTTCGTACATTATTCAGGTTAACGAATTATATCATAAAAACATGATGCGAGTATCATTCTTTTCTAACTAATAATATGTAATTTGCTTTATATTTTGTAAACAATAGTTACAAAAACAATATTTACGTATCCATACATGTAGATGTAATATTATGAATACATCCCATATTCCATGGTCAAAAACATCGATAAAGTTTACGCATTAAAAAAATAAAACAATAATATAATATTAATATATAATTACAGAGTACAGACGTTGGGCAATTTAAATTATGTAATTCGATGTTATGCGACCGTTTTATATTGGACATTGGTTTATATGAAGCTTGTTAATACTTTTTACTATTTAATATAGTCTGTATGTATATACTATAACTATAAGTCTATAAATTCGGATTGTAACAAGGAATTTATTAACGTTTGCAGGTTTTGTGATAAATGATAATGTAATCTTAATAACATTTTTAAGTGTTCCATTCTAATCGCTTGTATATTGTATGGTGTTATCTATATTAGTAATGACTTTACCGTAAATCTAATGAAAGTTTACTTATTTACTTTGGCCAAAAGACAAGATTCATTATACACAAAATTCAATCACAAAAAAAAAAAAAATGATAAATAAATGGAATTTAAAAAATGCATACATGTATTGGACTTTCAATAAGTACCTAATTTATAATTATAATATACGAGTATACTTCTAATGATATTACATCAACATTAATTGTTTGTTTTTTGATGTCACTTATAAAATTTATTTTAATATTCACCATATTATAGAAATGTAAAAGAAATGTAAACATATTTATATCTAAAATTCTACGAGTTTATTCAACCTACGCATCATGACACGTTTAAACGTTTAATCATTGTTATAGCGTTTGATGCTATACTGATATACGCTTGAAGAAAAACTAGACAATTTTGATTTTAATAATTATTTTTTAAAATATATAGTAAAAAAAAACAATTTATACAAAACTAGAAACTCAGTATTTAGAGTTTACATTAATCGAGTCATCTCGTATGCATATCGAGTAATAACTAAATAACATCAAAAACCACTATTAAAACTTTATATTATAATATCATTATAATGAAATATTAAGATCAATTTCTATCTAACTTAAACTATATAAAGTATACAGTAACGTAATTCAGAATTTGTTTTTGAGGGAGGATGAAGATATATTATTATTTTTAGAAATTCTCAAATAACAAATAATAAAATATATTAAACAAATAATATTCTCAAATAGTAAAAAGTAGAATATTACGAATTACGATCAATACACAATATAAATACTTTCAGCAACGTATAGCTAGAATTTGTTTTTTTTTTGGAAGTGGATATTATTTTCTATAATTTTTGCAATGCTATATAATAATACCTACTATTGTTTTTTGTAAGATAAGTACATAATATACATATGAAAAATAGAAATTTAAAAGTAACACACGTTGTTATATTTTTTTTTAATTAAAATTATAATATTATAATTTTGTATTATAATTATTATAATATATACTGTTATAGTGTTATATCTACGTACTTACAGTTGTGTCAGGCATGGCGGTGGTTTCGGTGAAGCGAATAAGAAAAACAAAAAGGTTCATTGTATTTCGACGTTTTTAAGATGTATTTAATTTTACGTTATGTAAATACTGTAAACTACGTAAATATCCGTCTATATTATTTAGTTTTTATATTACAGTAATATATTAATAACGTCATTCCGTATGTTTCTAAATTGATCAACTAATGTAGCGTATTGTTCAGTGGATTGATAGGAATTTGGGAATACCTTTTTTATTAATACCTTGGTTCCTGGAACATATTGGTTAATACTTGAAACCATAATCAACCAAAATAATTATCTTAATCTTAATGATTATCAATTAGGTATCATAAAATATAAATCACAAAACATAAATAACGTGATATAATTATTCACTTAATGCCATATTAATAATTGTGAAGTTCAAAAAGTGCTGTGGTGAAATAATATCTACCATATATGATATACCTACTATATACTATATGTCTATATATAATGTATGCTTAAATGTATACCACGAACAAAAATGATGTCCATATTGTTTCTTGGTCTAAGTATTATTTAATAAAAGCTCAATTTTCATATGTAAATGTAATTTCCATTTTAATAATTTTTTTAAAATCAATTTCTAATAACCTAATTACAGAAAAAACATAGAAATGTTAAAATAAAATGGGCGAACAACAACCACGGTTAGGTCTATAACCGTGACGAGAACAGAACTTTATAGACCACAAATATTAAATTTTATATTTTATTAATATCAATTCGCTTTTGGCGCGAACAATGAGTTTTTATCAAATTCATTTTTTAACAATTCACTACATATAATATTATTATAATCTATTTTTTTTTTTTATATAGATACCTTTGTCTTTTTTTCGTACACTATTACACTACCTTACGACAATATAAACTATAAAAAAATATTTCGTCCCCCATGGGCCATGACTACTGGATACGTTTTATATAATACACGTCTTGTAATTTAAAATCTTTTATATAGAATTTAATTTATAAGTATAAAAAAAAATATCAAAAAAAATTATTTATGATAAGTAGGTATATAAATAGTTTTATTTTTTCAATACTTTCTCGTATACAAGGTGTATTAAGGGAATCGTGCATAAACAACAAAGTTCTTACGATCAATAATAAATACGAGTAATATAACTAATAACTATAATACATTATAGTAAATCATGACAATACATTTTTGCAAAACCACAAATTATAGAGAAGGAAAACCACTATTTTTTTTTTATAAAAGCGTCAAGAAAAATGTGTTTAGAATAAATATGTAACTTATATTCTACACGATAATATTATTATTTTATTATTATGAAATAACAATAAAATACAATTGTTACGTAAAGATTTGCTTTAAAAAATCGTTCAGAATAAGGTTTATATGTTACGTTTTACGCTTATACACACGACATATTATAATCGTGTATTATACTTTGTTTGGTTTGTCCATTTTAATGGAAGTTTATAATATATATTATAATATATTGTACTTGTACTTGTTTGATAATATTACATGACGTAATATTCAGTGGCGTATTTAGGTAGTGGCAATGGGTCCCGTTGCCCAGAGCGGCAAATTTTTGAAGATTATGAGGGGCGGCAATTTTATAATTTGGTTTGCTGTTATTACTTAATAATTTAATTTACTTTATATAATATACCTACGTAAAATGTATATATATATTTTTTTTTCATATGAGATATTATGACAATATATATAATATATAAATAAAATAATATATTATATCAGATATTAGATATTATAATATAGTAATAATTGTTATTTATAGTTTAATCCTGGGAGTTATTGATGCGTATGTTACATTGTCATTGTGCATGCGACGACAAATGAGTAATAACAAAATAAAAATAATAATTATTAATAATCCAACCTGTTTCTGTGGGCTGTGGCACGATAAGTCGGTAACGATTGTCGCCAATTGTGTATAGTGTATACATAATAATTATAAAAGCATGATGATTATATAGCCTAAAGGTAGGAACTATATATGTATGTAATTGGGTTTTAACGTGTACAATACTCTTATTATTTCGGGGAACTTTCAATAATTATTATTTTTGTATATTTTCCAATCCAATGACTCATTGGATGTACATTATAAATTTATAATTATTATTGTACTATGGTAAAATATCTATATCAACTTGAAATATGCGGGCACTTTTCGTATCGCAGATTATAATGAATTAATGAGCGACCGAGAGGCGAGAATATTATTAATATACCTTATAATAGTGTCATCTTCCATAATCATTTTCCCAAGTTTGTTGTTATTTAATAGATTTTAAACTTATGTTATTATTTATAATACGGTGTATTTTATTATCGCGTGTGGCGTGCCTACTACAAAAGTACAATATTATTATTAGTCAACAAACTTGATCACTCGGCATTTGTAAATACTTATTGATCATTATTTTTTTGTTATTAATTTATTATATTTGTTATAAATTACCTATTCTAATTATGACCGGAAAAAAAAAAATTAAGTGGATACGAAAATCGTAAAAAGACTTTGTTAAAAGCCAAAAATCAATTGATGGTTATTAACAAATGTAGAAAAATTGAAGACATGTTTCGTGAAAAAACCTCAACAGTTGAAAGTAAATATACACTACTATATACCTATAATGCTAATATAAATTATACTTACAACTTACAAGTTGCTAGATATATATTAACGACCATCCTATGTATTATGTATAATGTATTAATCAGAGCTCCATAATTCTCAAAATATGCAAAAATTAATAGTTTAAAATATGTAAAATCAATAAACCATGTTAAAACATATTAAAAATTGGTAAAATGTGCCAAGAATGTCTAGATAAATCAAAATTAAATTTGTATTAGAATAGTATTATGAATCAAGTAGTTAGTAGATACAATATACAATATACAATATAATGGTTACAAACGATTGACTTGAATATTTTAATTAAATAATTATTATTTATGAATTAATAAGTATGACTGACACGTCTTTTAGTTTATTTCCCTGTTTACCAAAAAATTGAGTTATAATGTTAAAATATAATTTTATTATTGCTTAATAGTAACTCCAGGTACTTACATTTTTTATATTACATTTTACATTATATATTTTATATATACATTCTAAAAATGACAGAGACTGTTTACAATAGTAGTAAGCTAATATTATTTATAATTTTTATTATGTATATATTTATATTAAAATTAAAAATAAATAATACTTATATTTATATTTTAAAATAAAAGTCCCTGAGGAAATTAAAATGGGAATTCAAAATATTGATCAGAATATTCCAAAAGTACCAGAAACTGTTCACAATAGTAGTAAGCTAATATTTTTTATAATTTTAATTATATATTTATATTGAAATTAAAAATAATACCTATATT
>JAIUCT010000007.1:6264050-6334756 GCA_021307375.1 Tetraneura akinire
TATTATTATTATTATTATTATTATTATTATTATTATTATTATTATTATTATTATTATTATTATAATATAGCCGCTCTTCTCTTCTGTTTTTTCCTTCTATATATCGTTAGTTTCGTTTCGTCTCTTTCTCGCTCCTTCTCCCTTTTCGACAGAACACATATTCCACGTACACGTCGTTTTCTCCACGCGACGTCGTAACCGAAAACAAATACCGTTGGCCGCCGCCTAGGAACAAGAAAACACGATGATAAAAAAAAAAAATATAATACACACGCGATCCCCGTCGGTGGTAACCGTCACCACCACGACCGCACCGACGACGTACGCGTACGGTATAGGAAAAAGGCGCGCGTCGTGTTCGTCTTCGGCCCGGACGATACGCGTTTCGAGAAAAATAATTTATAATTTATAATATTGTAAACGCACGAATTAATTTCGCGACTATATTATAATATTATTAATTATTATTATTGTCGTCGGCAGCGAAATTAGAGAACAAAAATAAAAAGACGAAGACGACGAGGAAAAAAAAAAAATAAACGAATAGAAATTGTTTTTAACGTCTCGCAACGCGCGCGTGTCGACGTTACGTTTGTATACAGGTAAAGCGCGCGTAGGACATAAAAAAAAAAAAAAATCGAGAATTCGAACGGTTTCGATTGTGCTCTTGGCATTTTAAGTACGTGTAAATAGTAAAAATATAATAATATATACGCGCCGGTGTCACTCGAAATAATAATATTATAAACAAGCGTTGTTAGTGTTGACGAACGTCGTTGAAAACGATCAAACGGATGTCGTGCGTAAGCGTAAAACCGATAATCGTTTAAAAATTTAAATATAAATAAACATTACGTCCGACGAGTGGGCGAAAAACGTTTTTTTTTATGTCTACACGAGTAATGGAAATGAAACGATACGCAATCGAAAATATAGTGGCACGATTATACGAAGGGGGACTTGGGGATTTAATTTCAAACTCGGTCCCCCGAAAATTTGAAGAACATAATTCGTATGATTATAATATTATAATGACAATACGGTCGTTATTTGTTTAAAATTTTGTACTTTCGGTCCCCGTGGTCCCTCCCCCCCATAAAAAAAATGCCGTTGAAAAAAAGCCCCCGTTTTCGAAAATAGGTTTTGCCAAAACTGCGAAATGCGTCATTTTTATACCTAATCGTAAAACAATATTAGGTACAATTTCTTGAAATTATCATTATTCGCATTACACAATATTATTATATAGTATAATACGAACAACTTCACTTTTGGTGGTTTTTCTTATCAACGATAAGATAACCCAATAAATATTATAAGGCTTCAATTTTATATTTTTATTACCCGTCGACTTGTCGCTACTTAAACTACCTACAAAAAAATATGTAATTATCGTCGATCGAATATTTAAGTTTTTAAGCGAATTCGTATTTCTTACGAAAATATACGTGTTCGTTTTTGCAAATGCAAATCTCGTAGAAAGAATAGAAAAATCGTTTCGTCTCGACGCGAACAAAGAAAACTCATTATGTAAATAATATAAAAAATACTTTTGATACTATTATTAAAAACTGCCGACAAAATGTTTCTTCGCGTTATTCATGCTGGTGTTACACACACGACAGTTAAACCGTCTATACTTACCAGTTACCGTGTCACACATACACGCGATTCGACCGTGTGTTGGTTCTCACAATTTTTTCATTATATTATCTTAATGTTATAAAATGGCTGTATTCTTCAAGTTATAAATTCAAATGTTTTCGATCGGAGATATTCTTAATAATATTATATACAACATCAATGCATTTACATATCATACAAGCATACAGAAAAAAAACGATTCTTAGTGAAGTTCATCAGTTATAGATAATATAGGTATACTGACAATAAAAGAGTTGTTAATATTTCGAATCACTTAATAAAACAAAACCTATATATATAATATATATGGCTATATTTAGATTTTAAATAACAGTTCAAAACTTTATTACGTAAATATAATATAAAATATCCATATACGAAGATTCATTAAAATCCTTACGACGTTTTGGTTCAATATTATACGTTAGTTATCTTAAAATTAATCAATTCAAGTTCATTAAATTTTATGTTTTTACCGAATTTCATCATTTTCCAGCAAGTTTCTAGTTTATTTTATTATATGATAAAATTATTTACAAATTCGAAGAAAGCCAAGTCTTAAATATAAAATTCTTTAGAGTCTATAGTCTTTACCTACCGAAATTATAATATACTTTATTTGTGAAAATTCAACCATAAAAAATGTTTTCATACATCTAAAAATATTAAAGATACATTTTATAGTAATATCGTAAATTTTGAAGGCGTGTAAATAGTATTGTAGGTACCTCATCGATTTTCGAAGTAATAATTACAAAAATTAATAATTATCAGAAAACCTGAAAACGTGTAATGTTGTGGATATAAAAATACAGAAATTTCATATTATATACATACATTAAATTACTAATTTATTCACCCGCAATATATTAAATAAATTAAACAGTATATTGTCCAGGGACGTATTTAGGAATTTAGCGCCCATTAAATTTATTGCCCCCCAAAATAATTACGATTAGGTATAGTTGTACCTTTTAGATTTTTCTCTTTGGATCTGGATGTGATGGGATATTTTTATTATCTATAAACAAAATTAATGAATAATAAAATGTTGCAGGTTTATTAAATTAGTAAATAAACATAATATTAATTACAAATTTACAATTTATTGCTTGTAAATAAAATTAAAATTAAATACCAAAATAACTACGTAAAATTTTAGGTAATAATATCATTATATTACATAAATATACAAAAAGTATTTTTTAATTAAAGAATAATTTAATAAAAATAATTACAATTATATTTTTTTCCTTTCTTAAATATTATCAAATTTGTCGATAATCTTATCATATTTAATATTCAATAAGTATTGCGAGTGAATGTAATCTTTCGTCCAGACATATTTGATCTTAAATATATTTTCACCCTACGAACAGTGTTTGATTTGGAGAAAAAAAAGAAGGGGGACTATAGGACTTTCAAAAAAATTAGCGTCCCCCCAATATGCTTAAGTACATGTAATATTATAGGGGATTTAATAATTAGTAGGGGTACGCTCAAAAAAATAAAAAAGGTACTCCGTCCCCTCGCGTCCCCCCAAATCGAGTACTGCCTACGAAGCGATGAAAATGTTCTTTCAGTCGTACAGTTATAGTAGGTAATAACAGGAGTAGGTACATAAAAACATACACAATGCAATACTCACATAATTTATCCATATTTTTTTTTGTTTTATCAAAATAATCATTGCTTTATTGTCTTTGGAAGATTTTTTAGACTTCGTCGTATATAACTTTTATAACGTATATTACATTCATTGATAAATGTTTTATCTAAATCCGTTTTGTAAAATGAATCATTTAATAATATTGTATAAATTTAACAGGCATTCATCAAATGCTAAAAAGAGATATTATTTTTCCCATATAAAATAGTTTTTGTTTTATTTATCTGTGAGTACAAATGTACAATAGTACAATTGTTATAATGTTATCTTTTACTTTTTAATAATTTTTTTTTCTTAAATATATGAGTAGTTTAACTTAAGTACTAAAATATTTTTAACTTAATAAATTACTATCAATAAATAACTTACAGAGTTGTTAAAATATTTTTTAAATAATTGTCCATTTATCAAACCACCATAATACAATTCTATATAATGTACGTAATGTAATACTGTAAATAGTACATACTATGTTATATTATTATGTCGTTATTTCTATGGGGGGGGGGAGGTAAATTCTATGAACCTCCCCCATTGAGCACAATGAAGCCACGTAAAAAAGAAATATTTAATTTAAATCGGTTTACAAAATGGTAACTAAACAAAATTGAAAATATGTATGTGGATATCTGGTATACGAGTATTCAGAAGATTTAAAAGTTCAAAACAGAACACTTTTAAGAATTTTAAAATTTATTTTAATTAAAACTCATTTAATCTCCATTTTACTTCTTACCAAAAATCTGCACCACTCAATTTAATACGTTTTCCATTTATTTTATAAGTATAATTTTAAATTATTATTAATAAATAAATAAATAGTGATTGGATCTACGAAATATTTTAGAATTGGGTTAAAAAAGCTAATGGTTATAAACCCTAAAATCCAAATTTGTCAAAAATATGCATTTATATTCATATATAAAATTACCGCAAGTTTCAAAATTTTATCACATATGTAAAATATTTATATAATATTCAATAAAATTTTAAAAAATGTTTCCGAAACTTATATAAATTTTTTGTTATTTTTTAATAATTTTACTTGATCTAAAAGAAACCTATCAAGAAATCCAAAAAATGACCTAAATAAAGTATCTACTAGAACTAGATGTACCTAAGTCTCTACCGAAAGCATAATCAGTATGTGGTAATCGGTACATTATTTTTGTCCGAAAGTGTCTTGATACAATAGAAACTAAAAAAAAAAAGTAAACCTAGTGTACATCAGTGTAAAATCAATATGTTCTTTTTGTTGAGAATCTGAAGTAGATTTTGAATTTTAATCCAACCAAATATTGATATAGGTAATGTGTTTTTATCTTTATCGCTTATATACTATAAATTGTATACTGTGTGTCTACTTCCTGATGAAGTGATGACTGAACCGTTTAATACCCATCAGCAGTCCTTGTAATAGTTGTACCTATTAATTATTATATACGTATAACTAATAATAATATAAATTAAAATACACGTTTATTTGTTTTTTTTTTCGTATATTATTTATCATATTTTAAATTTTAATGTATGTTTACCAGCACATTGAAGAATCGCTTGAAATACGTACCGCTTTTTTGATCGATAGATAACATTCTAGAATTCTGGACGATTTCCAAATTATATGCAGTTTTATGCAGTTCAACTGAATTGTATAATTTATATGAATATTTTAATTTGGACGGTATGGATTGTTATATGTAGATCATATTCAGTTTACATAGCATACTCTCTGTTTATCGCAGATGGAATGAAATATAAACAATAAATACACATTTAATATTTTTGTGGAATTATCAATTCCTAGTAAAAGATCAGTAAGTTAATAATAACACGTTATGAGTACAATAATATATTTTATAATATTTGTATTGAATAATATGTAAAATATTATATTAATTTATTTTCAAAATATTTTATTTATTCTCATGTGGGCAATGAAAATTGGTATTGTTTAACAACCCAAGGAAAAATGCACGTAGATGACACTACACACGTCTTTCTGATGCGGGTGGTGATTGTGAGGAACGTCTAATAAATTCGCCGTTAAATCCATTTATAAAACATTGGTACCGTGTGCGTAACGCCCGCATACCGTGAACTGTGAAGTGTGAAGACGAAAAAAATAATCAACCCTCACATTAATTTCATACAAATATTAACCCCAATTAACCCTGTACCAATACACGCCACCAAAGTTTTTTCTCGTTGTAGTACAACGGTTGTACACAATTTACCCTTGATCTACTCGTATTTGTATGGAATATTGTGCAATAATGAATCATGAGTAAAAATGGAAATTTATTTGTTAAAAATACATTATTTGAAAAAAAAAAATCAATATTATATTGAATATATTTATAGATACTCGAGAAACAAAATTATGTAATACACGCAGAATTGACGATAGGAGAGAGGAGACTATTACAAACGATATGTCATACGTCATACCTCATACACACGAACACATTACAGCAATCTATTTAGTAATCAATAGTAATTTATAATTTATTGTTCTTTAATTTTTTTATTACTTTTGGATAAATAAAGAAACTATACAAGTACACAATGAAAAAATTTGGTAGTTTCACCAGACAGACTGACCCATTAAATTGTTAACCTTGAAAAGTATACAATATGACGCTGTAAATAATAAATTATTACACAAGATTCGAGTCTCAAGAGTATATTATGTTGTATTGTTCACCAACAATAATAAAATGATGGTCGAGTGTCTATTAAATAAACTACACAACTGAACAAGATTATAGAGATTGCTTGTTTAAAATTTAAAAATAAATGTTAAATTTATGTATTGATAAAATACAATTAAAAGTAGGTACATCTTGTCATAAATTTTGTAGTCCGTTCGTTCATTTATATTTAAAATATAAATCTTTAAGTAGTGAAAAGGTATAACATTAAAATTTGAAAACATTATTGTTATTATAATTAATATCATGTTTTATTATATTAACATTTTAAAATATATAAATATATATTGCAATTATAATTAAATAATAATTTTATGAGGTAATTTTACTGTACAGAAAAAAAAAATTATATTAGGTAGATGAGAGTATTTAGACTATAATAAGATAATTATGAAAGTATTTCATAATTATCTTGTATTTAAAATTTAATAATTATATTAAAGTATAACATTAAGTGAAAAAGTATATAAAGAAGGTTAGACTGGACTGTTAGAGGCCAATTACTCATTAGAAGACACTAAAAAGTCCATTATAAATCATTATTTAATGTTGAAGTATATAATATATATTGGTTAAGTATAGTATTCTTATATTTAATCGACTAAACAAAATATTTAAAGTTTTAATATTATCAAGTAAATATTCACTTTAAATTCTAAAAATACAATAAATAAATAAATAAATAAATAACAAAAAACAACAATTTATATAAATTCAACTTTTTGTTACAAATAATAAGATACGGGTTTATGATGAAAAATTTAATTACTTAAATAATTATTAAAAACCCAAATCACAAATTTTATACTTAATAATCTTATATGTATTTCAACAACAATGTTGTCATCTTCAGCGTATACCAAGTACTGACGTTTTGCATAAACTTGTTCAATTCGGTAATATACTTAGTAGGCAGAGACGTCTATTTCTTTAAAACTAAAAATAGCAATATTAAAATTAAAGTATATGTATTCCTATTGTAATAATTAATGGAATATAAAACAATTTAATATTCAACGTTTCTTTAATTATAAATATTGCTTAACAGTTTTAAATATTCATCCTTCTCGGCATCTTATTCTAATAACTTTGAATACACATAATCGTATTAGACTTTAAAGATACAGTAAATAAGTATTACAATTTCATAACAGATTGAGGATAAATAAAATAAGAGCTGATACTGGTATGGGTAAGAAGTAAGATATAGGTATAGAGGGAATAGTGTTGTGTTTTGATTGAAATTGAAATGCAAGATAAATTATTGCATATGAAAAAAATGATTTTGATCGAACTTTAGTCAAATAATATAGGTATTGATTCAAATTTTCACATATAAAAGTTTCCATGATATCCCTAAATGAGTTCCTTAAATGCTTATATCTGACTGAACTTTGTTTAAAATCGTTTTTTTTAATACGATAATTTATTAAAAATACAACACTAACCTTCTCCACACCTATATCCTACCCACATCAGTATCAGCTGTTCTTTTTTTCTAATGAAATACTTTAAACAGCAATATAAAAATAAATGGTAATTACAATATATATCAATATTTTGGAATTAAGGTTAGCAATATATACATATGATAAAACTACAATTAAAATTTCAAAATTGTTAAGTAAGATGTTCAAGTAGATTTTATGAAAATAAAACTTAGTGCTAAGCGTGCTTTTGATGTGTGCGATACAAATGCTCTTTGTCATTAGAACACCTTTTATTCACACTCTCTTAAAAAGAAATGTCGTTTATCGTCGACGGTACAAGCAGATTGAATGACAAAAAGGTCCTTGTGGTCAAGGTCCAATTTGACGTCTAAGCATCATAGACGCTCTGTATGATTTTTCCTTAACCACAAGGCACTTTATTTTATTCATACTTATTCAAAAATAAGGTTTATATTGAAAGATTGTTTAAGATTAATAACTTTAAATACACATATTTAAAAAAAAAATAATTAAAAGCTAAGCATTAAAATTACAGGTTAAATGGAATATAAACAAAACATTTTACAATTATATAATAATTATCATTTCAAAAAGTGCATTTGACCGGCGAAGGTTCGTTTATAATGGAAAAAAGTCGGTATGCCAAGTTAAATTGACGATAAATCGTCGCGCCATATCATAGGGACTGCGAACGCATGGTCCTTTGCACACACTTGTTGCATGCCGATTGTTTTGCTGTTCTCGTAATGCGTGAGCCCCGTCACTGGTGACTACGACCGTCGAACAGACAAGGGAACATGGATGAGTGTGGATCTAGTCATGGCTCTTAAATATATGCATGGAACTAAACACACACCCATCGACAATCCCGTCTGCGAGTCGTAGCGATTTATATTGTTCATTTGGCCAATATTTTCCCACGTGACTTGATGATCGGCAAATTGGCGATGCACGGTGTAAATACATCCTCTGTAGAGTATGTGCTATGAAAAAAATGTTACGTACCTGTAGAGCTGTAGCGATTGGACGATGCGTGTAGTAGTAGTTGCCGTCTATACAAGCGGCGGTGAGGTGGTCGTCGACATTACGTTATTATTACGAAAAGAAAAACAATGTGCGTTCAAACTCGGTGAACGGAGACACGATTCACACATGCCAAATAATTGTTTGCGAGAAAAATTACGTATCGCGTATAACATACACGCGCGTTATAACTAAAAACGAGTACGATAAATTTGTTAAATATTACTAACGCGTATAAAAGAAAAAAATTGAAAAAGGAACAAACATTTTCCCCGCCGGTCGACGACTGGTCACTGGCGCGTCGGTTGTCATGACGTGGGGGGGGGGAGGGAGCGTGAAAAGAGATTGTATTTTTCGACTCTGCGACCGTGGTGGTGGTAACTACTATAGCGACGATGGCGGGCAAACATGACCGTGTTCGAACGACGACGACACACGCACGTGTTGAACACAGGGATTACGACGGTCGAGTGAACCGGCGGCGGCCCGGCGTACTAGCGCGCGTACACGGCGATGACCGCTAGACGCGCGCCGTAGTGGGAATTTCGGGAAACAAATTTTAACCGCCACAACGGTCGACGTGACGACGACGCGGATTGGCTGATAGGGTGGTTATAGGAAAGAGGGAGTATGTATTTTATTTTGCCGCGCGGACGTCACGTGCGTGTTGTGTTGCAGATATCGACGTGTTTAAGGATTAAGGCTGATTTACTGGTTAATCGATACTCGCATAATATTTTATAACAAAAAGGGATATTATTTTTTGTAATATTTTTACAAAAAAACTAGGAATGTTACATTTTCTTCATTTTCATATTTATCCAACAGGTACTTACGCTTGTCAGTTGTCACTTACACAATCACTACAATATTTTGAATTTGGAAACGGTTCCAGTTAACATTTTTTTTTATCGCAATAATTAGTATATAAAGTTTTAAATGAATAGAAATTAGAAATGATTCGCACAAAGGTTTGTGATGACTAGAAAAACTATTCACATCGGTATTGCTATCGACCATTTATTTATAATACTTTAATTGTTAAATATATTATTTAATTAAATAAAATATAAAATACAAAAACGTTATTTTAAATTTATCATCAAACTATCAATATTTAAAATATTAAGGCACAATGATTTTGGTTATTAATAATGTCTAAATTATTTATCCATCTATATTTGCTTCATATTCATTTTTTTTTATCATTATTCATTACAATAATATAAAATATAATTATATACATTTTATTTCAGTTGTGGTTATTCATAAAATATGTATACATAAAATAGATAAAAAAGAAATAAGAATGTTTGAAACTTTTATATTTTTTAATAAATTATTTATTATATTTTTGTAAATATGGTACTGAACAAAGAGTGTAATAGGAATGTTATATATACAAATAATTTATTTATATATGTAAATCTAATTATTAAATATAAATGAGATTGTCATATTATGAATTGACTATAATGATCTCTTAACACATTTCAAACATATCTATAATTTAGAGTTTGACAATACTTAATTACTTTTTTAATAAGAACAAAATGGAATACAATTTATTGATCTGTATAAATTTAATTATAATCAATGCTAATATACCTTCTAATTAATATTATATTTGTAAAATACATTAATTATATGCTAGTCAGGTAACATGTTAATAAAAAAATAATAAATAAATTTAAAATATGCGTTATTATTAAACATTTTGATTATAAAAAAACTGTTGGTATAAAAGTATTATGTATATAAAAAGTTAATTGCAAATTAATTATTTAAATTCAATTATAGTTTTCTAGTTTTTCTATCTAACATCTAATAATATTAAAATATTTATTCTTATTTTAATTAAATTTGTATTTTACGCTAAAACATACATAATATATGTATATTATTTTCATTGGAACTTATATTAAAATTTCGATTTAATAGTATCAAACCCAAATTAAAACAAATTAAATTAATATAATATTCTAAGTTTTAGAAATAATTTTTTTAATAATAAATATTTATTATACTCAAAAATAAATAATAACAAATAATTTATATACACTAAAATTACCAACAAAGAAAACAACATATAAAATATTATTCATTATAGATATTTACAAATAAAATTAAAAATACTCGGTAAACTCCAAATATGTATTAGATATTATAATTTATTAGGTAAATTAATATATTAGGTAATATAACGTTAGATTAAAAAATTAATTGGTTTTGTTAACTAAAATAAATCATAATTATAATTATAACAAGAATTGTAATGATCATTCCACCATAGAGTATATACCTATCTTCTTTTAATCTTTTTTCAATATATTTCATAGTAGTATTAGAAAGTCTTAGTTGGCCAAAAATTCCTGTTAATCGATTTCGTGTGCTTGTTAATCGATCACGTTGTTCACGTAAACTATTTAGTATACTGACGCCAGATCCTAATAAATCATCAACTCCTCGATGTGCACCCTGAAACAAACAATAAAATAAAAAAATATTAATTCATTTAAAGGCTCAAGTGCAGAGTTCACTAAACTGTAGTAAGTACACGAACCCCTGGGAGTTTTTATAAGTGGTCCATGAAATTGTCTTTAAATATTTAAAATTAAAATAATCAATATTAATACTAATGTAATCAATGTTGCTACTACTGGGAGTGTTGAAGATGTTGAGGTAGCTAGGCCAAATTACACTACAAGGGATGATCGATTTAAAATTATATTTATAAATGATTATAATACAAATAATAATTTTATATTTATATTAAAGAAAATGATATTGTATCTTTTTACAGTGAAGTTTTTACTTCATATATAGTTTTTCAAATAAGAACGATCATTTTAGAAATTAAAATGCATACAAATTATTTTATTAAATTTAATGTGTGGCACCTGTAATGAATTTTGATGTTGTATGGTGCTATCAATCAATATTGTAGTATCATTGATATCTGAATTTCTGGTAAACCTACGATTTAATAGTTCTTCACGCTCTTGCTCAGCTCTCAATCTTCTTTGATGATTATGTTGATGCGTTCTTAAAGCTGACTATTAAATATGTATATTTATGTTAGACCTTAGATATTGATTAATATTTAATATAATTAACATTTACCTGTAGGTGTTGATAATCATATTTTAGTTGATCAACACGTAACTTGGCATTGTTACGACGAGATACAGGTTCTTTATGTACAAGAATTTCGAGATTTTCACAATTTCTAAACACGAAAAAAATTGTAGAATATATGGTAGTAAATAATAAAGAAAATTGATTTTGTTACTTCGATATGGTTAATATTTTGACTTGTATATCGGCCTCTACAAGTTCAGATTTTGAACTCTCTAATCTGTGGAATAATTCTTGCGTTTCTAATATTAATCTATTCGTTTGTTGGTAAAGATTGTCCATTGTATTATTTGTGTGAGACTGTTTATGGTAAAAAAATGTTTATTTCAATTAACTTAATAAATATAAATGTCTAAAATTAAAATAACAATGAAATTATTTAAAAAAATATATTTAAATTTGATATTTGATAACAGACACGTAGACTATGGTCAGTGTAGACAGCTAAGTAAACAATAATGATTAATAAAATATTGTATAACATATTAATTTAGCAAATAGTCTAATTTGAAATTTTTGTACACGATATTAGTAACTTTGTTTTTTAATATAATTTAATTAGACAATAAATTAAATTTAAATTATTTAAATTATTTAACTCAATAATTGATGTAATGATGTCAGTAAAATAGGTTACAAAATACAAAAATGTATAGGTAGTTTTTACTTTGTAATTAGTTACATCATAATAATATACAACTACTTACAAGGAGTACAAGGTTTATTTTAGATTTATAGATAATAAATATTATGTTTATAAACCTTGCATAATTTATTTATTAAAGGGTTTTGACAGTAATTTAAGAGGAGAGGTCAAAAATGTGTTGATAAATTACTTAAGTACTTATTTCTAAATTTAGTTATTTTTAATCAAAATTTAATATAATTATATAAGAGAGGGGTAGGTAGAAGTATCAATTCCACCAAAATAATTTGAATATTTGAGATGTAAATAATGTGTTTGTCCCTTAATGTTCTTCCCAAGTGTATCATTTTATATATGTTGTAAGTACTTGAATTCTGAATAGCAAATAGTAAATACCCAATTTGTTCTACTTTTTTATAAACTATATAAGAATTATTACATTTTATTTTTAAGCACACCTAGTCTTATTATAAATATAAAATTACAAATCATTTAATACTAAAATGATATGAGTTTAACTGTTTTAGTTTTCCAGTTTATATTATGTTTACAATTCAAATTATATAGTGATAGTCTTCTGGTAGGTTACCTATATATGTCGGTATGTGTGATGTGTCACTTTTTTTATGATTAAAACCACAGTATTAATGATAGTTTTTAGCGTGCAAGGCATTTAATCTAAAATCAAATTTTTTTAAATAAGTGATACCAAATGTTTTGAAATATCAAATGGATAGTTATACTTATTTTATCACTTTGATTATCATAACAACAGAACATTATACTTTTACTTTTAAGAACAAAAATAAATAGATGTTACACATTTGTATTATTAGACCTATTTCATATTGGACTAAAATTAACCTTCACTTAATGACACTAAAAACTGGAACATAATTAATGTTTTACATAAATTAATATAGTAATTATAGTTTCATCATGATATAATATAATTTAAGATCATGCTTGTAATGTTTTAATTAAGTAACAAATTAATTATATTATTGGTTAAACATATTATTTTTATAAACAACTTTTCAATGAATATAATTATATATTTATTTTGTTTTTGATGTGGATGTGGTTATAGTAATAATATAAATCCAAATCAAATTACAAAATAAAAAAACATAATTATTATTATAAATAGTAATACAAAAATATTAATAACAGATGAATAGTACAAATATTATATTATACAAATGATTCAAACTAGTTATAGATTCAAGAACATACTTATTGTACTTTATATTGGGCAGGTATTTATTTTTTATGATTTTTAACTTATAAATTTATATATGAGTAGCTTTGTTTATCATAAAATATGTAAGGTTTTTTACACAAAAGGTGATTTTTAAAATTAGACAGTTATTAATTATACAACGATAAATTAATATGTAATTGATAAAAAATAAATATATATTATAACATTGAACATGCGAGTCTTGTTTATTATTTAGTTATGCTGCTGTTCCCGTTGCCTGGCATTTCATTACCTGTAATAAAAAAATTATTTAATGTATTTTAATAAAAGAAATTAATAGAGAATCAATATACAAAAATAAATTATATATCTTTAAAAAAAATAATAAAATACAATTTAAATGGTATTATAATATGTAGTGTTTGTATATGCATTTAAAATTTATTACTATTTTTATTTTAAAAAAATAGAAAATATTTAAAAAATTTTTTTCTGAACTTAATAAATAATATAATATAAAATGAATAATATATATGTTACGGGTAATGTTAACATTAGCCATACATTTTGGATAATGTCATAAAAATTACACAATTTTAATATTATCCGGCTAATGTCAACATTAGCCAGTGAACATTGGATAATGTTAATTTTTTATATCGCATCTATAAGTTTTTATTATCGGTTATCATAAAGTATTAAAAATGTAAACTTATTAGTTATTATTATACATTTATACGTGAACTGACCACATCTTCTCATTTATTTTTATATTCAGACAATAATTAGAAGCGAATTACATATTTTTATAACAACTAATATATTTTATTTTTTATTATTTGTATATTTGAAATGTTATATTTTCAATTTTATCAATTGAAGATGGTCAATATTGTATAAATTAGGTAACAAACATGGTACTTTGCAACAATTATATACTAGAAACCAATTTAGTCTGTCCAATTCCAATTGTACATCTCTATGAGGTTTTAAATGTCTACAAATCATTGAGAGAAATATCTGGGCAAATGTCTAATAGTGGTGGTCAGGGGTATAAAAAATGTTCTTGTAAAGGAAACTGTGACAATAACAATAACAGATGTAAATGTAAATCATCCAATATTCTGTGTAGCTCAAAGTGTCATGCTTCCATGACTTGTAAAAACAAATAATATTTTTATATTCATATTAAATAAAATCAATTTTGATTATTATAATATTTGTTTATTTATTGTTTTGGCTGTGTCGATAGGAAATAATTTTAATTTTTTATGACATTATCCAGTATGTATTGGATAATGTTACATTATCCGGATAATGTCGACATTATCCAATTGATCCTATGTTTTTTATTTATATTTTCATAATTTTTACCAGCAAATTTTCCTTCATCAAATGCCTTTCGGGCTTTTTTCAATTCTTCATTCATCATCAATAATTCTTTAACTCTAGCATATTTTTTTGCATCTTTTCGTACCAAAAATACAATATCTTCTACTTGAACACGACCAGATCGTCCAATTTCCATAGCATTATGTGTCTAAAATGAAAAAAAAAAATAGAAATTGAATTTATGATAATTATATATTAGTTACTTACCATTTCTGTGATAAACTCAATAACTAGATCTTCAAGAATGTCAACACTTTCAGTATACGGATTTTCATCATCACCAAAACCATACATCATACATCGTAATTCTTTTGAGAAAAGTCGTTTTCGACCAGCTTTTGTAAATGACTGGCTTTCTACTTGTTGTTCTTCTTCATCAAACTAGAAAACAAAACAATTATGATTATTAATAAAATCAGTGTTCAAAATGGAAAATTGTACAATCCAGAACGCCATAATAATATGAATCAAAGCCGTAGATAGTGAAAAATTGATTGTAATTTGAAAAATAAACCTATATTAAAAATGCATATTTATTATTTGAATTTTAGATCTGAGTGAAGCGAAAAATGTGTTGGTTTTACTTTTTCTACCAAAAATTATGCTCAGATTTTCATGGACAACATATGTTTCCGTTATAAAGTGGATGTAGTTGGTACTTTGTTCAGATTGTTTTTCAATTAAATTGGGTCTATGCGATAGAAAAAACTACCAAAAAATGATGAAAATACGTTTTTCACGAAAACTGAAATTTTGACAAAATTGATTTCAATATTTCAACATAACTTAGGCAAGTTTGAACTTAAGGACATGAAAATATTATTAGATGTTCATATAGGTACTATATTTATGTGATAAAATTTTGTTACCGTTACATTAATTTTTCTAGGAAAATTACTTATATTATTTATTTATTTAAATGATTAAATATTTTCACCAATTTAAAGTTTTTAACTTATAATTTTAAGAGATAGAGCGGATAAAAAAACCAATATTACAAACAGGAATGGAAGCCAGGATAAAACGATGAACCGGAACATTGTTCCAGTGTGTTCGGGTCCATTCCGAACATTGAATAAAATCATATAAATTAAATGTTAATAATAGTATAAAATTATTTGTAATAATTTAAATTTAGTATGAGAATACATTTATAAAAGCATATAAAATATTTTAACTAATGCAACTTATAATTGCTTTGAAATTTTGTATGTAATATTAATGCATTATACTTTTTATAATAATGATTTATTAGTTTATATTCATTAATAAATAAATAGATAATTGTTCAATTGCATTTATTTTTACTATTATGTGATGTATAAATGAAATATCTTTATAAAATATATTAATTAATAATTTTGATAGTGATGTCATATGCTATCTACATAATAAATGATATCTAAGAATTTCAATATTTTGAAGTAATTTAGCTACCTATGTATAAATTAATTATTTAAGGATTTATAATATAAATTTAATTTATGGTCAGCAATTCAGCATTAACACAAATTCAATTGAGAAGAACTATTTTCTCAGACAAATGAAAAGTTTACAGTATTTCAAATAATCAATAATCAATACAGACATACAGTAAATAGTAAATTATAACAGTTTTGCTGATCTGGAAATATAGACTTAAATACGAATAATGTAATATTATTGGTGACTTATAAAATAATGTAAACTACAATATAAAATGTATGTATTTTAATGTGTTGGACAGACAGTATAAATAGTTTTATTAAAATATAAAGCTATGATTTTTTTTTATTTAAGAGATAAAAATAGATTGATACAAAATTGATTGCCTAGATAGAATACGACACCACCACCATAATTTCTAGTTAAATATATGAATTGTTTTATTATTATTATTGATGCTTACATATTAATTAATCAATAACTATTACTTTACCATGGTAACTGAAATATAGTTCCATTTTATGGAATATTAAAGCAATAGCATTCTATTAATGTTTCATAAATATATATATTATATATATGTATATGAGAACATACATATTATTAAAATAAAATCATTAGTGATTTTAGTTAGTGTTTATATGTGAATGTAACAGATAATTTAAATCCATAATAATGGGTGAAAAAATAGTACCTATTGAAATGAATTTAGTGCGCTACAATAATCCAGTATTAGTTATAGAACGAGAAGAAAAACTACCAAACAAGGTTCATATTCATTTAAAAAATTTTAAATAAATTTAATTAATAAATAATAGTTAATATTTTACAGAAAATAGATGGAAAGAATAGACTAATATTAAATGAAAAAGTTAAGGAATGTGATGAAATTTTAAATTGTATTTTACCACCAAGAGAATGGGAAGAAAATGGAAAACAATGGAGACAACAAGTTTCAAATCAACCAGCTACTAGGATGGATGTAATTAAGTTAACAGAAATGTTAGATGTAAATTTACAACATTTACAAGCACGGGAAACAGGAATTTGTCCAATTAGAAGAGCTTTATATTCACAGTGCTTTGATGAGATAATTCGTCAGGTTGCAATTATACTAGGCATATGTTATATTATTAAATTGTATAAAGCTATAAGCTAAATATTAATTTTGAATTAATAATTTTTAAATTCTAGGTGACTATTAATTGTGCAGAACGTGGACTTTTATTATTGAAAGTTCGTGATGAACTTAAAATGACGATGGATGCATATCGGTCTTTGTATGAGAGTAGTATAGCATTTGGAATAAGAAAGTCATTGTCTGCAGAGCACAACAAATTAGATATGCAAGATCGTTTAGCTGAATTAGAAGCTGAAAAACAGAAAATTAAAGATGAATTATCAACAGCAATTGCAAAATATGAAATGGCCCAAAGGCAAGGAACTGAGCAACGTTTTGCTGAACAACAAAGACATAATGAAGAAATTAATTTTTTAAAACGATCTAACCAACAGCTTAAAGCTCAATTAGAAGGAATTATAGCACCAAAAAAATAAATTTATAGAAATAATCTGTATACCTATAGAAAATGTTTATTTTATTTTTATTTTGTAGTAATGTGATTAGATTAAAAATATGTTAATGTATATTATTATTTTTAACTAGGTATATTTATTTTTAATTACAATTTATTAAAAAATTTTAACACAATGACATTTTTATATAATTCTTTCACATTTTATTCATAATTATTGACATAAGGTTGATCTTATGCTGCACTTGAAAGCCATTTAAATTTAAATTTATAATTATAATTTACCAATATTACAATGAGTCTAAGAAAAATTGATGGTGGTGTTAATAGAAATATTAAAGAGCAAAAATAATATATTTATTTATCCTGAAATTCATATAATATACCTATGCAGTTGTATACATTGCGACACTTTTATTTTTTTAATTATAGATTAATATTACAGGAACTAATGATTGATTGACAATTATAATATAAGGATTATACCTAAAATATTTATTACCTGATCAAATGCATCTTCGGCCATTAAAAATAACGTATCAACAAGTAATAAACAAGTAAAAAAGTATTAAAAAAGTTTTATTAAAATTTAAAATATTGTATTTCTCAAAACTTGTTCTGTGATAATATTATGTATTTTCATAGAATTGATAAGTGATATCATTCCGACATTGATGTTAACATTATCGACAAAATTGATATTAAACCACTAACCACCAACATTATTATATTTTAAACCGTGTTTCTATCAAAGGAAATTAAAAATTAATAATATTAATTTCTCATTTTCTCTACATGAGGACGAAGGATTAAAATTAAAAAGTCAATAATTATTAATAAATTCATAATATATGTATTCATATAATAAATCACTAAATACTTTTAAGATTTTTCGTAGTTTTTCTATTGCATTTTTATGACAACAATTTAGTAATTTAGTCAAATGTTTGTATTTCATCGATTTTTAAAAAGCATTGTTCCAGAAGTTATATTCGTATAAGTTAAACAATAATAACAAATATGAAATATTACCGATTCAAATAGTAAATATTTTAATTTTTAATGTAATAATAAACTATAAGAACTGTATAAAAATAAAAATTATACTGATTGTAATAATATAGTAATGTAAACTGTGTAGTGATTACACAAATAGAATATAGATAGCACTTTATAAATAGAATTGGAAATAAAATGAAAATAGTGTGTCTGTCGTAATGTAGTATATAATAACAATTAATAAACTACCAACTTTTTAAATTTATTTACGTTAAATCTGCAATTTTCGAGGGCCAAACATTATATGAAATTACAATTTGGAAACCAGACTGAGAAGACGACCAAAGCAACGGTGGATCGACTAAGAACAAGAAGCTCTTGGGAATAAGAGATGATGAAAAACTGGCTAAGGACAAAGAGGTGTGGAGAGATGTGGAGCGATGGACCTACAAGGGCTGGAATAAGTAAGAAAATTTTATTTGCAATCGATCTATCGATAGTTTTTCTTAATGTTTTATAGCTTTGCTTTGTATTTTTATAAAGTATTAAGTAGGTATAATATCTATATTATTAGTATAATTTCTCATAGTTTTATAATATAGCATAATAAAGATAGGTAAATATATGATTAAATATAATATTAAAAGAATTAAATTTATGAAATTCTTTATAAATTTTTAATTAAGTAGGTACATTGGTTATAAAATTGGTATTATTGTACAAATAAGTAAGGAATAGTCAATAGCATCTTATCTTATTGTACTTATCTATTGTTTAAACTTTTTAAAAATCTTATCTATATTATTAATAAATATTAAATACAATAAATAAGTACTATAATATGTTGGTACCTATCTATACTAAACTTTCAACTTCCTAAATTTAATAATACGGCAGTGCCACGTTTTATCCAATAATCTGGATGTTGGGATCCGATTTTTAAGTTTAATATGACTACAAATAAATCGTTCTCAAGAGTTTCACTTCCTTTTGGACAATAATAAATTGGAATTTGATATACATCTGAAAACAAAATTCGATATAAAATTAGTAAAGTTCAAACGAGTAATATTAATATATAAGTCAGTTGATTATAAATATAATATTTTCAATTCCTAATAGGCGGTAGTAATAATTAAAAAAAAAAATGTTTAAAAACCTTTGAGTTTTATTTTGGCTTCCACGGGTATAAGATGTACAATAGGTAATTTAGTTGTTAATACCAATGGCAACGGATCACATAAGCACACATTTTTGGCATCCCAACCAGCACCTTCCAAATATATGTTATGAATATAAACACCATCCTATAATAAAAACATTTCTTTATTTTCTGCATAAAATATTAAAAATTCGATTATAATTAAATAATTAGACGTGTACATTGGGCGGTGTCCTTAAATCATCCAAAGTCGTTAAAATTGGTACAAACTCCCAGTTAAGTTGATTGATCGATATTGAAGATTTTTTTGATTCAATCTGTAAAGTGAAATAAATTAATAGGTACCTATAATGATTAAAATATTATAATGTAACGCGTCGTTTTTACCTGAAGTACACCGGTTAAAAAACTATTAGGGAATGAGAAAGCTCCTAACCAAATTGAAACGGGTTGTTTATTTGTATTTACCCAAGTAGAAAAATATTTTACACGATCGATTAAATCATGCATCCATGCGCTCAAATTCATCGTTGAGGGATAACCTAAAATCGTAAATATTATTGATTTTAGATTTAATATTTACAGGTATACAGATTTTTTACGGGAGGGTGGAATAAATGATATTTTGGTAATTTAAAATATGATAAACATGAAATTTAAGTAATTTCATGAATAATAAACGTATTTTTGAAGAGAGAAAGTAAATGTGCCTTTCCTATTCTTCTTGAATATCTTAATGATAACAAGAAATTTTATAAAAATATAAATTAATGTTAGTCTTACTTATCTATTATTAAATATATTATTTGAATTTATATACTATAATAAAATATAATATTACATTATTTATTAAAATTTAAAACTATTGATTACTTTTTAGCCATTGGTTTGGTACTTTTCCTTCGTAAATATTTTGAAACATGTTTTCAAATTCGGAAGATATGGGAATCAGACCTTCAATCCCTTTTTTTAATATCATTAACGTAATTTTCATTTTGTTTAGCAAATGGTTATAACGTTTTACCTAAAATTAAAATCTAATGTTTATACCAATATTATAATTGTAATTTATACGGTTCTGCTAGTCGTATAATTTTACGAGTATATTTTAAAGATTATTATAATAACACATTACATTATTACAATAATTGTGATAAAAATAAAAATATGATCATATGTTTGTAGTTATTAATTAAAAATTATTTTAGGGCTATAATAAAAAAAGGTTTTATGCTATTATATCTAACTTATCGATGTTTACAATTTTACACGTGTGCACTCAGTAGTATGTGTAGGTATATTATGTATATATTACTATATTATATTTATTATTTATCATAAATTCATTATATATTTTTTAAAATTCATAAAAATATCACTGACTTAAGTATCTATTATTTATTACTTAACTATATAACTTAACTTATAACTAATTATTTAATTATTCATATTAAATTTAATGTTTTAATTTAAATAAATTTGTAAGTACGTACCTCTTTTAAAATTACAAAATCCAATACGAGTCTTTGTTTTTCAATATTACCAACAATATTTTCATAATTAATTAATGCAGGCATATTTTGAGAAATTTGCGATAGCTGAATTAGTACTTTATTTTCTTTATTATTATTTTCAAGGGACTCATTAAATTTGTGTAAATATGATAATGTTTTACATAATATATTATTTTCTTTTGTTAAATAAATAATATTGGCGTTTTGAAGCTGGCCAAATGTTTCGGCCATGCCCATATCTTCACTTGGTAAAGTTTTTATGAAGTCTTTGTACGATTGTAAAGATCCATCTAATGAGATATTGAAATTCGATAATGATGTCAAACTAAAAAATAGAGTAATGCATATAATATATTATGAATATAAAAAAAACAAATTATAAATTATATTGTATACTTGTGAAATGATGTTGAAGTAGTATTTTTATCAAAAAATTGATTTATGTAGATATCCAAAAGCCTTTTATCCCAAATGTTAGTTATGTTACCACCATAACAAATATTTCCTATTAAATATTTTAGTGCAGTCCAGGGCGTTTCTTCATATTCATTGAGATAATTAGATAAAATATTTTCTGCTACCTAAATTTTAATACATTAACATAAATTATATTATTAAATAACATAATATATAATATATAATTTTATTTATATTGTTTGTACGAAAATTATATGTTTTTGATACTTTATTAAAATTTTACCTCAAAATCGTAGTAATTAAAGTCATATATTTCATTCCAACCAAGATTTTTAAATTTTTTTCTTTCAACGATTATAGAATGGAAAATACATAAATTAAATATAATGAATTTGTATTTGCTTGATGATTGATTTTGAGAAAATTGTTCTTCGTTCATATTTTGATATAATTGTAACAAATTGGCTTTTAAGTTCTTATAAAATAATAATTAATTTCATTACATACTTATTACTTATTAGTTATTACAATATACATATTTAAAAATTTAATTGGCTTTTAAGTTCTTATAAAATAATAATTAATTTCATTACATACTTATTACTTATTAGTTATTAAAATACACATATTTATCTATAGTTGATATGCATTTGAATTTATGTAGGTACTAACTTTAGGTTGTTCATATGATACTGTAATAACATTTTGTAATAATGTTATAGGAAATTTTGGATGTGTTTTAGAACTTAACCATAATCTAAAACTTTGGTGGGTTTTACCATCTTTCATTGTTTCAATTATTTTTTCTAATTGTGGCATCCAAGATAATAAAAGGTGACAATTTTCAAGTAATATCCAATAACCTTCTTTTTGACCAATTTGAATTAAACTATTTAATAACATAAAATTTATGTTTAAACGTAGTCACATAAATAATTATATTACCGTCCAAACTCGATTTCAGGATAAATTAGTTTTACTATAGAATTTTAATAAAAAATAATAATATTCTGCAGGTTCTTTAATTTGTTGTACGTATAGTAGTACTAACATAGTACTATAGTAGTACTAATTACTGACTATATAGTTCGTCATAATTCGAAATGAATTAGAACAAAATACTCGTACAAATAGTTTAGATTAGGATAATCTAATTTATTCTAATACTCGTATATTATATTTTATTATAAAATTATTTGGTTTTATTTTTTTTTTTAAATATTATTTTGTTATTTTGTACCTATGTACGTTATAATAATTATTAATTATGTTTCATCATACCCTTCCCACCCCTTCCCTTCAAAATAAAAACATACAAAATATATTTTTAATTCGAATATTTTATATAAATTTTATGATATTTATTATTATCAAATATCAATTTATTATTATTAGTTTAGGTATAAAGTATTTCTAGGTATATTATATATTTATTTTTTTTATTTATTATTATTGGTATATTATATTTTAAGTTTATAATAATTTGAAATACGAGTACCTATATCAAATCGTATACCTACGTAACAAAATTTATTTCAAAGGTATACGCACTAGAGTTAAAATCGTGTTATACGCAATACGCCGTATACCCCCGTATACGCTACGCTCCATTACACCACTGAATTAATAATTGAAATAATTAATATGTACAATTAATAATTATTATCCAAATATTTTTTAAAATTGTAAAAATCGAATAATTAAATTGTATATTTGCATAAGCTATATTATTTTTTACTGCAGTGTGATATATAATTTGATACTAAACTATATTATTCTAGCATAAACTAATTTTAATACGTTTTTTGGGTAAACTTTAGTTAAACCTAGAAAAAACTTATTAAAAATCGGGTTTAGACGGTATTAAGCTGTATTTGAAAAAAAAGTGTCTATAATTACTTAGTAGCAATTGATTCTAGGCCATTGCCTAAAGATAAAGAATGCAATTTGTCTTTTTGCTTGCAATTAATAGCCATATTATTTATAATATTTAGGGGATTAGATTCAGGAGTTGAAATAAAAAGAAGAACAGTTTTATTATTTAAATCATTTTGGATTTGATTTAAATTTAAGATTGGTGATTTGGAAAATTCAGGTCCAAGATTAAATGATATAAATTTTTTAATAGAAAATGATAATCGATCTACACGTAGGGACTTTATGAAAAGTATGCGTTGGAATAAATTGCATTTATTTTCCCATTGATCTAATAAAATATAATATCAGGAAATTATGATATGCTTTAATAAATATAATATATTTTATTGAAATATACCAATAAGTTCTAAATTCTCTGGATCAGGAGCCATATACCAAGCATACCATTCAGTTGAAAATTGGTAAAATGATTTTTCTACTCCATGAAAACTAGGCAAGTTACTTAATATTAAAATATTGTTTTGACATGTTTTTGGAAGCCAATCTGTAAAAGAAAATATATAATATTCATTTTTTCAAACATATATGAAAAAATTATTTATATTTAAGTACCTGGGAATTGTGTTGCTACATGATTTTTCGATTCAATTTCATGATTTAATAAGAAATTAAATTCATCTATATTTATTTTATTATCTGTAATCAATATTTGAATACATATTTGGAATGCAAATAATAACTTATGTTGTTCAAACAATCCACGACAAATAATTTCATAAACATTATATGTGTGATGTTCATTTAAATTTCTTATTCTATCATGAAGATTTTCTGCTGTGTTGCTTTTTTTAATTGAGTTTTTAAATAATATAATATAAAAATCCAATGAAAATTGATACATTGGATTAATTTTATACAAGTTATTTATTATAAAATATAACATAGAAGCCCGTTTGGCACATGGTCTATAGTTCTGAAACAAAAATAATTGTATTATTGATATACCTATAAATATATTTTTTCATAATTATATATTTATTAGGTATTATATTATTTAAAGAAATGATTAGGTATAATTATATATTTACTTTTCTATGCCACATTTATAGTTTTAAATAATATACATATCAATGTGTACTTCAATAGATACTAAATTTATTAATACGCCTGTATGGCTGTATATATTATTTAAAAAAATATATAGGTAGTTACTTGAAATTAATGATAAAGAAAATATATTAATTAATAATATTATACCTCTCGGGTCATATTAATTTCAGTTTGACTAGATAAAGAATTTTGAAGTTTTTCTTTAATTATGTTTAACGTAGTATTTGAAGACTTTAATGTTTGGAGAAGTTGTTCGTTTTCTAATAATGAACAATCATTGTCATCTAACATCTTAAGTATTTCATCTTGGATATCAATAATAGATTTTTTATCTTTTTCAATTTTAATTATTATATTTTCTTTAAGTTCTTCCAAACCAGGATTCTCTAAACTGATTAAAGTTTTTAATAATTGTTCTTCAATACCTTCTTCTTGAATAGTAAAATCCACTATTGTCGTTTGTGCAATTATTTCAGGTATATAGTAGTTATCTTTGATTTTTGTTGTAATAAATATTCTAAATTTTTCATTGTATGGTAATAACTTATTCCCTATTCGTATAAAAAGTTTATTTTCTGTGATAAAAAGAAAAAAGAAAAATTATATTAATATTACCTTAATAATTTAAAATAGTAAGTATTTCATTAACTTACTTTGCTTAACAATAGATTTAGATAATATTGATACGATACTGAGATCGAGGTATTTAAAATCAGTTTGTATTAATATTGGATAACCATTTTCTAGAGCGATTTCTAAATTATGTGTATTATTTGTAGATCTGTAGTCAATAATTTGTATTCTATTTTTTGATTCAATATTATTAATCCATTTCCAAGCTTGACTTTGTGGATCTATTATAAATGGACATCGATAACTACTGCTAATAATAATGCCATTTTCTAAACTAAATCTATCGTTGGATAATCCATAATTATTCCAACTTCTGATAGTTTCTGGGTCCGTTAAAAACAAAGTAACATCAAAATTTGAGTTATTAGGAATTTCATTATCTTTTATAAATTTTAACCATAAATTCATAAGGAAATCTCTACACTTAAAATTAAATGGTCCCATGTATGATACAAAAGCAGCACTTAGAATACAATCCCCTAGTAAATAATTAAATTCCATATCATTTTGATTTACTCTTTTTCCCCACTTTTTTCTTTCTTTAGATAATTCATCAATTAGCTTTGTTGCTTTTTCTAAGTAATTTTTTAATTCTTCAGCCTGTTTAATATAATACCTATTTGTAATTATTACAATAAAATTTATTATATATTATTTAAATTTACTTTAGTACTAAGATGTTCTTTTTTAATAATTGTTTCATCATATTCAAGTTTCTTTTTTTCAAGAAGATTTTGTTTTTCTTTTATACTTTCTTCTATGGTATCTAAGGATTTTTGTTTTTCTTTTATTGTTGCCAATGTTAAATCAGCAGACGCTTTTTTTGAAGTTACAATTCTAGTATTTAAAATTTATATGTTAATGAATTTATTATTTCAATGATTTATTTGTTTGATATCTAACCTATATATTTTAGCATATTTTTCGATAGCCATAACCCACATGGCCAAATACTTTGCGACTGTTGAGTGACTGCTGATTTTTTCTAGGTCAAATTCTGGATTTTTTAAAAATTGGTCAATTTGTTTAACTACGTCATCTGTTACATGATCTTTATCAAAATATTTCAACTAAAATATTTATTGATGTTATTATTTTATTCATTCAATCCAATAAATTATATAAATTTTACTTGATTTATGAAATTTGGATCATCAAGATGTCTTTTAGCTTCAGCCCAACTTGAATCTACCTTTTTTAATGTCATGATGGCTTCTAAAACTAATTTTACTCCTTCTGGCGGTACTGAAAAGCATTTGATTTCTGAAATATCCTTTTTATTAAGAGTACATACTTTCTGAAATTAATTAATACAAGTTTTTATCTAGTTAGGTGTTCTAAAATATTGTTAAAAATAGTTACATCCGTAGCTTCTTCTAATTCACGAATATTAAGTTTTAATTCAGATAAAGCTAAATCATACATTTCTTGACATTTTAATTCGTCTTTTTTTATTATAATATTAATTGTCTCAATTTCATTTTTTTGTGTTTCAATGTCTTTCATATATTTCGAAATAATGGACATCATTTCTTCACATTCCTTAGTATATTTTATAATAAATTCTGTAGTTTTTTCTAAGTCTATTGTCATATCATGTATTTTGCGATTTGTGTCATCAATTTTTTGTAAACCATTTCTTAATTTTATTGAGATATTTTGTTTTATATTTCTTTTTTCTCGTAGTATTCTATTAAATTTAAATTCAATTTTATATGTTATTAGTCTTATTAAATTATAAATAATAATATACTTACTTTTTATACCTATAAAGCATATCTAAATAAACAACAGGCGTTACTTCATAAGTAAAATTTAACTTAATTTTAATTTGTTCAGAGTATTCAACAACGGATTGGTGAATGGATGTAAAAATTGTGGATATAGTATTTTTTAATTTAAACTGAAAAAGTTATAAGTAACTATTGAGTTTGAGATTAATTAATTATATGTATATTTATTATAATTTACCTGTGTTAATTTTTCGTTTTTTGATTCATGTATCTGTAATTAAATTATTATTATAAAATGTTTTTTTAAAATTTTAAAAGTCTTATAAATTTAATCTCATATATTTGATTAGTTCCTAAATCTATACATTAGTATTAGTTTTAAAATTATGTAAACTTGTTAAATACATAATATATATTAAAAATATTTTATATATTTTAAAATAAAATAAAAATAAATATTACATAATGGATGTAATTATTAGTGTAAGTATACGAAAATTTATTATTCATATTCATTCGTGGTTACATTTAAAAATATGTAATTATCTTAACACACTATTTATATATTATTTACATAATAATAATAATGGTAATATTAAATATACATAAAGTTATTTACTTTCGGTCCTCCATTAATAGTTGCTAATATGTTGAAGTCATTCAATGACATTGAAGCTACCTCCAATAAAGCTTCTTTTGGCCAATCCATAAACCAGTCAATTGTAGTGCAATTTATTAGGGAAGGATATTGCTGCAATCTTATTCTATTACAATAAAATACAATTTTTATATATTATAAACAATAATAATACCTAATAAGTACCTAAGTAATTTATAATCATTTTATTTATTTAAAAATTTAATAATATAATTATATTTTTCTATTGAATTATTTTAGTAGAATTTCATAAGTTAAATAGTCTTAATATATTAAATTTTTTTTAAAAATACATAAGTATTTACCTAAATGATTTGACGATAGGGCTAAAAGATATAACAAAATGCAGGTTACTTTGAACTCGATTTATAAAAAAAGAATAAATTGTTTCAGTTGATTCTATTTCGTCTATATTTTCATTAATTTTTGATAAAGTATGTTTAATCTAAAATAATTGGATAGGTAATTAATTTAAAAATAGGTATTTATATTATTTCTATATATTTATGTAAAATAGTTTTACTTCTTCAAATTCATTTTCTTTAAATAATTTTGTTACTTCTCCAGTACTTAGTAAATTATTAATAATTTTTAGAAAAGAATCATCAATTATTTGACTGTCATCAAATAAAAATGATGTTGGTTGATTTTTTATTCCAGTTTCCGAATAAAGTAGTTTCAAATCTCTTTTGAATTCTGATGTTCCATACGATTTGGATAGTTCAATTGTAAAAATGCTGTACTTGCATAACCATGATGATATTTTTGCCATTGAAGATCTACCCGAACCTCCTAAATATATTTATAATTAATATTTTTATAAGATGTATATTTAAATAATTATACCAATGCCAATAAGAAGTATATGACCCATTGGTTGGGATATTACTCTAGCAATATGGCAAATATGTTCAATGTAATTTTTAAATAACAATATATCTATTTGAACAAATTCAGGGTTAGAATTGTATTCTTTAATACTATTTTCGATAAATTTTTTTAAGTAATCTTCTTCAACTACTTCTTCGTATACCATTTGTTCATTTAAAAAACAACAAAATAATGGATTCTTTTGACATAAATTGTGATACGTTAAGTTATAATTACTTTGAAGTTGATGATTTATTTGTTTTAAGAACCAATTTTGATCTCTAAAAAGTAATGTACATAACTTGTTTTGTTATAATATTATTAGGAATTAATAATTTACTTTTCATCTATTAATCTATCATAAAACACACGAAATACTTCATGACACCAAAGTCGTAACATAGGTACTTTAAAATTTTGATGTTTAATATTACTTCGCAATAAACCTTGAAATATCTAAATAATAAGAATATTTATTAATTATTATGATAATAAAATTGATTTGGAGTTAATACTTTAGATATATCTCTCAAATTAAATAAATAATGAAATTTTTTTGGAGTTTGAGTCATGTCAATGATCAAATGTTTATAAAGACTTATCGTCATTGTTGTCAACATATGCCCTATAATAATTTGTAATGTTTATTTCATCAATTTATAATTTTTCATTATATAATATATTTTCTTTTATAATATACAAATACATATGCAAATTAATTATAATATTAATGATATAATATGATTGAAAATGTACCTAGTTCTGATACAGTTTCATCAAAATCTGTTAAATGTTGATCAAGTATTGTTTTAAAAATTGTATAAATATCATTTTCTCGGGGAGTTGTTATATTGATAACATTAAAACAACTTATTATTCTGTTGTTAATTGAGTGTTTCACATTATCAAACACAGTCAAAGCACATACGAACAACATATTTTTTACATATTTTGGGCATTGTTTATTTTTGTCATACCAGAATCCATAATTAATCCATTGTCTAATCAATTCTAAAGATGATTGAGCTCCACATACTTCTTTTAAAGGCATATGAATATCATCCAAAAATGTAACCAATGTTTTCCCTGAAATGAAATGAAATTTTCTCAATTTATAAAATGAACCATGCATATGAAAGTATTGTGAAATTTATATGTATTTAGAAGAATACCACTTAATGGAATATAAAGTTCTTTAGTGCGTTTTTCTAATTTTTCTTCGATCATCTCTTGAACATCGTTGGACGTAGTCTGTGCAGTCATATTAATGTTTAAAAATGAATATTCATTTTTATTCATAGTTTTAAATGAACTATTGATATTTAATGTTTTGCCACATCCTTTAGAACCAACCAACAAAATTGGTCGTTTTTTACTTAAAAATAATTGTATTAAATGATTTTGACGAATAGTATCCAACGTTGGAACGATGATTTTAGAAAAATGTATGCTAAATAATAAAAATAAATAATATTTTTTGATTGCCATTATTTTACAAATTATATTTACAAACGTACTCTTTGTTATATTTCCATGTATTCATTAAGAGTTTTTCTTCCCAATGTTTGAATTTACAGTGGTTGTTATCTACGTAGTAATGGTAAACTGTATCTTTCATAGGAAACGTTATTTCCATTTTTCTTATGTAAACGTCAATTTTCTTTTTTCCTTCCTCATCAACACAACCACATATTGACCAAATCATACTATTAAAAAAATTATAACTTCATATTTTTAATTACAATTATATAATACAAAAAAATGAATTAGAAATATAATTTTATATTTTATTAATTCGTACCAAAAAATAAACCAAATTTTTATAAGATATTTATATTGACTTTCATTTAAACCAATTGGAATATTTTCAGCTAAGTCATTAAAGGTGCAACATTCTAGCAATTCGCATAATGACTTTATACAATTTTGGTCTGTTAAATTAATTAATTCATTACAGTTTAACTTTTTAAATTTAAGTAAATTGTCAATATAATAATCAAAATGAAGTCTCATCTAAAAAAATAAAAATAAAAGAAAATGCACTTATATAATATAATATATATATTTTAAACATACATTTATTTACGTAAAACTGTAAAAGTATGGGCGAACCTTACCAAATTTTTATACAATTGAAATTTACAATTATTTAACCATGAATTAACATACGATTTCCAGATATTATCATTACAATCGTTATAAATTATACCACATCTTGAGATAATTGTAGGTGAAGCTGCTTTTAATTCGTCTACTTCAAAAATAAATGACACCTAAGTACAATGATTTATATCATTGATACAGTAACTAATTCATTTTATATGTTTTACTCTTATATTTTATTCAAATCGTATTAATATAATTTTATACGTTTAAAATCATTACTTGTTGTGGTATTAAAATACGTTCTCCATTTGCTAATATTAACACTTTGTTATCATCAATTGCGGAGCTCAAATTTTCAACCCAACTATTGTTTATTGGTCCATCAAGTATCAACCATTTTTGTTCTTTTCCGTAATCTATAATACACATTGATCATTATATTTATTTTAAATATATATTTTGTGTATACATTAAAAAATAATTTTTTTATGTAGTTAGTGCTTAGTTCAATTGTTTATAATTTTAATTTAGTTTTTACAATAATTGTGCTATATATTATGCAACGTTTATGAAATTATAAATATATTTACCCGAACACATTTTTCGTAAAATTGAAGATAAAACTCCATCTATCCATTCATGTGTAGTTTGATTATATTGACCATATAATTCTTCTATAGTAAGTGTTTTGGGATTTAAAATGGATGTCTAAATATTAGATATACTCATATTATTAAATATTGATTAAGTTCTAATAAAAAATATATTACTGGTATAACGATTAAGATCGTTAAAATAGAAATTAAAACAATAATTTATATTTTGTTTTTAAGACAAGTATAATATAAAAATATATTTGTTAAGAGTTATTATAATATTAATTTATACATTATTCGACTTACAACAACTGTTGTAAATGTATCGACCTCTTCTTTTTGTAAAAGGATTAATGAGTCTTTCAATGTTTTCCATATTGTACTTTTAGCTGTTCCAGAATTACCAATCATTATAACAGAACGTCTGAAATTTTTTATCTCATATAATTGAATGACTTTAAATATAGTAGAATCAGATATGTAAAGATTATTTTTTAACATAGTCCGTTTTATTGCGTTTATTAAGACATCATTTTTTGATTCATGGGGAGTAATATCAGGAAATAAATCCTTTATTACACCTAAAAAGACTGGTAAATCTTCCTTGGCAATATGTGTTAAACTTATTTTATGAATTGCTAATAAAATAATCTAAAAATAATATATTTAATACATTATCAATTAAATTAAATAACAAATGACATATTTTAATATAGGAGGTACCTCATCTTCTGGTACATTGGAATTATCTCGTTTATATTTTCCAGCATATTTTATTATTGCTAGTAAATCTTGAAGCCCATATTCATAATAGTAATATTTATTAAATAATTGTTTATAGAGTGAAAATAAAACAAATAATTTGTTAGCTAAATTCTTAGCATCTTTAAATCCTTCCACAAATAGAATAGTTTCTGCAATTAGTTTATTGTCTGGAACTATCATAGATATAGTACGAAACATTGATTTGAAGTTATCAGGTAATTTTTTATTATCTTTATAACTGAGCGATGTTGTAATAAATATACTGCAAGTAGGGACTAATGCAATATTTTTATTTTCGATAACTAATGTTTTTAAATTAGCCGCTAAAGTTGAAAATATTGATAATATTTGTTGTGTTATAGATGATAATACTTCAATTTTTAATTGATTAATTTGTGAAAAACAACACCAAGCACCTTGCTGTACAATCCCTTAGAATAAAAGAAAAAAATTATGTTGAAGGTGATTTTAAATTGTGAAAGAGTTTAAGTAAAATAAATAATATGGATTTACCTAAAAATATACGATTCATGCTCTTATAATCTAGGCATTTTGAACAATTTATAATTATGACATATTGTGCTAAATGTTTTCCTAAATCTTTAATTGTCTCAGTTTTTCCTGTGTATTGTGAACCTTTAAGATTTCCACCACGATGCATGTGCATTGCTGTTGTCAATGCAATATAGCATCTATCAGTTAAAGGAGTGATGACTAATCTGCCAGAATTTCCTACGTATTCGTATCCATAGAGTTGTCTTGTGTTTGTTTGTTTTATAATTACATCATTTAATTTCTTATCATAGTAGAACCGTAATTGTGAAACCCATTCAAAGGCAGACACATCCATACAATCTAAAAAAAGAAGAGCTGATATTGCTGTGGAAGGGATACAGGTTTAAAGAGGATAATGTTGAATTTTGATTGAAATTTGAATGCAATGATAAATTATAAAAGAAAATTGAGAATTGGAATTTTTCTAATGTTTTGGTATCATGTTAAGTAGGTAATAGGTAGGTATATAAGTATACTTTAGTAATATTTTCAGAACTTAAAACTCAAAATTGTCAATTTCATCAAAAATTATGTAGATAGAAATGAGAATTTTAGGAAATATTCAAAGTTCTATATTTTGTAGAAAAATTAATGTAACAGTTCCAAAATTTTATTAAGTATGTAAATTATTATTATACAGGTATTATTATTACGTATGCACATATTTGAATACCCAATAATTGAGATTTGTGATTTTTATACAATTTTCAAGTCTTTAAGTTTAAAATTACTGAGTTATCCTGGAATATTGAAATGGATTTCGTCAAAATATCAATTTTCGTGAAAAATGCCGTTTTTCATCATTTTTTGGTTGTTTTTCCTATCGCATTGGGTCAATTTAGGGAAATTCGTAAAATTACTTAATTAAAGTACCAACAACATTTACTTTCTAACTGGAAACACATGCTATTCGTGAAAAATCGGAGCATTATTTCATGTCGTTATAGAGATACCGCAGACTACAGACTTTTATATCGGCCGATAGTTTGGTCGGGTTGGGCTACTATCGCGCACACTTGGCCAACTAAACAGTTGGGTTGGTTCGCCGACTGTTTAGTTTGAAGGCAATCGTGCAGCCCATCAAACTTTTTAATCGGCCGATTGTAAGTCGTTATAATGTGCGCTCTTCCATACAACTTTGTACTGATTAAGAACTCGACCAAACTATCGGCCGATATAAAGTCTGTAGTCTGCGGTGTCTCATAGTTAATTTTATGTATTTACCTACATAAAATAAAAATACTCACATAATAATTATAAAACCAATACATTTTTCGTTTCGCTCAAAATTTAAAATTTAATTTTTATATAAAGTGTAGAATTATTATAATTTTATACTTACCTGCTTTGTATAAAATTTCAATCACATCTCTAGCGTGTATCTCTATTATTATTAAAGCAATAATTTTTAATCTTTCGGTATTATTTAAATTGCTTTGAATAATTTTTAAGAGCTTTGTTAAAATATTTTTTTGTTTTTTGAACATTTTTCTTAAAGGATATTTATGTTTTAAGTGTTTTGATTGAACTAATGCTTTAGTACAATCAGTTGTCCATTGAATCTAAATTAGATTACTTAGGTATTATATATTCAATTAACTTTAAATATGACGTATTATTTGTTTTCATTTACTTGAGATGCAGTAATGCATAGTTGACCGGGATACTCTAATATCCATTTATCACGAGTTTTTAGGTTTTTCATTAATGATATTTTTACTTGTTTTAATGTTTGTTTCAAAGAATGATGCATTGCGGATTCTTAAATTTTATAATAACATAATATTATAATAATAAAAAATATTCTTACATAAAATTTCAAAAAAAGGTTTAAAGAATTATTTGTTTATTTACCAATTGAATTGAGCCAAAATTCGGCTGATCCTTCACATAAAATTGGTTGATTCCACTCTATATATTCTCCATCTTCAGAAAACATTCCTCGAACTTCTTTTTTTTGATTATTATTCGTCTAAATATATGTTGTGCGTAATTGCATATTAATGCATTTTAAATTATAAAGAGGTTCAAATTATAAATTAATATTTAACAAGTTATAGGACTTACAAAGATTTTTATATTATTTATATTGTTAAAAAGTTTTTTTAAGTGAGGTTGAATAGAATCAGGATTTTTAGAGTTTCCTAATAACTCTAATAATTCATAGTTTGAAATAAAATAAAATCTAGGAAATATATGACGTTTTGATTCCATGAACACTTCTAAAGCTCTTTGTATGGCTTCTAAGCGATAATTCATTGTATTTAAACGTTTAAATAATGCTTAAAATAATTTAATTTTAATTACATTTAAATATGTTTAACGTGAATATTAGGAAAATAAAAATAACATACATTTTGAATAACATGCCCTAAATAAATTTTTATCTTTGAACATTTGCTGGGTTATATTCTTCCATTCCTCAGTTAAAATATCATAATCTATGCTTTCAATTGGTACTTTTTGTCGTATCTCATCTCCCATAAATATAGTCTATATAATAAGTATAAAAAGCATTTAGAATTAGTGAAATAATTTTGAATTAGGTATTATAGGTATACTAACTTCCAAATAAATTTGTTGCCGTTGAACTGATAGAATCATTTCTAGAACTTCTAATATAAGACCCAATGATTTTTCTAAAAAGTCTGTTTCATTTAGAAAACCAGTAATATATCTATAAATATTAGTATACGAGTATTATATAGATATTTAATTAATTTGAAATAATTATTAAAATAATAATTTTTAATAATTATTAAATATAATATTGTAATGGTTGTTACATACTTAGATGTCTTAATTACAGATAGCTGTACCAAATGATCATCTAATAATTGAAAAATGTCATCATTCACTTTTATATAATACATTCCTTTATCTCTATATGGTTCAAAATTTAAATTTATACTAGACCATGTTTCTTGGATATTTTGTATAGCCTTAAATAATAATATAATTAATATTGAATTAAAAGTTATTTACATAAATGCTATATCTACTTCTTCTAATTTAAGTTCCATGGTGGATTTTTTTGATACTTCACTAATTTGTTCAGTAAAACACTGAATTCTAATTTCCAATAATTTTTCTAATGTAAATTCAGAACTTGTTATATCAAATTTTCTAATTTAAATATTTAATACATATATTATAATATATAAATTGAATTACACATAATTAATAATTATTTAATAATATTTACGTATTTATTATATTTTGTACTTCGTCCCAATGTCTGACTTTCATAGCTGGGTTTTTTAAGTAATTAACCACTGGTAATAAATTACGAAATTCATCTATGATATTACGAGTTGTTTCTATTACTTCCCATTTTTTATTATTTAAACCATCAACCATTACATTAAATTGATTAAAAACTGTATCCACAATTACTTCTATATTTGAAACTTGTACATTCTTAAATTGTGTGTTTTTATGATCTTTCCATATTTCATCCCAAGTATTAACTAGTTTCCATACTGAGTGTAAAACTAATATTTCCTTAAAATAACACAACAGTTTTTTTTAAAAGTAAAAAGTGGAATAAGGTATTAGCAATAGATGAAATTATAATTTTTTTAAAAGTATATGGTATTATAATATGTTTAAGTGAATGATAATTGGTAATAGTCATAATTAAATATTATTTCTTACTTCTTGAAGTTTGCCAATTTCAACTGAATGAATATATTTGATTTCAAATATAGATAGATTATCATTCAATTCTTTCTCTTCAGTTTTTAATGATTCTAATTTATTTTGTATCTGCTCTGTATAATTTAATGCATCTTGGAAAAAAAATTATATATTTATAATATTTTACAGGAATAAGAAATCAAGATCATAAATAAAATCATACACGTATACAATAACTATATATAGGTGTTTTGTGTTAAAAAAGTATACAAAAAAGAAATATTATTATGATTTTAGTATTTTAAATAATTTTTTTACTACAATTAATTTTTCATATAGAACATAGGTTATGTATGTAAATTATTTATGATAAAATACTTGGTAGTAGCCACTAATATTATGAAATTGGAATATTATATTTTATTTACTTATTGAGTTCCATTCTGTAGAAATCGGTGCAGTTTCTAAAAATGTTTGTAATAAGTCTTTAGCTTTAGTTTTTAAATTTGTTTGCTTTTTTTTTAACGTGTTCATAAATTCTTTCTCTTTTCTTTTTAACATTATTTCGGCATCTTCAAGAGTGTTCTTATATGAATTCCAAACTTTAAATAACTGTTTATATTTAATTTGAATTTTTTCAGGGATTAGAATTGAGTTGATTTCTAAAATACAGTTATCATTAGTTTACAAAGTAAATATAAATGTGTTTTTTTATTTAACATTTAAACGTGTTTTTCGATTGATATTACCTAATACTTTGACATTATCAGAAATAAGAGTAAATTCATTAGCTTTATTATCGTATTCTAAGACTAATTTCTTCCTTAGCTCAGTTAATGAAATCAATTCAGTTAAATTTGTGGGAGGTATCATAACTCTAAAAAGAATCATAAAAAAATACAAGTATAACACATTCATTATTATTAATTAATTTTAATATACTGGTAACTGTTTGTTTGTGCATATATGTAAAATCCTTCTATAAGATTTGTTGTCATTTCAAGAAGAAGATTAGAAAAATAATTTCGCCACTTATTGCATTGTCTAATAATTTCGTTTTTTAATTGATTTGTTTGTACTAAGAAATGAGCAACTTGTGCCACTGGTTTCATTTGAGATATTTTCTTTTTGTAAATTGCATATCTGTAAATTGAAATATTCTATTTAATAAAGCAATACAAACCGATAATTCGTATTTGAAAATATAATTTACTGTGTCATATCTTGGTTAAAACATATCGCTGATGGATTATGAGTTTTATATGTTTTAAAAAACAATTTTTTATCCATTGACCATATATCGTTGAATATTAAAAAGTCGTGCATGTAATGTCTTAATCGTTTTAAAGCATTTATAGTTGCTAAGATTATACATGAAATACATATATGAATGAAAAGAAAACAATAAACATAAAAAATGATTGTATGTTGTTTTCTTTTACCTAAATTAATTTTTTCCTGTAGTTTGATACAAATCCAATCTTTGGAAATTTCATTGTCGTATGATATCTGATTATTTTTTAATAAATTCAATGAATAACATAATTTAGGCAATTTTTCGATAGTCATTAATATATCTGTTAAAAAGTTTGCGGAAAACGATAAAATTTCTGATAAACTCGATGAAAATTTAATCTGTTAGTAAATGGTTAAGTAATTATTTTTATGAAATATTTGTAGATAGTGAGTATTTTATTATTATTTTTTGTAGGTACCTTGTTGTATTTTAAATTCACTACAATAAGTATTGATGGAGTCGGACCCGATCCGTCACCGACGATTAATTTTAAAATATTTTCTAAGGAACATTGACAATTAAGAATCAGTGCTTTGCAAATTAGATCATCTATTTTCTTTATATAAAGTGTCCAATAATTTATTATCTAAAAAATAGTTATGAATTAATTATATTGAATTCAAATTGAAAATAATTAGAAGACAGATGGTTTACATTATCCATATGTTCTTTAATCCCTTGATAAATAACTTTTAAATATTTTATAATTTCGTTATAATAATAAAAAATTCTTTTAATATTCTTGTTTCTGAAACATATACCGAGTATCACAGTTATATTGTTTATTTTGAAAAAAATGGTTTTGATATATTCTAATATGAGTATAACGTAGACACAATATTATTATAATATATTACACAAATATTAAGAATAATTTACAAGAAAGATTATTTATTTTTATTCATTTTAAGAATAATTTTTTTCCATCAAGTAAAATTATTAATATACTTAATTTTAATCATTAGGTATATTTTTTTATGTTGTAAAAATTAATATCCATTTCATTTGTTTACACACATACCATTATAGTGAACCTATTTAAAGTGTTTATTTATTTATAATATGAACATATTATTACAATATATATTTATTTTTAAAAATAAATAATAAAATTGTAAATCTACTTCTACAATAATACAATTAAATATAGTAGTATTCATATACCTACTTAATAATTTCAATTGTCGTTTTAAGATCTTCCAATTTCATAATTTTCATTTGATTCATTTTAAATAGAGTTAAATTTGCTATTTTATTACAAATACCTAAAATTTCTATATTACAGTATTTATAATCGTCTATAAAATATTGAACCTAAACAGAAACGTTTAAAATAAATATTATTTTTTTTTTAATTTTTAATTTATTCATTCTTTAATTATTTCAATTATAATTTTACTTAACTGATTCCAATTCATCAAAACATTCACGTAAATAATTATCAATGTCCATGTGTTTCCATGTATAATAATGAATAAGTGGTGAAGTCAATTTATTGCATAATTCTATTAATTCACTGAATAATAACATTTCTTGTTCCGATAAACCTTTTAGTGTACGATGTTCAAAATAAATATTTATAACATTACGTATAAATTGTTTACAAATAGTTTTGTATGGAAATGATTATAAGTTTCCACATAAATTATTTTTAAAAAAAATTATAGGTGTATACAAAAACATACATAAAAAAATATTCGGAAAGCAAACTTAGTTATCGTGTAGTTTATTAGTTATAATTTATAAATTTAAAAAAAAATATATATATTTAATATGAAAAAAATTGTACTATTATATAATATTTAATGTCAATTTTCATCAAAATATTATGTTTGAATTATAATTAATTTTATATTGAAAATATTCTTAATTTTTTTTTTAATAATACGTTTTAAATTTTAATCACTATATAATTTTAAGCAAATTAAATTAAATTTTTATAAGTTAATTAAATTATACTAATATATAAGTATGCATTTTAAAAATATATTATTAACACTAATTTATGAATAAAATTACCAGCTATAAGAGTATTATAATCATTAACAATTGTTGAAATATTCCTTTGTTGTCGTTTAATTATTGTTGCATTTACGACAATATTATTTTGTTTAAATAGGCTTTTGAAGCCAATTAATGACCAATATTCTATTTCAGTTATAAGATCAAATGTATTTCTAAAATAAATGCAATTATAATAAGTATATAGAATTTTTTTTCTTCTAAATAATTGTTTATTACGATTCCAAATTTGATGTCAAATGCCAGTATTGATCATTTTGATTCCCAACAAGAATGTTTTTCTCGAGTGTTTTTTCATAATTTGTATTCATCTGATTAACCCAACATTCAAATGTATTATTTATTAGTTCTTGATAAATCACTGTGTAATTTGTGTACGTTTTATAGAATTGTTTTTGATTTGTACACGGTAATAACCAAGAACGTTCAGTTATCATCTAAATTATATAATACAACTTTTTTACTTTAATTATAAAATAAATAAAAGAAAATTTATTCTAATTTATTGTTTACGTGAATAGTGAATTATAAAGATGATATTAAATTATTTTTTTTGTAAAATATAGCCATACTCGTAGGTATTAATACGGGATATTACACAACATTGATTTTTTTAGTTATATTACAGAATGTAAAAGTAATTTAATGATACGGTTTTTTTGGTATTTTGTGTGAAGTTTTGTTTGACTTTGATTATACTTGTATTATTATAAATATTTTCCAGAAGCGAGTTTCTTTTATATACTTATTATTACCTAGATTTATATAATGAGATTTTAATACCTATTATTTTGTTATTTAAATTTTAATACAGTTTCTGTGATTCAGTAATTATTATCATATTTTATTCTAATTGTATTATATTTAATATTTTTTAGTTAGTGTTAAAAATTATAAATATTTTTAGGAGGTCTATTGAATGTAACAGAATTATTATTATACTTATGTTACAATAAAACTTGAAATTTATAATTTTATATAGAAATGTAACTTATAAATAATGACTACTCATGAATTAAATGTATTCTGCATAACCTGTCTTGTTTGTTTAATCTCTAATATAAGTGATGTATATGTATATTTCTTAAATAGTTGCTGTTAGTTTTGTTGGCAAATGTTTCACGCTGTTCCGTTTCTGCTTATTTATATTCTTCAAATTTATCGTAGGTAATTATTATGTATATTATTCTGATGAATGATGATAATGTTTCATTAACTTACTATATCTATGCTTTTATTACTGCGATTAAATAATTATTTATAGAAATTATATAATGCGAAATATTAACGATGAATAATAACAATAGTATTGTAATTGATATTAACATATAATTATGTTATTGTATACAAATTATTTTGAACTAAATTTCCATATAACATTTGTATTATTTTAGGTTAGAAATATTTTATTTAATCTTTTGAAGATATAAAACAATATATTATATTATATATACTTATAAAGGATATCCCAAATCTATTTACTCATTGTAATATCGCCACGAAAAGTTAAGATTTTTTAGTGTTTTTTTTTTTTTAATTATTATTTATCTAACGGACTATAATAACATCACGTAAAAAATAAATAAATAACTTTTTATTTTTTAAGTTTAATGAAGTATGAAAATAGCCAGTTTATAGAAGACGATAATTGGACGATAATTTTGATGGGTCGACTACTTATTTTAATGAAATGATGCTTTGTAAAATTTTTTACAATACATTTCTCTGATGTTATTAAAAATTATATATCAGGGTGACAGGGTCAAAAAATCGTTTAATTTTTCATAGAAATTAAAATTAATTCCATAGCGTTATAGGCACATTATAATAAGTTTAATGGAGAGTTTTCTATTAATATAATAATACATTTGTAATATTTTCAGACTTACAAACTTATCTAAAATAATACTTACATTTTTTAATGTTGTAATTCGTTTGTATTCAGTCATTGCTGTAATACAAATACCCGCGTATGGGGTAAAAAATGACGGTACACGATAACTGACGCCAGTGTAAAATCGTATGGCAAATGCAATTTCATCAATCAACATGTTGTATGCTTCGTCCGTTTTATGTTTAAACTGCAAATGCAACTGGGGCCAACCAGAGAAATAATGTAAGCTTTGTAATACGTTAAGCGCATCCTCCACGTTACACGCGACACTAAATGCGTCATTTAACACCTGTTCCACTATGGTGCATAATTCTTTTACTTCGTTTTTGAATCTAAAAGGTTTCAATGATACGACATTAAATAATTGATATTGTTTAATATTATACATTAAAGATTAAACACTAAACAGATTGTGTTGATTAGTGACGTAATCATTGGAATTATTCTTCGTAATCACCAATAGATTAGAAATTGCCTCACGTGTCAACGAGGTTGATGAAAAATAAAACGCATTGTTAAAAAGTCTTACTCGAGTTCATGTTGATACCAATCCGTGCTATTTACATTGAATATTACGTTTTGAACATTTTCCAAATTGTTAATCAATTTGTTGAAACGCGATTCTATAGACTCCATTATTTTTTCAAACTCCAATCCTTTGGTAAATGAAAATTTTGGTTTTGGTATTTGGTGACTTCCGTGATTTAATCTAATGTTTATATTACAAAGTCATAATTTTAAATTGTTTTTATTTATTATTGTTCTAAATCTAAATCAAACATCCCGGTTTTGTATAATAACCTTTTGAACAGTATCACTGATTTGCATATGTAGTTTACATCTTTGCATCGATCCAAAAACATATTTACATTTTTAGTTTCTACCGACCATTGACCGCCATTTTTAGAATTATAGATTTGAATAACCTATATAGTTATTAATTATTATTTTATGTTAATAATCAACTAAAATAATAAGTAATTAAAAAAATGTATTTATATTTTTTTTTTACTTTATTATATACTAAAATGTAATTTTCACAACAGTTAATTGAAACCTCAAGTTTATTTAAAATATTTTCCGTATTTCCAGAGAATAGTTCATACATTTTTATGGTATTTCTACAAATAAACACAATTTGATTTCCTAGGTATTCATATAAACGATTCATATCCGACCTGGGTCGTATAAAATACAAATATTAAAAATGTTCAAAATAAAATTGCTACTTTGAATAATTGTAATTTACCATTTATTATAAAATGGCGATTCTTCAAAAATATACATAAATTTCATAAATATGTCTGGTAATTTTATTAATATTTCATTAGGTGCTTTAACATCGTATAAACTCATGACTGGTTCCATTAAAATTTGTAAATAATTAAGATTAGATGTTGATTCTATTTTAGCCGCCTAAAAATACAATTAAAATTTAAAAAAAAAAACATCCTATTTATAATAAAATAATTTGAACGTGTTATTAATTCTAGATGGTTTATAGTGCTTAATAAAACGTATTATACATAATTATAATTATATTTAAATATACAATTACCTCGATTTCTTCTATAATGTTATTAAATGAACGAATAATAATTGATTGTTGTTGTTTCAATATTGTAAGAATTTCATCGACACTTTTGTAACTCAATAATGTAGTTATAAATCGTAAATTTGTATCTAGAATAAGATTTCTTAAGTATTATAGTTAGAAAAAAATATCGTATAACACGTTTATTTTCAGAAAATATAGTACCTATATGGCTATATACCTAATATATCTAGGAATTTTATTTTTTAATCTAAACATTTTATATTTTATTATATACGTAAATTAAACTTACGTCTATTTTCCCAATAACCTATCTCATCAACAATATGTTCCATCATATATTCACATCGAGTTGGTACTCTTTTATTGTCCATCAGACATTTTTGGATTTCTAATGTATATACATTTAAAATATCTAAAACACATAGAGATGAAATCAAATTTATATACCTATAACCTATACTTATACATAATATAGTTTTAAACAAGTTGTCAAATAATTTATTTATGTGGTTTGCATTTTCTTTTTTAAAAAAAATTCTTATTTGGGTCTGTAATTTAGTCAAGAATACCTAAAAATCGTGTAATATTCTAAATTTATATAAATAAAATAAAACTCAAAACCACAACAAATTTACTTTTATTTAAACAAAAACGTATTTCGATAACATTGTTACAATTAATTGTCATGTCGGTTTAATTATCAATTATTAATTATTATGGTAATAGTTTTAATCGACATGATAACGGTCAGTCTGTGTTTTGCACTGAAGATGGTAACATTGTTAACGAAATACGCATTTGCTTAAATAAAAGTAAAATTTTTTGTGGATTTGGGTTTTATTTTATTTAAATAAATTATCCACAAGTACTACTCAACAATAAATATTAAATGTATACATTCAGTAATGGCTTATGTAAGCAGGTTCTGATGGGCAAATCAATGATAAAGACCTAGAGGCCGCCTTAGGCACAGATGGATGGACACTCTGAAATCAGATCTGGCAACGATTGCACCAGAAACAGAGCTAGCAGGAAGTGATAATAGAGTGAAATAGTGAGAAGTAGTGGAAGCAGCGAAGGCCCTTAATGGGCTATAAAAGCTAAAAAAAAAAAAATACATTCAGTAGTAATAGTACTCGAACTAGACTGTTCATCATAATACGAGTATACTGTAGAGTATAGATATTTTTGTTTTTGTTTTTCTGTTTATTATGCTTATAGATTTCAATAATATAAATAATATTCATTGTTTTAATAAATGTTTTTTTTTTTTTTGTCCAAACGTACACGCGTTATTGTAAAGTATCTTATGGTATGAATCTATTGCTTATTTATCTATTTTTATTGTATAATTACGATTGTAAAACTTAACTTTTCATACATTCCATTAATTTTGTGTTTATATCAATTTATACTAACTTTCGAGTACTCTTAGGGTTTCTTCACTGACACTTTTCGATGACTCATTAAACGTTTCCACTATTGTTGGAATGTAAATGCTGGGCATTCCTATAAACTTGTATCTCAACGAACATAAATCTTGTATAACAGCTCTATACTGTTCAAAAAATTGGTCTCTTTCATCTGATAAACAAGACTTAAAGAAATACATAAATTGCTCGCGGATTAGTTTTATTTCATAAAAAAAAGGATACTAGTTGACCACGAAAATATGAATGGAGAATATAAAGAGTCCAATAAAAGGAACATAGTTTTCTCCACTTGCGTATCCATTTTCCCAAATGTAATCGATTTTAAGAAATTTGAGTTATCTAGGCGTTCTTTAACGTCTTTAGTTTTTAAGAACCACATGATGGTATCAGTACGAGCATTGGGTATACAAAAAGTGGCTTTAAGTATATCGTTTTCATAAAATAAACAGAGCATTTGCTGATCTGTAGTAACGAACTCTTCCAGATTGGATATTATGTTATTAGTCCAATCACATTCTTTCATGTAAGGAAGAAAGGTACAAAGTTTGATACGATTTACCTAAAAGTATTGTTTATTAATTAATACAATAAAGATTTTTTTCCATGCATTTAAATATATCTAGTTTTTGAAATAAAAATAAATATTTGCATAATATTATATTAGTTTTTCTCGTGTGTTCAAAATGAATAAAAGTAAAACAATAGATAATTAATATATAATTTATAGTAAATAATATCGCACGGAATGTATAATTACATGTACGATATAGGCACCTACTGTAAATAGGAACATGATTAATTTTTTTTTTTTAATTAAAAATAATACGTAAGCTTTTATAGCGAGCATTGCTACCTGAAATATTATGTTTTATAACCACGCAAATATACTAAGTTTAATTTTTATAATTACCAATTTTTTTATCGTTGCTAATTCCATTTTATCTTCTTGGTCACTCATATTTTAAATATTTTTGATACAATTATTTATTTAAAAAAATGAAAGAATATTCTACTGTACCAACTAGTGACATCACGTTGTATTGCGTTAAACTATAATAGTCTATCATGGTAGCTCACCTAACCACATACACGCGGTTTATGTTACTATGGTCACCTATTGAATTTCTAACTTCGATGTTTAACTATTTTTTTTTATAATGATAACTTGTGAGTCACCATATAAAATACGAGTGTATATATATATATAATTGTAAATATTTAATTGTACGTTAAGCATTTATATAATAAAAATAGTCATTTTACCCACCACTCGTTAATCAATATATTGAATATTTGCTTATTACAGTTATTGCAATTTCTACTATATATAATATTATGTATAAAACAGAAATTGCAAAATCGCACAATAATTTATATTACTTTATTAAATATATAACTCAAATTTCAACCATAGAATTGGTCTATGTAGGATGAAAATGGTTGATGTTTAAAATATTTGGAAAACAGTATCGTCGGTTAATTGACGTCCGATTGAAAAGCTTTTCCAAGGATCTGTTTTAATCATTATAACTTTATGATGTTGTTTAACTAAATAAATACCTTATGATTTATGACAGGTCAAGTCATAAGTTCTGATGTGGTTTAATCATCAGATATCTAGAAATACATTTTAACGTTATTCAAATACACGACATATTAAATATAATTTTTCTTCGGGATGGAGAATTGGACATGTAATTTACATTGTAACCGTAAGAAAATAAAAATTCGGTCGAATTATTCTTACGATAAAAAGTATTTAAATTTATTTCAAGTGAAAGTTAAGATCAGTAAAAAAAAAAAAAATCGAAATTCAATATGTAAAAGTATTAGAATAATATTGGTATAATTATAAAACATATAATTACAGTAGTAGGTATTCGGTTAATTATCTTTTCATGTAACTTATAATTTTTGAACCTCGTTTTTTAATATATTTCAAAATTAATTTAGCAGGTGTACTCGACCACATATTTTACAATTTTAAAATTATTTGAATAATATGATGAACATTGAGGATTTTTGTAATAGACAAACGAAACAACAGCTGAAATGTTTGGTATGTATATTTTTTGTTCGAGTAAATGAAAATATAGTAAAAATGAAATTCTAAAAAATCTCTGTTTCTAAAAAAAAAATATATATATTACCTATAGTTTAAAGTAGAATAATGTCATTATTATTAATTAAGTATTCCAATAGTTTAATTTTTAATAAATGTTTTTAGATTGCATTATGTAAAAAATATCTTACAACATAGTCTGTATGTACACTGTACAGTGTATGATTCTGAAACGATTAAAAAATGTATAAAAATCAATTTTTGTTCTTACTTATTAATGTTTTTATATTTTGTCAGTCACAGCTCACAGTTACCTATTATGTGCATTTTAAATTCGTGAAATATTTTTATATAATATTATGAATTTATGATACTCAAAGTCGCAAGCAGAAGAATTTTGTACAAAAGTTTCTCTTGGTTTTCCTCTTGTAGTAGTTCAGTGAACTTTTATGAAAAATGTTTGAAATACAAATTTTTATACGTAAGGGTGTAATATAATACGTCATATATAATTGTATATAGATGCGTGTAATATTACACGTAGTCCTACTCACAGATGGTTCTCAATATTTTACGTTTTCGTCATTTTAAATTTCAAATTTGAATAATCCGTTTTATGCCGTAGTTTGAAATAAACAACTTTTTTGAACGCACAAAATTTAATTCCAATTTACCTATATTTTGTAAATGTTATTCCAACAAATACGATAATTGTACCTACGTATATTATACAATATACTGGAATTCAATAAAATTTACTTTTTTTTATTATCTTAATGACGATGACGGTAGCTCGTGCGGTTACACGTTGATATAAAATATATAATTAAAAATTATATTTACAAAGAAGTAAAAAAAATAAAATAAAATTTAATTATAGGTGTAATGAAATAATTATACGCACGAATAATCGAAAAATGATTGTATATATAATATTTTATTTATTCGACTTTGTATATCATACGTACACTATAATCACAATAAGTTTGTACAATTTCATAGCAATTATACATAAATATTATTTTATACAATTATAAATTATGTATACTATTTTTTTTTTTTTACAATATATCATAACTTAGTACCTATACATCACATATTCACATCCAAAATGTTTTCACTTAACTACGGTTATGGTTAACAAAAACGTGATGTAATAATTAACAATATATTATAATATATAATGCAATAATTTAACAACAGTTCGTATAAGTCTATTCGAGTGTCTAAGGTTGCAGTAAAATATACACATCTATCAGTTATTTCGTCTGAGCTTTTTAATATTCTATATTATATAACACACGAGTATATAGCATCGATCTGGCTCGTGTCGGTTTGTATCTCGTTTTAGAGCGAGACTGACGTTTAATTTTTTTTTTTTTTTTTTTTTTTTTATTATTTTGTTCACGCGAATACCGTTAAACAACAATAATAATAATAATAACTATAATATTAATAATATACAACTAGAAACAATAATTTTTCGTATTTATAAAATATAGTTTTAATATTATTTACGAGGTAACTATATATAATATATATATATATTGGGGACAATGGGACATACAAAAAAAATCTAAATATTTTGACAATTATTATACATATCGGTTCTTGTAATATTGGATTATATCGTATTATCGAATAACTGAATAATGACTAAATATAATTTTAGGTATGTTTGGTTAACGTCGGTTATAAATAAAATATCGCTTTTTATCGTATTAGCGTATAAAAAATGATAACAATAATAATAATAAAAAAAAAAAAAACGCGACAAAATATACGACACAAGGAAAGAGATAAATATAAAAAAAAAATACATTCTTCGCTTCGCTCAGAATCTAAAACAATTACTACCTACTACGTCGTTTTATGTTTGTTATAACATTTTTTCTTCTTGTGGATCATTTGAAAACGACACGGAGGTAACGTTATAATATTATAATGATTATTATATACACATTAAATATACCCTTTGGCTTAGTAAATAATAATAATAATAATAATAATAATAATAATAATAACACTCGTATGGATAAAAAATAATAAGCGTTCGATTATTACAAACGCATATACAGAATATAATATAATATGTATTGATATAGAGGAAAGCGTTAAAAGTGAATTCACATTGAGATTTGTATACACATTTTTTTTTTAAATCGTTCACATAATGAAATTAATTATTGTCTAAATATATTTTTCAATCTAATATTAATATAATATATATATATGAAAAAAAAACATATATTTTTGGCTTCAAGTTTGGTGTCTGGGCGTGTGTTTGTTATAAGTGGTAAGGACCCGTTTTGAACGTAACACATCGCGAAACAACTGCAGTTACAACACGATCGTTTTCGGACGATTCCCGTCGCCGATTTCGTTGAATTTTTTTTTTTTTTTTTTTTTTCGTCTTTCGATTATCGAGACGACACGCGATAATATTATTATTTATTATTATTATAATATATCGGCGAAAACGAACTAAAAATTACGAAAAATAATAATAATATAACATCGTAAAGGTAAAACATATTATATATAGATATTATCATAATATTACAATAAAGTGTGATAATATTATATTATATATTTTTTATAGGCATAAACGATAATAGTAAATTATACAATGTTATTAATATGTTCACAGATGAGCCAAAATGTCCATTTCGGTTTCTCTGCCACACCGGACGTTGGTAGTGATGGCGTCGTTGTTGGCGCTGGACACGGTCACGATGACCGTGCCCGGCGGATTGGTGGCCGGCGTGGTCTGCACGATGGTCACCGGACCGCGGCCGATCATCCGGTCCGCCGTGGTCTTCTCGTCCGCGTCCACGTTTACGTTCACGTCCATATCCACGTCCACGTCAACGGCCGCGGACAGTTTGTCGTCCACGGTCGTCATCACTACGCTGCCGCCTCCACCGCCACCGCCGCCGACGGCCTCGGACATGGCCGAGCTCAGCTGCGACGGGTCGCGACTGTGGTGGCCGCTGATCGTCGTGGCCGCCGAGGCCATCACCATCGCGGCGGCAGCCGGGTCGATCATCATCATCTGTAGTTGATGACAGCCACCCGACCGTAACGTACCGTTGCGCGATCGATAACTAGGCGGACCGCTGTAGTCCGAGGCCATGGTCTGCAGTTGATGGCTGTTGTTGATCAACGCCGACGGTTGGTACATGTACAACTCGCCGGAATCGCCGCGACAACAAATGTTTTGACCTCTACGGATATAACAAACGGAATTAGTTAATTTTAGGTTAAAAGTGAAAATACTGTGGTTACGGTAAGAAGATGTCATATAGAAACGAGAACCATAATTTGGACGTTAGATAAATGTGAGTGGAGATTTGACCACGTTTTAAGATTTATGGAGGACATTATAGTCTTTGTTTGGAAAGAAAAAAATAGGCTTTAAAAAGATAGCGTCGAACAGGAATGTGATGAAAAACGATATAAAGTCGGTTGGTGAACGGTATACGAGTACATGTGAGATCGCGTGGAAGACAAGGATAGCACTTTTTGCTACTCGCAATTTCTGCACCTTGCACCATTCGAGTATGAATTATTATTACTCTCAATTATTAATAATTAAAAATAAATTGTTTTGCTCCAAAGTTTCCCGGGTAAACGAGAGCATTCATTCCCATTGATCGGACATTAATTATTAGTTGAGAAATTTGGAAAAACAGAATGAAAATATAAGTACAAACCTTATATAATGAGTTAAGTAGGTACTATAAAATAATAGTAGTAATAACAGTGTGTAATGACTAGGGAACGGATTTTAATGCAAATTGCATTTTTTTCTGAATGTCCGAATACATTGCTTTCCAAGCAGAAAGTTCATTTCATACATCAAGGAATTAAAAAATGTAATTTTTATTTTGCATTTTTTGGCATTTTAAGACTTTATTACATTTTTAGAGCATTTTTTGACATTTTTAGTGCATTTTATATGTTTTTAAGTCATTTTTATATAGGAATGGATAAAATTTGATAAAAATGTATAAACATTCGTTCTAAAAAAATAAAAATAAATATTTATTATGTTTTTACCGATCAGGATAAACTCAGACGAAATTATCGTTGACACGTGTAGTCACATATAAGTTACAACATTATTATTACACGCAATTAAGTACCTAAAGATGAGATAAGATATACCTATAATTTTTATTTTTATTTTATTTAAATATTTTCTATCAGATAAGTTTTTCATAATTATGTGTTTTTTATAAGTTTTAAGTTCAAAATTGTGTTTTATTGAATTTAAATACATTTTTAAAGTTTTTTTGGGCATTTTTTTAGTGCATTTTTTTGATATTAAAGCACTTTTTTAAGGCATTAAGTCGTATTTTTTTAGGACATTTTTCTTATGTTTTATTGCATTAAAGTCCGTTCCCTAGTAATGACATTAAAATAGGATGTAATAAATGTTAACACGGAATTTCTCGTACGATTTTATAATTAGTTGATAAATATATTTGTTTGCTATGAGTACGACCATCATATTATATTATTAGCTTATTATATATAAGCGGAAATGCCTTCGATTCAAGGATCATATCGCACGCGTCCGATAAAGTTTTATTTTCCCCTCGTCCGTTCAATAAAGGACATCGTCTATGAGATCATTATTCTGTAATCCGGTCCATGGCCCGGATGCCACGATAACATCAATTGTATATAATGATATATTAAAAATAATTAGAAAAATCTATGAAATTATAATCGGGTTGTGGCTGTTTGCCAGCTACTATCAATATTATACGCCTTAAGTGCGTGATACAAAGAGTACACGGTTTAGCTTTCGGTTCTGCTCACCTTATCAGTGTTCCCGGTTGTGATCTATACGTCGGCGGCGGCGAGGCCGTAACGGGCGGCATGTTTGTCTGTCTGTCCAACAGCAGTAGCCTTAGTCGGTATTCTTGCATGGACGCTTGATAGGACGGCGGCGGTGCTCTGTACTCGAACTCGGGGTACATCATGGCTACAAGAGAAATAAAATATTAATATAAAACGTATGCCATCGTTATTTTATTATAACTCGCACGAAAGTTCATCTTGACGGTCGTTCATTCGTATTCTTCGGGGATTGGAATGTTAGAATTTAGGGATAAATATATATATAAATGAATTACGGTAAAACGTATTAAATAAAACTATATTTTTATTATGTTGTTATATAAGTGTTTGTTCTATATTATAATTATATATACGTATTAATACGCGTGTTATTTATATAATATGGTAAAATTGTATAATGTTGTAACGTTTTGAACCACTGTTTTCTTTTTATATATAGTTTACTGACCACTGACATGCGTGATGTCAGTCATTGATCGAGATGAACGCCGCGCGAGTATTATAATCTGTATATAGAGATTGTATGTATTCTCTCTTGCGGCCGTTCGAGTAGAATTTCTTACCCGCATAAGGATGATGTGGACGTCCGTAAGACGGCGGCAGCCTGGGCACGAACCGACGGTTTGCTTCGGCCGCGTCGTCCAAGGATCGGCCCAATCCGAACACTGCGCCGCATGACGATGCTTCTTGACCCGCGGTCAATCGCCACGCTATACCGCTAATGGCCACAAGAATGACGCCGACACCTATAAAAAGCGTAAAATGAAATACAAATTAAATCGTGATTTTTAATCATTCCAGAATGTTAACATAATATCATTAATATTAACATAATTATTATAATGTCAGTAAATTCGTTTTCGAAAAAATATAATCGGACCTTCTTATTTTCACGAAATATCAGCGGAATCGTACTTAAAAAAAAATGTTTATACGATAGTTTTTTTTCTAAATGAAATTCTACATTTTCAATGGTCCAGTTATAGCAGATATATATAGATCCGTTAATTCGGCAACAGCAGATAGGAATTTTCACAAAAAATTTACACCAGTACTATATAATTTGTGCTAATTTGTATGCTGATCATATCTAAATTTCCCAGGGAAAAATCGACTTTTACAATCGAGTGCCAGGACAAAGTTATCCGACATCGTCAACTTTTTTGAAATTTTCTTTTACCAATAATATTGTAAGTGCCTACTATAATTTGTACCGTCAAGTTACACCACTAATCTCGGAATTTGTAGGTATGCTACAAAATTTCTCAGAGAAAAATCAATTTTCTTAGATATTTCTTAGAAATTTTACGATACAAATTTAGATAATATTATTATCGGTACAAATTAAAGTACAAAAATGTGTGTAAATTTTTTGTGAAAATTCCTATACCTTCTGGTTGCCAGGGTAACCCCTGCAGGGTAACGGACTTCCTAGTGGCATATTCGCGTCATCTAAACGGTTGATCGTAACTTTGTAAGTTCGATTAATACTAGTTTTTTGTTTAATACGTACATTTAATAATTATTTAACTAGGTTTTTTTTTTTAAATATAATAATAATATTCTAATTACGCCGCGTGTACGTATAACGTGTTATATTACAACGAAACGTATTACAACACACGCGCGTTAATGGACGATCACCCGACCGCAGCCGGATCCCGTTCACCCACGTGTAATTCGCCGAGTTTAATTAAAACTTTTTTTTTGGTTAGGTTTTTCGGAGATTAAACAAGTCACAACACGTTTGTTGTAGTTGACATGTCGTGGGCGATGGCGCAACCCGAAGAAGTGTAAATTAATTATCGCCTCCCTCCAATCAATTGTTGATAATAATAAATATACCATCTCCTCGTGTCTATATTTTATACATTATATTTATTAAGTAATGTACAACCCTTATATTATAATAAATAAATAAAAATAAACAGAATTGAGGGGGACTGGCGGATTTTTCTTTCTCATTCTCTCGTACACAGCGCGCGCACTCACGATTCGAGTATAATATGTAAGTACGAGTATACACACTTAGGAGGGATATAAAAACAACCCTCGCCGAAAACGACGTATAATATATAATATATACCGTGGTTAGAGTGAAACATTTAAAACGGAATCGCGGTTATACGAGGAGGACACATTATCGCGATAGTCTTTGTGTTATTCGGAGTGTTGTTACGCGAACACGGCGGGAGGGATAAGGGATAACATGCCGTTTTCGAAAGCCATTAGAATTAAAAATACTAATAATATTTCTACTGTATAATTAAATTCAGTTTTCTACTTCACACGAAGTGCCCTCCGTTTTATTATACGTTATTTTTTTTATTTATCATTATTATTTTCCCGGCAATACCGCATGCGAGTGTAATATTATAGTTGTATATAAATTATCAAATTTAAACGAATCTTTTTTTTTTTTTGTAAAATAAAACTCATTTATTATACGAATGCAGGTGATGTGTAGGTATATAAGTTAGGTATAAAGCAACAAGTGTACGTTAAAAAGGGGGGAAAAAGAATAATAAAAACTTAACTTTTTATACCGAGTATAGTAATCAGAAAAACTTGGAAATCACACATTATTATATATTATAATTTACAGTTGGTAATTATTATATTGTTATCGATATAATTCGCGATTCCAAAAGTCGATTTTTATAAATTATATTTGGGTATAATTTTACAAATCATGACGTATCGGATTAAATCGAGATAAAAAATATGACATTGAATAATAATAATTAATAATATAATATTATATTATACGAGTATATTGAATACGATAAAAACAAACGTGATTTATTCAAATTTATATATATTGGCATAATATTACGTTTCTGCGTGACCGTGGAGGAGTTCTTTTTTCCCCCCAAAGTATATAAAAGAAAACAAAAATCAATATTCTATTTCCGTTATTATCATTACGCGCATTTTAGCTGTCATAAAAACAAATCCTTTTTAATACACTGATATCGTGTTTGTTCTTAACGTTTTGTTTATGAATAAACACACATATTATTATTTTATCGAAAATGCGGTCAAGGATATTTTATACTGCGAGATACGATTCTGAAACACGCGAGGTATTCTTCTTTTTTTTTTTTTAACTATCTTACCGAATACTATTAGGACTCGGGTTACGATTTTGCGAAAATTATAAGCGTACGATCCGAATAAAATAATCCGATGTTCCGCAATAATCGAGATTATATCTCTTGAAATTCGCTCATAAAGTCATAACATAATATTCGAATAAAACGCATTTTGAACGGCACGAAACACAATATTTCGATTATACCAGTCAACATTACACTCGTGTGTATCGATAATATTATAAAATATAACCAATTATTTAAATTATTGAATAATTTTATCGTTACATCGTACGAGCAATACATAAGTATATTATTATAAATAATAACTACGTTATATTCGCAGCTACAGAAAAATATCAATTTTTTTTCTTACTTTTATACGGGGTGATCAATTATTTTGCGTTTGACAAACATTTTCAATATTTTTTTTATCACCCTGTATATCGGAGGGAACTAGTGAAGGTGCAAGTATTAAAAATGTTCGATTCGAGTGTTTTTCACGAACCGCGTATAAACGAAAATCGTCGAAAACCATTTACATAATGTAAATGCGGAATATAATTTATAATATTATATTACACGCTTCTTCTTCTTCTTCTTTCACGTGACCGAGTCAATTAAAATTATATATTTTCATTGGTATTCATTAAACGTTTTGTATATTATACAGAATCGGAATCGGAAACGTATAATATATTGTATATTATTTTTCCAAAAACGCGCCAGATAAAATCCATTATTATTATTCGTCCGCGCGACGATACTCGTTTGTTTTTCGAGGCGATAAATTTTAACCCCGGCCCGGTTCGATCGAAATTTACTCCTTTCATAAATAATTCGTAACCGCGGTATCGTGTGAAAACGGACGATTATCCGCAGCTATAATATATGTGTATATTATTATTATTATTTTTCGCCGAAAATAACGAAAACTCGCGTTCCGTCGGACGGTGCGGTTATTGGTATAAAAACGCGGTTATACCGAAGAAATCTCGACGCTATATACGTATACGACCATATGCGTGTATAACGTACTCGAATATTATCTTTCTCTCAGTTTTCACACAAATTAAAGTATATAATATTATATTTGAAATTTTCGAACGGTCGACGTGAATACAGCCCGCTTATTGTTGCCTATTATTATTATTATTATTTTTTTTTTTTCAAAAGTTGTTTTTCGTCTTTGAAACGATCCGTGGTAATGATCGCGCGGTCCTCCTCACCCGGCTGCTCGCCAGTATATACGAGATTAAATTATTATCATTATTATTATTGTATATTTTTCGCTCTGGCTGATATTTTGGTCCTATGTATATACGCTAGTAGTTCGCATTCGTGCAAGGTCGATCGGTCGACTATACCGCGAGCGATGAACACGAGTCGACCGTATACATATATATAATATTATACAAACTGCTCGCGTGTATACAGAGTGATCGCGGTGTAACGTGTTATCGTACATAGAAGAATAATTTCGTTTCGATAACGCCGTGGAGTTTTGAACACTCCGTAAACTGTGCAGTATACGCGTTCGCTTCACGTATAGAGGATGCGGCGGCGTTCGGAATATTATTATAACAAAGTTTTGGACGGAACGAAATGTTATAGGTTAGGTTTACACTCGAGGAGCACTCGATCGTTATTATTTTACGACGATATCGTATTTGGAAAGAAAAATTCTTATATTTGTGTACAGTTTTCATTGTGAAATCGTGGCGAAAAACGTAAAACGGCTTATAATAACATAATATATTGTACGTCTTGTGTAATATATCTCGCCTTTGGAAAAATATGAAAACTTGACTCGACAAGATTCGTTTTGTATTCGGAACAATACCTCGTCGTGTTTATTTCTATGTACAAGTTACATGTAATAATAAATTATATTTTCAATGGCCGTTTCAAAACTTCGTTCAACGAGTCGACACGCGCGTCGTATACGTTCTTCGACTAATTATTATTGTCGTCCGACGGTGACGTTTAACGGCTTGACAGAAAGAAAAAAAAACCACGACCGCGTTTAAATCTTCTCGACATCTATATAATATATAATACGTATACCTTGGTATAATACTCGCGTGTATACCATAACGTATAGGTACAAAGTTATATTGTTATTTCGAACTTGTATGGACACGAGGTCACGAGCGACCTTTTATGATCATAATCTATAATAATAATAATAATAATAATAATAATAATAATAATATAATATTATTTTTTTTTTTTTTTTTTTATGAATATAAGCCGCGGCAGCAAAGGCCATTGACTGTGGTTTTACATAAGGTGTGAGAAGAAAAAATAAAAAATAAAAATATATATATATAAAGGTTTACAATAAAAGGAAGAAAAAATAAACAATTAGTGTAATTTATGTTGTGTAGATCACATTACTTGTAGGAGCCCTGTGTCCTTCAGGAACTGTAGGAGTTTTGCCGTTTCTTCCGGATCGGGTCCCAATATCTGTCCCAGGGAAGGTAGTAGTTTGTTAGCTTGTCTTTCCGATTGGTATAGTAGGCATTCGGTCAGTATGTGTTTGATTGTGACTTGTGTGCCACATGTTTGGCATGATGGGGGGTCTTTCTTGTCCATCAGATGGTTGTGGGTTTTCCATGTGTGTCCAATCCGTAGTCTATTAATAATTACTTCAAGCTTTCTTGGATACATGCCGTTGTCAGGGGAAGGTGAAATTGTATTTTTTATTTCGTTTAGTTTGGTTTTTTGCTTACTCCAGTGTATTTGCCACAAGTGGTTTGCTGTATTGGAAATGTGTTTATATATGTCATTTATTGTGAATGTGTTTATGGTTTCTGCATGTGTATTGGTGATCGCGTCGAGGGCCGCTTTATCTGCTATTTCGTTTCCCTGTATGCCAATGTGTCCTGGAATCCATATTATGGTTACTTCTTTCCCCAAGCTTTTGATTTTAATTATTTGATTGTTAATTTTTTGTATTATGTCTTCCTGTTTGAATTTATTGGGAATACATCTAATTACGCTGAGTGAGTCGCTATATATTACAAATTGTTTTCCTGTAATATTTTCAATTAATTCAGTCGCAGTTAATATAGCCATAGCTTCAGCTGTAAATATTGAACACATTTCTGGGAGTTTATACATTATTTTTTGATTATTTGTGATGACGGAAAAACCTGTGCCTAAGTGTGTTTTTGATGCATCTGTGTAGATTTCTGTAGAGTTTTGGTATGTGGATTGTGTATACTTGAAAATTTGCTTGAATATTGTTGGGGGTGTAGACTGTTTTGGGTGTAGGGTCAGTGATCATATTATTATTATAGCTTCTTTGACCTAAATTGACACTCGACCGGTGTTAATTGTTAAATAATCATTTATCGGTATTAAATCTATTCGGCCGAGTCAACATTATAATGATTGATGATCATACGTACACACGCGTATAACCTATAACCATTGTTTTGTTTTTAATTACTACACGTAGGTATAATCCATGCATATATTAAAATATTATATTATGCGCGATTTATTTTATCGCATTGGTAATTGGTATAATAATTATCATATTATAATAATACACTCGTATATTATAATTGAATCGGACGCGTGTATTTTGCATAATATTTTTCTCTACGACTATCCGATCCTAGGGGTTAAGGTCGATTCGCAATAGCATATAATATTGTATTTTGACGAGAAGAAAAAAATACGTTTTTCTTTTTTTTTTTTTTTTAATAAAATACGAACGGGTTGTTATATATTTTTAATACGTACAAAACATGGAATTCGTATAAAGTTTATACGTATACTATGCACGCCCTTTTTATATTATTATTATTAATACGTTATACGCATTTCTAATCGGCAAAGATGACGTCATTTTTACGATTGCGTTTCGGTGTAATACACTGACGTTTACAATACACAAAGTTACCCCAAATTCAACCGTATAATAATATACAATTTACAAAATGAGAAATTCGAACAGAACGTATATAAAATACTATAGGGTAGCGATTTTTCTCATCCGTATTATGTCGGTGGAGTACAATGTTCCGCCCTATAACGTAATCATCTTCATTTTTATATTTCATTTCATTATTATTATTATTATTATTATTACATACTTACCGTATACCTGTTTAATATGTTTCAGGGTCGAATTTATAATATTATGTTATTCATTCCTCCATACGTATTTATTTGCATACATATTATATGCCTATTTTTTAAATTGTTATAAATCTTTTATTGTTAGTCGGAGGTTGTTTTTATTTTTGTACGTTCCGTCGAACAAATATTATCAAACCGTTCATAAACATAATAATTATTAATTATTTAAATTTAAATAGACATATATGAAAGTGAAAACATTGTTAAAAATAACGAAATAAATTGCAATATCAACGTGTTGGAAGTATGTTATAAGAGAGAAAATTAAATATTATGTACCCTATAAATTATTCATCGAATATATTTTATTTATTTATTTGAGATACATTTAATAATATAAGAATGAAGTCTAAAATGTTATTTATATTATCAAAAAATTGATCCGATTTCGCATTACTTTTAGTACGGTAGAACTGTTATTGATGATGGTATATTTACGAATCATAATTTATGGAGTTTCAACAAAATTATATTATATAAATATAAAAAAATACAATGATTTACAGAAATTTAAATGTAAGAATTTAATTCCATTTGAAAATTTACATTCGACAGTATATAGGTAAGTATATAATTTTTTCAATTAAAAATGAAGGATAAATAAAAAAAAGATGGAGAAACCGCGTCTCACGAGTAATACACGAGTAAATTCGTTAAAAATAGATTTATCGATAAATTTATATTTTTATTATTGTTTTTTTTCTTTTATAATAAATGATTTTTTTTTTTTTTTAGAGTGATAGTACAACGAGTTTATTATAATTTCGTGTAGGTATATTGTGTAAAATAATGGCTGATATAATCGAGTTATACCAACAATTTAAAACCGTGTATAAATGCATCATATGATAATAAGCACCGAGACGAGTAAAAAAAGGTTAATTAATTAATGTATAATTATATTTTATTTAATTAAGATGATAATAATTATATTATTATATAATAAAAATCGTATAATTTTAATATTCTTAACGTTGTGGTGCAATGTTTCATAATATTTGTATACACGTATTATAATGATTATATTATCATATTTTATAAGGTACGAATATTATAAAAATGGTCGTTTAGATTATAAAATAAAGTTATATACTTCATGACGCTTAATTGAAAATGTAAATTGGGATTTGAAATATTTTATATTACACGCGTGGATTTAACGATTTTAATATCGTTACGACCGAATCTAAATTAGAGTAATAAAATATTTTTATTCCCCAGTATACGTATATAAAATCATAATTATAAGTTTTACAGTTTTTACTATATATTAGAGTATACGTCGTATCGATTTAGAAATAAATTCTAAACGGGCTGAGATTTTATTATATTTTACCGATATACGACACAAATCTATCTATACGTTTTTTTGTATTTTTTTTTTATTTACTGAATAAAATAATATTATTCAATTATTTTTTAAATATTTTTAAATGTTTTTATTATTTATAAAATTATATAAATTATAAAATAATTGTGTTTATATTAAAAACAATGTAATGTGCGTGATTCCCTATACCACGGTATAAAGCTGCTTTTATAATTGGGTATATGGTTTCTAGTCGTCGTTCGTATATTTGGAATGCCAGAGCGTACTTATATCGAACACGAGCGTTTAAGGGTTGAATTATTGAAAGGATGTTATAATCATGGTCTTAACTATATTAATAAATCAAGTATGTATTGTGTGCATTGTTGTTCGTATACCGCGGCGTCAAGACTATATATAAGAACACAATACAACAATATTATAATATTATTCGACTATTTCACGTCGAGGCCAGATGGGTTAGAGTTCAAACCTCTTTAAACTTATTTTCAAAATTAAATTAAAAAAAATGAATTTCAAGTTAAAAAAAAAAAATTAAAACTTCATAAAATGTAATAAAAAATTATAATCACAATTTTATGCAGGCTACGGCCTTCTTTCGCGTATTAGATAATATAATATTATATGTATTATAATAGTTTGTTTAACGAAAAACGAGAGACGAACGAGATAATAATTAAAATTTAAAAGTTATATCCACGCAGAATGTGATAACGATACAAAAACAGTCGGGGTCGGTTTTACGGGACCACGGACCTGCAATAAAAACGTAATTCAAAATATATTGTGTAAGCATATATATACGAGTACAAGAGATAAACGTATAAACTTTTTTTTATTATTATTAATTATTGCATTATCTATATAATAAAATTTACTATCTCCTCCCTTCCACCTCGGAAAACTATTAAAAAACCGCCGTTGTAAACAATCGACTTGTATATAAATTGTATTATAATCATTAATCACTGAGTTGTACGAGTTCAAATTTTTGTTTTTTCTTTAAATTTTTCGAAAAAGAGGACTCGTATTTAGATGAAAAATCCATATTTCGTATACATATTATAATATAGTGTCGGATATATTCGAGTACGCGTATGAAAATATACATAATATATTATTCATCTTCTAATTTTTTTCTTTTCCAGACGTTTGCAGACGCGAAAGATTACAAAAATAATGTTATTAGAATACGTTATATATATACATTATATGGTAATTTCGAATGATTTACACTTCTGCAGACACCGTTTATGTATTTCCGGTCGGGTCAACGATTTAACAATTTTTATTAGTTATTATTCAGACACGGTCGGCGCGTTATATTATTATTGTGTATAATACGGACTTTACTGCAAGACATGGAACGTCGGCCGTGATATGCATAATCCTGAGGTTATTTTCTTTGATTAATTATTATTTATTATTTATTATTATTATTATTATTAATTATTATTATTATTAATTATTATTATTATTATTTTTATTATTGCTTGCACGCGTGCGTCGTTTTACACAGTTTAAACATCAGTCGCGCAATATATATTTATTTATACACCATTTTTTTGTTAATCTCCTCGGTCATTAAAATATTCGAAATAGTGTCAGCATTTGTGTTATTTATTATATAAACACTGAGGTTGTCTTTGGGCACGGTTAATGGGACGAAAAGTCGTTTCGGAGTCTATCGTTCTCTCGCGTCTAAACCAAGAATAATTATTACCTTAAAAACTATATAGAAAAAAAATATATATACATGTATATACATTATACATAGATTTTTTTCCATTTTCTCGTAGTTTTAATAATGAGAAAAATCGACGGATTTGAAGTTTTTTTTTTTATATAGTACATATTATAATCATCGTAACTATACTCGTATATAGATTTGATTTCACGATTGTGAACATTAAAACTATATAAGCAGTGTATCTTATGCGGTTATACCTACATATTAAAAAAGAGAAAAAAAATCGATCTTATAATATATTATAATTGATAGAATGATTATAATATACGATATTATAGTGATAACGATAAGTAAAAAAAAAAAAGATTACAGATTTACCTGAATTACACGTTTGTTCTTTAACAAAAAATCTCTTGAATGTATGCTAAATTAATTTAATATAGTCACAAGAACGGAACGTTTTAAAATAATTAGCGTTATTAAAATATATATATATATACTATACAACGAATATTTTAACGACATCCAGTATCTACCTGTCATAGCTCAAGTAATTTTACGAGATTTTTTTTCTAGTTAAGTTTTAATCAAATAAAACGTTAAAAATATAATTATACTGCGATGTTTTTACTATCATCTAGATTTTTAAATATAATTCAGCAAAGAAATGCATATAAATTTGAATTTGTAATTAACGCAAAACTGCAGTATGCCTTTGATTTTTTTTTTGTCTTAAATTTTATTCTCCTTTTTAACGCATTGTACGCAAACTGTTAATGAATTACAAAATAAAATATTATACTAATAAAATTTTTTTTTAAAAAAAATATACCTATATAAATATTAACACACATTATGGCCATGATCGTGTAGTCATGAATAATCATGTGCTCTAGACTCAAATAGATTATTTATATTATATATACGCGTAATTAATGTTTATTTTAGTTTCCGTTTAATAATATAATTATAAAATTATGGTTATACGTTTTTATCTTCCTTGTTATACCTAATATAATTATTGCAAGTTATTAAAATGTAGTATTCTGCAACAAGGAATAAATAATTTGTACTTATGATATAAAATTTAAAGGCATTAAATTATTTACAGCAAAAGTTTTAAAACATTAAAAACTTTATATTATATATATATTTTATGAATAGACTTCGACATGAAAATGTTCATACGGTATTTTAAAATAATAATAATAATAATAAACAAAAATCGTCATAAACTTAACTTCGAAACATTGTATAAGTCTGTAAAATATAGTGTCGTAAATTACGTAATAAGAATAAGTATATAATATCCAACCGTCCATGTATGCCAAACAACATTTAGATATATTGTCGAAGATATAAAATCAAAAATAGCGTAATCAGATAACAAAATAAATTGTTCTTTCTATTTGATAATGGCATTATGGCAAATCGGTTTCGACGGTTTCACAATTATATTTAATGATGTATAATCAATATAAATATAGTCATAGTGTGTTTCATAAGTTTTTGTATACAATTGAAAACCAAACGAGCTTTGATCATGTGAGTTTAAACTAAAATTATTATATTATATTTTATTATATATTTAAACGAATCGACGATAACTGTATTCATTAAAAATTATAATATTCCGATATTCGTAAAATGATTATAACGACAAGGACATAAAAACTCGATTATTTATAATATTTTGCTAGTTTACCTTTTATATCACATTAGGAAATGTATCGATTTCGTATAGGTACATCCTCATTGATAAATATTTTTATTATTTTTACATCATATATTCATATTATAATATATAGTTTTACCTGCACATAATAGTATAATACGCATTACGCATATATTATAACAGTAGATATTAATTATTAAATCAAATATATGAATATTATTATCATTTATCATTACTTAAAGGAAACTATTTTTTCCTGTTTTTAATTATTTATTCAATAATACAATATTATTTGAATTAATTAAATAAAGAAGAGAGCAGATACTGCTGTGGAAGGGATACAGATCTAAAGAGGATAGTGTTGAATTTTTATTAAAATTTGAATTCATTGATAAAACATACATTCGTGAAAACAATGTTCATCAAATAATATAATATGTATTAATAAAAAATTTTACATTCATACAGTATCTACGTTCAATGTATAAATGTCCATAAAAGCACCTAAATGAGTCACCTGAATACCCAAATCTGACAGTACTTCGTTCAGAGTCATTTTTCGAATGTATAACGATTTATCATTGCATTCAAATTTTAATTAAAATTCAACACTATGCTCTTAAGAGCTCAAAATCTAAAATAACAAAATTATTTACAATTTTGATTGATGTGTATATTGTTATGAAGCGTAAACCAAAACGGCTTTTTTCAGAGCAACCGAATAATACAGAGGTTTACTAGGCGGTACGTAAAAAGATATACTCTAATCATGGACACAACGCACACAACGCGCATGTACAAACATAACGAACGCGTAATGACGAGCTGTGATTGGACGACCAATCAAAGAAGCTCGTCATATTAAAAAAATAGCATAAAAGGCGAACGACCGACCGAAATAATTCATTCCAGTCACAGCAGCAGTCCAGTCAACGTCTTCAAGACCCCGGGAACAAGAACGAAAATTCCGATGACCGTCGCCATCGTACGATCATCTCTCAGCCCGAACGTAGTCCGCTGTTACACCTCACTTAGAGTGTATAAGTTGAGACACAGTATACCGTGCATTCGGACTAACGAACGACTAGTACCTGAATGCCAACGGACCAGTCTAGCAAACGCCGACGACCAAAGCCACGCCGTTGTGAACGAAAGGACTATTACCCGATAACAGTAACCCGAACATCGAAGACGATCCGAAACAACCACACCAGCGGATGTCTTTTTCATTCCTTGGGTCGATGTAAAATTCCGAACCCACTATAAAATAGACCTTCTCAGGTCAGACAAACAACGACCTGAGCAGGCCCATTGCATCAGGACTTTCGCATAGAATACGTGACTTACTTAAGTGCATTAAATCCGTAAAACGTCCCTGTAGGCTGCGTATTGAATACCCATAGGGTAAAGAGTTTCACCCAATTGTAAATATGGAGCAACTTATTTTGGGCCCGCGAAATCTGGGTATTAACGCACCGGTGTGACCGTTAACTTTATAGCTTCGTCCGCCGGTGCTTTTAAGTTTTAGTATTCCTTGTAAATTAAAAATAATAGTAAAAGTGACCATAAAGACCAGCACGATACCGTAACCGATTGTGTAATTATTTAATACAGTGAAACCTGCTACCACCTAAAGCACCGTTTTAATATTATACTATATATATATATATATATATGTATAATTAGAAATCCAAAACTATAATATCTACGTGCGGGACAAATCTCAAATCGTCTTGATGACATTTTTTTTTTTTTTTTTTTTATCTGTTTTTTGATTATTATTATTGGTAAAGTGGGTATAGTACGATATCATCTAAATAAGTGTTACTAAACAAAAAAATCAAGAAAAGAATTCATTGATACGATGAATTTTTTATACGTTATTAATTTATTATCATAATATAATATTGTTATTTCGTATATTATAATACAATAATGTACTTGTAAACACGTACTTCGTTATACTATTTTACGATGTCGGTTTACGCGTACAATATTTGATTTCATAAAATATATAAATAAAAAAAAATTGACTTTTAGACCTCTACCCATGCCTATCTTATTCTAAACTGATTATAAATTCTCTAAAGCGCCTAAAAAAAAAAAATAAAAAAAAAATAAATATAATATGATTTAATAAATAATTCAATTGTATATGTGTTTTTCTTCTTTTCGATTTATAGATTTAAACACGTCATAACAGACGAAGCAAACACACGAACAGTGGGTAACTATACCGCCAGGCTTAAAACGCTTAAAAAATAATAACGGTAACGTTTTCTTTTTATTTTATACAACGTTTGTTTCTTTTGTTATTTAAAAAATTAAACTTGTAAACATACAGCGCGTCGGTCATTCGCTGTATGAATTATTTATTAGACTCTATTATTATTGTGTATACCTAATGTTATTTTTTATTTAATTAAATTTTTTAATAATAAAATTGAGAATCGCGTGTGCTTTTTTTTTTTTATAAAAATTTATAAATAGAACGCGAGATAAGTTTGATAACTGTATTTTCCTTCATTTGGGTATATATAAATATATAACTTACATTGTGTAACTGCAGCATGTCAAAAGCGCGTAAAATTTTAATTAACAATTATAAATATTTTAATATATTATATTTGTTTGTGATTCGCGAATGTTATAAATTTATAATAATACACGCTTGTTTTCCAACGTTGAATTTTCTGCAAACCTGTCAATTAATTAGACTTCTAAATTCGAACCGCTTGCAGAAAAAAAACTGCATAACGGTCAGATATGTATAATATAAATTTATAATTAACCGATTTCGATGCGTATAAATGTATATAGATTACCAAAGCGATAAGAAGTATTTTTATTATATAATATAATAAACTTTAATGTTACAGAACATTTAAAGAAGTGAAATCAAATTTCTGTAAAAAAAAAAAAAAAAAAAAAGTAACGGTGATTAAAATCCGTCTTTTACGCAATTTTGAAAGAATTTGTTAAAATGTAAAATATATAACATGTAAACGACGTAATTCCAATATACTTTTAAATAAATAGGGACTCGTCGATGTCCGAATTTCAAAGAGGTCAATGCGGTTATAATCATCATGGACAATTCAAAATCTCCCAGACAATTTTTACACTATACTTGAACCGCTGTCCTGAAACGTTATTATCAAAATATGTATGTACACACGATGACGATATCACACGTAGAACAAACATATTTTACGTCGACGGAAAACGAAATAACGCGTATACTTAACGGAACCAAAGTCCTCGCAAATGTCTGTCGCGGAAGACACCACTCACAAACGATCATTATAATATTTTTGTATTATTATTATTATTATTATTATTATTATTATTATTATTTCGCACTCTCTTGCGTGTATAATATTATTGTTGTTTCGTACGAACGGGATAAGTCATGTGTGTCCCGAGAAGGTAAATCTTCCGTAAATCCTGTCCGCGCACCGGTCACGTGCTCGATTCTCTTCATGCGTGGAATACCAGCGCTCCACACGAATTGTATGTACTTAACTCTAACATAATCCCATCTTAATGTATAATATTTTATTATTATGTCGGTATTACTCCGATGTGTGTGTGTGTTTGTAAACACGATGAGTTCGCGACAAAAACAAAAAACAGAAAAAAAAAACAAAATTAAAATTAAAAGTAAATATTACATAGGTATATACGAGTCCGAACGAGACGGTTTTGCCGCGGACTTCTTCGGGAGCCGGTTATAGTGTCCTTGAGAAACGAGGACCGGAAATCGCGACAGTCTCATAATTGTCATGTCTGCATATTAGTATAATATAAAGGTACGCATTATAATATTATATCGCGGTATATACCTTATTTTTATACCTAGGTAGTATAATAGGTATGCGTTTTGTGGGGACGATGTCGCGTTAACGATTATTATTTATAATATTTTTACGCAATATTATTGTTTCGGTCCGAGCACGTCGAGAAGCGGTTACGGGCGATAATAATATTAAAAATAAATAATAATATTATTGTAATTTTAACGCACGTTACACGCATGTAATAATAATATTATGGACCTTATAATATTGCGATGGGTAACTATATATATATTATAATGGACGACCGGATTGCAAAACCGTCCGGCGTCTTGTCGCATTTTTCTAACCGTGAACCATATTCTGGACGCGCGTGTAGGTACGCGTAATATACTCGTATACTCGGGTACTTTGCGCGCGCGAATTCGACGACTGTAACCGCGGTAGTTCGTCCCCGAAATATAGCACAAGGTAGCGTCTTTTTGTATAATATATAATCTCCTCGTTTTCTCCTTTTACACGTTTATTATTTATATATTATACGCGCGTATTACATATAATAATATTATCATAAATCGTCGTGTTATTATATTCTTTATGCATTTTATACGCGTGTAAAACAACATTACGAGTATACAATAATATTATATTATATAATATTGTGTAGTAGTGATTTAACATTTTATATTGTGTCGCGGCGGCCGAAATACGAGTGAATAAAAGCTATATTATGTTATAATAATACATTGTATCATATTATAACCCAACCCGGGAATCGTTTATTTATTTATTTATTTTTATTCAAATTTTATTCCGTCGAATATCGCGCGTTATATCTGGCGAGTGGCGTGTTATAGGAGGTTAGGTATATATTATAAAAATGTGTACTCGTATACCGTATTATACGAATGACGTAGGTCCGTGTTGCGCCACGTGCCGGAAATAAAAACTTTTAATTTACATTAATTAATTAATATTTAATTATTACGAATATCATAGTTTTGATAATAATTATATACTATTGTAATGCCCGTTCGGTTCGACGCTGCAGACGTATATGCGATAATTCTTCATATATCGATAAATAATATAATAATTTTATTCGTATCCAGTGGTGCACAAACTCTACATGAGAGGTGTAACAATCACAATTTTTAAGACCCACCCACCACCTATAAATTTCAGTATAATATAAAATCTAAGTTTTTTCATAAAAAAAGTTTCACCAAGTTTTATTAGTTTTACAATGTGTCTCTCTCTCTCTCTTTTTTTTATGTCTTTATATTTAAGCCATTCTTCTAATTTCCAAAATATTGGAAATATAGGAAAAACTACACCAAAAAATATCGAAAATACGGCATTTTCACGAAAACTGAAATTTCGACGAAATCAATTTCAATAGTTTACGATAACTACTATAGTTTAGATATTGTACTCTCCGATGCGAAATCCTTCGAAGCCAATTGTAGTAAAAGGAGATTAGTGTCACTAGAGAATTAGATTAGAACATCATATTTTTTTTTTCTACAGTTTGTCATCAATAAACGTTTACCGAATAATGAATAATTTAGGCTGTTAAAAGAGAAATTAATCGATTTTATTCTACAGGTAAATTAAATCTGCGCAGTGCGTGGTTCAATACCCATACCCACTAGATGACATAATTTTTTGCACTTTTTTATAATATTATTTTTGTCAATTTGTTTTTTTTTAATTGTTTCATTTCTTCTGTAATTCATGTATTCTATAAACACTTTTTCGATCCGAAATAATGCTCCGATTTTCACGAATAGCCATTTTTAAAATTTCTAAAGAAAATTGAGCGTACGCGATAAGATAAACTATCGATTTATCATTAATTATCAAATTTTAATTAAAATTCAACATTATTATTATTATGCTGTTTACACTTATATTCCTTCAACAGCTGCAGTTAGTATGTATAACATACGAAAATATGTCGTCGAAAAACGACGGTCAAAATAATTATAACAAATATGATTATATTATATTATGAATGAAAATTGGCTACAATTATATAAAAATATAAACTCATAATAATACCATAAAACGTAAATTCGATATTTTACTACGCAGTAGGCGAGAGCATAATAATTATAACGAGATACGGAGAAACGAGCCGGTTTAAATAAATAAATTGTAAAGTTAAAAAAAAAAAAAAAAAAAATAGAAACGACCGCGTTATAACGGCGCGACACGTTTACAAGAACGCGTACGTTATAAACGTATTGTAATAATAATTACGAGCAAAAAAACAAAACAAAATTAAAAATGTTAAAACACGAAAAACGACTACGTTTCATAAAACATATAAAATTATACCGTTGATATTATTATTTTTATTGATAATATAATCACTCGTTACGATGCGTTTTTATACGATAATCTAAAAAATAAATAAATAAATAAATTTAACGATAATAACGAAAATTAAACGAGTTTCAACGCGATAAGCGCGATTTCTTTTTTATATGTTTTTTTTTCAATTTTATTGTTTATATACTCGTATACCGTCAAAAAATTAAAAAAGTTTTTCCTCCGACTTCGTATAATTTTAAATTTAATGCGTACTCGTTAATTACAATATTATAATAATACAGGGATTCTCAAACACTGTGGTACGCGCGTACCCCTTGGGATTACTCAAAATTTTTTAAGGGGTACGAGCCTGTAGGCTAACAAATGTTTTAAATTAAAATAGAGGAAAAACTCTAAAATCCGAGGTAACATTTGCAAATTTCAAGCTTAAAACGATATCATATCTAAATTATAATATATAATATTATGTAAGTTTTTAAATTTTTTTATATGTATATAATGTTAGTTAAGTAAGAAGTAACTAAGAAGTTTTTACCTTTTTACCCAAAAAATGTATTGGTAAAAAGGGTACAGTATTCATAAAAGTTTGAGAATCCCTGTTATAACGTATTATAAATTTACAATGTTATAGTCTGGTCTCCAGAATAACGCATAATATTATTATTGTTATATTTGTATAACCGCAAAATGTGCAATTTATATTTATTTAAATCCAATAAGAAAAACGAAAAATCCAATTATACAATAATTTTATTATATTTTAATTAAACGTATATATTATAATAATTTTATTGTCGGTGTATAGGTACGTTTTTATTTTCGAAAAATAACCATAACCATATTATTATTATTATACTTATTAAAATTATCGGAGCGTATTGAAATTTATCGAAAAATTCGACGTCGCCGCATTCGACCTTTCCGTCGTAAATTATTAATATTACGCGGTACACGTGTATATCATATTATTATTATTATTATTATTATTATTATTATTATTATTATTATTA
>JAIUCT010000007.1:6334766-6380862 GCA_021307375.1 Tetraneura akinire
ATTATTATTATTATTATTATTATTATTATTATTATTATTATTATTATAAATCGGAAGTTCGGCGGGTAATAATTGTGTATTGTACCGTCCGATTCGATGTTATATCGTGATGCGGACAAGGTAATCCGATTAACGGCGGAAGCTTTTTGTTCGCGTGGTGTACACGCGGCAACCCTATTAATAGAACTACCCTCGCGAGTTCAGGGTACGAACGTATTTAGGGGTGGAAGAGAACGATATTTATCCACGCACGAGGAATTAATCAACATCGTGTGTTTGTCAAACAATATAAAGCCACGTGACCTTGATGTTTCGGTTATTATATATTTATATATACGTTGATGCGATATATATATAAAACATAAATATAAAAATATATCATGTATATTATGTCTGTCCGATTTAGCCGCAGATATAATATAATATTGTAAAACAATTAGATATAATAGCCGACTTTATAATATTATTTTTCGAGCGGATTTGAAGGTAAGACGCCATTTGCAAACGGGGCAAGCGGGGAAAACGGGGCAAAAATCGATAAGGAACGATATTACGTATAGATATATTATGTATCATGCATAACATGCGATATTTTTGATATTTCGAATTAAAATATAAATGGGTGACGCGATTATGGAAGTTTGACGATCGCGAGATGTTGGCGTGTACCGTGTACGTGACAACTTTTCAAATAAATATAGAAAATCCGTCAACAGATCGTTTAAAAATTTCGATAATTATATATTGCCGTTTAGTTTAAGAACAGTTTGATCATAATTATTACATGAATTATTATTATTATTATTATTTTAATTATTATTATTATTATTATTATTATTATTATTATTACCCATGAATTAGAATTCATATAAAAAAATGTGTATTGCTACTAACTGGATATACTTTTCCCCCAGTCGAGTTCGTGTTTTCCACATAATTCGTGTCACCCATGGATTTTGGACAGTGGACGCGGTCACTATATAGTGAGGGAAATGAACTGATTGTTTTCATATTCGATAAATCTTCCGAATGTCTGAGCATAATATACAAGGGATACAGAAATCGCATTATAGTATAGTGATGAAAAGTTTATCGAGGGTAAATTTAATATTTACTATACACGCACATTCAATGTGAAATGGTCGTTTAAGTTATCCAGGGAAAAAGTACACGCGTCGACAACGTATTATAAATAGTAAATACCGGTCGTTTTGGCGTTATCAATATTATAAAATACGAATATCGTGTTTAAGTCGTAAAACCGATTAAAAATAATAATGATCTAGGTATTGTATGATAAATAAAATGCGTTACTCAGTACTACAGTACAACAATATAATAATGACAAATTGGTAATGGCCGAATCGTCCTTTTTAACTTTTTTTTAGAACGGTATAACGAATTCGAAATTCGCGACTCGAGAATATGCGCAAAAAAACAAATTTTCTTTTACGAGCTTGATATTTAAAATCTCGTCATAATATCATCCACGTGAATATTATCATATAATAAACATTTGTGAAATCACAACGCAAATCATAATATTATATTATAATACGCTCTACATACGACCGAAATATACCGAATAATTTTAACGTTTCGCAACAAGTATATAATATACGGTTTTTAAATCGAAACCTAACCTTACTTTTTTTTTTTTTTCAAAATAAACTAAATTATAAATTAAATTAAATAAACTAAATAATATAGAATGTTATGAATAAATTCATAACATTCTGTTTATATTAAACTCGAACGTATTCGTACGTACGAATCGAATAGTATTAGTTTTTATTCAAAGTACACACACACACATAACGAGTGTATTATATTATTATTATATTTTATAATACATATCGTGTGTATAGCGCGCGTGATTATTTTAAAGATAGACGTCGTTATGTAATATGTATGCCATTGGTAAAATGTGGTTGATATGCATCGGAAACCATTAGACGTGCCACGGCGAATGACGAATGCTCTCGAAACGTAATACATACGAAACGAAAGAGATAAAAATAATGCGTTTAATATGGTATATTATAATAATATCCACTCGTTCAGATTTTGAAAAAAAAAATTACAGTTTTATTCGAACGTTTTATCATAATATTATAATATTTATATTTCATATATTGTATAAACGATATTAATTTGTACTAAACGTTTGTTGTGTGCAATAAGTATACCTATATAGTGTACAGTATATAAGCAAATTATGTTAATGATATGGTTGTTATCAAAACATTGTTGTTATCAAATATTTTAGCGAAAACCAAGAAATTTTAAATCAAAAATTGATTTTTAAATATAATAATTATAACGTTATGTATTCGAAAATTTTACATGTCCATATAGGTACTTGTTAGTTTCAATAACATAATATATTATTATATACGAGGAAATGTATCGATTGGCACTCTCGGACTGCGCAAGACGTTTTTCGGATTTCGTTTATATAAAATCCCTCGTTTAATATCGTATACGCAAGTGTCCGTTTAACGAACCGACAAATCGAACTTACCTATCATGAGCAAGGCGACCGTGAGATGTTCCCTGCCGGAAGCTCGGGTTGCACCCAAAACCGTGCCCACGAGCGCCGAACAAATTCCGGCTACGAACACGATACCAATGAACCACCTGATGGATACCGTGCTGGTCGCATCTGGTAACGTCAGTAGACCACAGCACGATTTGGGCGTGTCTTCTTCGCTGCAATAGTGTAACGACCTGAAGATAAAAATCAAAATCAAAATCTACGTATATACAGCTATAACGTAAATATTATATTATACATAATTATACATTGTTATATTTCGGACGATCGATAAAATGACGACGTCGAGGATTCCCCCATATGGACGATAAAAATTGAATTATTATTATTATTTTGTATTTTTTTGAATTCGCATTAATTTTTAATTGCCAGTCGTTTTTTAATCGTGAGAAATATATACAAATTGACTATTATGCAATAATAATTGTCTATAGGTACGTATAAAATCATAAACGGTTCTAGTTCAAAACACGATGTTATCAGTAAAACGCGCGTAACACGATAACGTTATTATGACTTGTGGGATAAATAACATTATAATATTTTGAACACGTATTTTTCGACGTATTTCGCGTTTAAATTCAAGTTCAAATTATTCATATTGTGTCATAAATTCATAATATAATAAATATATTTATTGTTTTTGTTGCGTATACGCATAAATGTTATTCGCCAAAGGACGATTCGACACGACTACTGTTTGCCGCCATCGTCAAATAATAATTTTTTTAATTTTAATATACGATGATGGTTTAATTAAAACTATAATCGAACATCGTTACATTATTACACGCGACCGCGTTCGTGTTGTGATGCGTATTCGAGTAATATTTCGTTGCGCATAGCGGAAGACGTCGCCATGATGAAAATCGTGTTCGTACGTTCATAAATAATTCAATGCTTATATTTATTATTATTACATACCCAGGCAAAACGCATAATGAATACGATATTTGTGTACATTTTATTATACATTTTTATATAATATTATTATACGTCGTGTATAATATATTTATATTATAACGAATGCATTGTCGAAGGTATCGACCCGACCGCATGCGTAAACGATATTTTCGAAAAACAATATATCAAGTGCTAAAAGGAAAAAGGATCTCATCCCGGGCAATTCGTATACAGGAAAACCCACGCGCGTTACGCACACATCGCGTACCTCTACCTGTGTACCGCGGTCGTGGACACCGCGACCGTGGTATCCGCCGCGGTACACGACGTTGGCGCACATAGGGGCAGGCGTGCGTTGTATATACTCACAAATATGTAAATTTAGTCACCCCTTCTCCACCGTCAACCCGGCCACCGGGATACGATTACCCGATTACGTTATGGTTATTGGGATCGTTCGGTTCACGAATGTATTATGTATATAGGTAACCTAACCTACCTACCTACTCGTATACGCGCGGTAATAATATAATATAAGTTATATCGTATCTATGTGCAAACCGCGCATAATCATCTATAATAAAAATAAAATAAAAAAAAAAACCTAACCTAACCTTTGCAACGACTCGTTCGTTAGCATAAAATGTTATTGCCATCACGGAGATCGCATTATCATAATCATATTATCGCCATCATATAATAATATTATTATTCTAGCTTAAACCGATGCAAATACACATTATTACCAGAGTCGAGCGTGCAATAATTAAAATACACATACAGGCGAAAACGGTCAAGTCGTTTTTTGTGCCATCCAAACGACGACCAGTCACCAGTGCTGCACAGAACATTATAATAATTTACAAGTATATTTACCATAAACCCGGTAGGTACGTGTTTTCGAATTTAGTACGCTTAACATACTTAGGTATATATTATGTATATAATATTATTATTACAGTAGTAGGTATACCATTATATTATACGCACAAAACGTTCGCATCATCCGAATTACTACTACTACTACTACTACTACTACTACTACTAATAATAATAATAATAATAATAATAATAATAATAATAATAATTATTATTATTATTATTATTATTATTGCAATAATTATCGTACTTATTATTACATTCTAATATTATGTGCGTTTGGAATATAATAATGAGTATGACTATCTATATTTTAATATAGCTGTGCGGCCATCTCGCGTTTTCTATAGAACGATCGAGTGTATTATAGTATAGTATTAAATTAAAAAAAAAAAAAAAAAAACAGAGGTCTAGCACGTACCATGAACACGTTTATGGTATAATGGTATATACGTATAGATAATAATATTAAATATGATATTATATACACACGGCCGAGTGATGTGAGTACACAATCATCTGACCTACGTTCAAGGTGATCCACTCTCGAGATTCACGAACACTCGGATGATGGTGCCTCGCGGAGTCCGGTTTTCGAATCGACCCTCGGGGATTCAACGGTTGGTGTGTGTGTGTGTGTGTAAATGCATATGCAGTGTACCCGAAAATAAGAATAATATAAAAAAAACTATCCTGATGGTAATTGGTATATCTAGTAACATAATAATATAATATACCGGGAACGCGGTATAATAATTGGTACTTAATAAAAACAACCGAACGAATCGCGGATTTCTTCGTTATTAATTATTATTATTTTCAATTTCGTCCACACTGCAGCCGTTACCCTTACCACGGTATAATATATAGAATATTATTATATTACAACTCGTACAAGCTTTAGAAAACGCGATCGCGTCGAATAATCGACCTGAATAATAAAACGGATCGAACTTGTCAATGGAGCAGAACTGCTGTATAATATTATACAGGTATATAATACGCATATATTATTGCACTATATACGTACGTTCGGGGCGCCGGATCGATATCACTTTCTCTCGCGGTGATTTTATTCGCATTTTCTATACGTAGGTTTAAATCTCGTTTTTACAATATTTTTTACGGTTATCATTTATTGGTTACACCAGACTACCAGAGTATATTATATTGTATTTATTTGCTCCAAAAGAAAATAATAATAATAATAATAATACTTCTCTTATCACGTGTTACAGTAATTATATTGAGCTTTCGTGTTATAAAAATTAAATTATACAAAATAATAATATAAGGTACCTACTATATTGTGTTTTATAATCGAAAACCGTATACCGTTGATTCGGTAAAGTCGTCGCGGAAAACGAAGTGCGACCAACCGAGATGCCTGTAGATAAAAAGTCCGTTTCGTTGTCGTCCAACATTATTATTATGCATTTATATACATTATTATAATACACGCGGATGCGATTTATTCTCCGAAGCCATAGATAATATTATTATAATATAATTTTATGGACGTTCGCGTATATTACTTGTACCTAGGTATAGGTATATATAGTGAAGTAAGGATGTTTTTTTATCGGGTAAAAACAAAGAATTCTCAGAGTATAACATAATAATTATCAATCAAGTATATTCTAGTATATTTTAACGTCAAATAATTGAAATTATTGTTTTATTATTTTAAAATAATTAAAGTTTTAATTTCTAAATATACTAAAGACTAATTTTATCGTTAATTGTATAACCTAACTGTATATCAACCATTACTCTGTGGCCATGTGGGTATATATAGTTATATTAACTTATTATTATATTAATTAACTTATTATTTTAATACACTTTTTCGATATATTTGACGTGTCCTTTAATTTGTAAATATATAAAACTTTTGACTTTTATAAAATTGGTTAAAATTTCGGTGCACTCGGAAGTTTAAACCAGAGTAGACCCTTCAAAATGTACTTAGATATATGTTGGTAATTTAAAAAAAAAAAAAACGGTATACCACAATTACCTATGTCGTCTGTTCGAAACGTTGGTCAATCGTATATACGCGTGAAAACGAACGAAATTATAATATTGTAAAAATAATTAAATTTAAAAATAAACGTGTCAGAATGGTTGTTGACGGATTAAAATAATTCGCGTATAGAATAATAATTATATATTATAATATTTCTCGAGCCATATAGGAATTATACACATTAGTTCCGTTCGGTTTGTATGACGGGATCGCGTTTATCGGCGAATATTAAAAATGCGTGTTCACGTGTGCGCGTAGGGACGAAAAGAGGTTTCGCTCGTCGGTTTGATAAAGTCGTAAAATAAACTCTCGTCCCTTAAAAAGCCGGTCGTGCATTTCATAATACGGGATTTAGGGGTGTGCGTATAAGCTGCATATACACGGTTACGGGGCTGCAAAAGGGTGTTCAGACGAGTGCGGTGTATTCCTTTGGGGACGAGCAAATTCGACGCACCCTTTGTCGGCGAAAACTTCGAATTTGTTGTTGCCTTATATTATATTCTTCCCCGAGTATAATATATAATATACCGTACACAATATACAGTGTGATATATAGTGAACGAGAGTATTCGAAGCCATCACGTTTATACGCGTACATACGTACGGCATTAAATAATACTCGACGATGTGAATATTTACGAAATAAAATAATATACGAGCGTGTAAAATCGAAAGAAAAAAAAATATTCGGAAATCGATTTTAAATCATTTATTTACAATTCTCTCGTTGCTCTGTATACGTATAAATGTAATGCGTATAGAAGAAAACGTACGAAATAAAAAAGGGTTTTCGTACCAACCATAATAATAATAATAATTATTTATTATACCGTTAAGACGTTGATTTCGAGCGTCTTCTGTTTTTAACATTTCATGTGTAATGTGCAAATACAGTTCCGGAAAATAATATAAAAACAAAACGAACGAAAACGACATCAATTTGTCAACGATTGTCGGAAGACGAAATGTCGCGAGTAATAATAATTAAATGTCAAGGTTTACGCGTTCTGAAATTTGTTTATTGTTCGAATCCGGCGTATAGACACACACGAACAAAAAAAAAACAAAAATCGAAGGATGACGTTATACCAGCAGTTTTTGTGGTTTTCATTTCTTCTTTCGACCGACCGGACGATAATAATAATAATATTATTATTATTAGTATTGTTATTTGGCATAATTATTATTATTATGGTCTATTCCGATAATGGAGGACGTGCCCCGCGTTACGTCATAAATAATAACAATAATAATCGGTTTTTCAAATTCGGTAGACGCTCGTCGGAAGTACCGGAACACAATATATTATATTATTATTATTATTATTATAATATTCTTTTGTGGAGCAGAATATTATCCCGTTCGAATCGACCAACGATCGATTGTGCTTTCCCGACGGGAGATTACACTCGTATTTTTATAACGCGAATGCGATGTATTATTATCATTATTATTTTTTAATAATTTATTATCATTATTATTATTATTATTATTATTATTATTATTATTTTGCGTCTTTTTCGTTTTATTCAAATACATATTATTATTATATTATACGCGCGAATGTGTGCCGCCGATTCCGCGCATCGCGCACTCCATCATTAGTCTGTTAACGACGCGCGAAAAATAAAAATATATAATATATTATTACATTCAAAGGTTAACCGTTAAATAAAAAAAAAAAAAAAAAAGAAAGAAGTAAGTCTTCATTTATCACGCGCATTTCGTACAATAACGCGCCAGTGTCTATATATATAATATAATATTATATCGTTTAATAGGCTCGACAATGAGTTTTTTGAATGAAAAAAACAAGAAAAAAAAGAAATGGGCGGACAACAGACGAAATATATCGTATATTTTTATAATATTCCCACAGGTTTTTTTTTCCCACTACATTTTTGCATTCTCCTTGCATTTTTTCGTTATTATATTATATTATATTTTATTTTTCTCGGTTTCGATTATTTCATCCCAAACGTCACTTGTTCAGCGAACCGTATACCTATTTATATACAAGTATATATTATATATTATCATCTTCGGCAACGTGAAATTATTATAATGCGACGATTCTTTTGTAAAAAAAAAAAAAAAAGTAATAATAATAAAATCGTATCGTCGCAGCCGGACAAAAACGGTGTCGACACGATTTCGCTGCAGTTTACGTTAAATAAACGCGTCCTCGCATCGGCGCACGCAATACGACCGAACGACAAATGCATATTATTATTATTATTATTATTATTACCGGAGCCGGATTTTGGTTTTCAGGGACACAACCGTGTTAATATAATATACGTCGTCTTTGTAATTTAAAAAAAAAAAAATTAATTATTTATTTTCGTTAAAAATCTTATACGTGATGTTTTGAGCGATTCAACTCGCGTGTATTGATTTAGAAATATAACTGATAGTATAAATATTGAATACTATAGCTACGTTTAAAAATTTATTTTATTTATAAATTTCAAGTCGAATTTTTCTTGGACCGTTGGCTCCGATTGTTACGTGAAACTCGTATAATATTTATAAAATAAAATGATACGGATGAGAGTATATTTTTTTAATACCGCATACGCGTATTCGAGTGAATTGGTTTTTGTTTTCTAGAAAGAGCTTTACCGTTTCTATTTTTTTTGTGATTTATTAATTGTTTCAGATTTCGTCGTGTACCTAATATTTTAAGTTTTTTATTATATATATATATATAAAAAAAAAGGTTAATTTATTTTTCACCGTCGTACCTATAATATATAAAATATATTATTATATAAATCAGAAGAACCGTGCGTTTAATAATTCTCGATGATAAATCGGTATCGAAAAATAAAATGCAATACTCATACCATTAAAATATTACAATTATTGTATGAAAATAAATAAATTGAAATCTACTTGTCGTTCACTTTTCGAACGCGTTTGATAGTATACCATATACCATTTGCAATATATATTTCACTATGTTATATATTATGATAAATTATTATCGGGGTATAACGTTATCAAACGATCCGATTATTATTTTATGAAATTTATCGGATTTAAAATAATAACATGCGTGCCTATTCCATTTATTCGCCATTTTCGGAATGTTTCGGTCGCATATACACACATACGGCCGAGGTTTGATGATTTTTGAGACTTTAATTCGCGAATAAGATTTCCGGCGATGAAAACGCGGTTTAATGTTTAAACCCGTCCGTTTCCTCGTAACCACCATATTATAATATTATATAACCTTAGCAAACCGAGACAATTAGATTACGGCGCGCGTTCAAAACGGATTTAGACGTTTTTAAAAACAAGAAAATCTAAAACGGTCTCACAATATCGTATCGTACATAGAAAATGCCTCGGACCGTCGCGCGCTCGGATTCGATATATAGTGTTATATATAATTATTATTCGCATTATTGTGTTATTTTATTTTTCATCATTTTTCATCGTCATTATTATTATAAATTCATAATAAACGGGAAATGTCGTCCGAACGGTGTAATATAATAATAATTGTAATTTTTCTACGGAATTCCGTTATGCTCGCGAAAACGTCATGATGATATACACACGTTAATAATATTATTTATATTGTTGTTGGTCGTGACGAGGAGGAAAAAACACGAAGAGTGGCGTAACGAAAACAAGCATATTATAGGAATAAAATGAAAACGCAATAAAACGTATTACATCGTGTATAACTGGAAAAATTAGTTCGCACTCCGCGGGCGGTGTCTTATACGCGGAAACGCATCAGAAAGAAACTGGCGAGATGGAAGACGTCGCGCGACGGTCGTTTGCTAGGGGATCACGTATCGCACGTGCTCATACTTAGGTATATAATAATAATAATAATAATAATAATAATAATAATAATATGATATTATAATGGCCGTAGGATTTTATTCGATTTTTTTCCCTCCCGCAGGACATTATATATAAGTTTCCTAGCGGTACAAAATATACCGCGGTCCAGACGCACTCGACCGAGGCTATAAAACGCATAATATTTTTGATTAAGTATACGTATTTTTCATTCATTATTCGTTTTTTAACCATAACGTTCCCCCCAGTATATTACAAGATATATTTTTGTCGGTCGGTTTACACATTCTTGCGACGTAATATTATACAGGTACAATATAATATTTATACCCGAATTTGTTTTCGATCGTCAATGTTTATGTTATGAAATTCTGAATTTACCAAATTTTTCTAATTCGTTTTTTTTTTTTTTGCGAATTACCACGCGACAGTTTATAGGAGTGAAATATTGTAATTTGAAAAATCGTACCTATTTATATTATTTAGTTTTTTCGCGCGTTGAAAAACGTCTCTCATTATATCGTTATTATAATATATACTATAATATACTTAGTAATAAGTAACAAAGTAATAAATATTACTTTAATAATTTATTAATGCCACGATTTGGTATACGATCGTGCGAAAACGATACGAGACCGGAAAAATCGTCATTGACATCCGCACAAAACCCGTTAAAAATAAATGAGCGAGGTATTAACTATTAATATTATATTTTATGTCATGGTTAAAATGTAACGTCTACGAATATCGACGTCGTTGTGAATTGTCCGGCTTCGGACGAAGAAGAAAGAAAAAAAAAGACACCGAAACGAGTAGGATTAATATTATAGGCCTACACTATGCCGATGATAATAATAATTACAGTACTATTAAGCTATGAAGTGCACACGTCTATAATAATAGTATATAATAATATAATGTACAAGGTCGTTGGAAACTATATAATATATCGTGTTTCATTGTTTCTACGTATAGGCACACGTATATTTTTACACACCGTATACACTCTTGAGATTAAAAAAAAATATATGATAATAATTAATAAACGCACGGAAAATATTATCGTATACAGTAACAAAATATAATATATCGGATGTATAATGGTTATTACGAGAGTATTAAAAACAGGAAATGCCGAACCCAGTGGATCCTATAACGAATTAACGAAGTATATAATATTATAGGTATAAATATATAGGTAATATTAATATATTATAAAACGCGCAACGGCCGTGTCCTCGGATACCTTGAAACTTATTATATAGGCAATACCGCGGTAACCGCATCATTATAATCATACGAGTATTATAAGGCGCGTATAGAGTTTTGAAGGTAACCGCGTATATTCGTATAGATTCTGTAAGTTGTCACGAGATAAGAAAATGGTATAATTAAATCAAAATTATACCTTTTATTATCTTCGGTCGTATTACCGTGGTATTATCATCACTGCTGTGATTATTCGGTTATTCCATACATTATATTATAATATTGTCAAGATACAATGTAACGGATATTATTATTATTTATTATAATAACGATCATCGGTTTCAAAGACGCGTAGTTTCTTATGACGCAGGTATATACGTTTTACATCCGATATGCGCAATAAAAATCGTTTAAAATTTTTTTTAAAAAAATAACATTATTTAATAAAATATATTTTTGATAAAATAATTACGAAATTTCACGTTTTTCCTTTTTTATCTTCATTACTTACAGATTATTAGCGTTATTTTATATTTTAACGAAAGTATATAATAGGTAATATATACCTAAATTATCTTAATCTCATTGTCTAATTTGCATGATATTTCAATTTGTATATACATAATGCATATATATAATAATCTTGAAACAATAAAATATAATATAATATATAGTTTTTCACCCGAAAAACAAAGATAATGTAATTATTACATTTCGAATATCCTTGAAGCAGACTATTTTTAAATCGCGACTTGTGCGAAACGCGTAATATTATACATACATAAATACATAATATACCTGCGAAATAGGTATAATTTAAATTCGTCTGTCTGGATGTAGGGAAAAATGAAATAATATATTAAAAAATATTACGAATAATAAAATGCAATCTAACAGCGATGGCCGATTACAACGATTTCCATATGAGCGGATTATCATAAAACGTATATTATTGTTTTGTTTAAAAAAAAAATGGCTTTATTACATTCGTTCGATTCGATCAATGTACATAATAATATTATGCAATACGTATATTATATCGTTTATTATATCGTAACCAGCTAAAAACGATTTCCGTTTCAAACGTTGTCGCACGCATTTATTCATAAAACGTTAAATTTTGAATTACAGATTTCTGCTGGCTTTTAACCTGGACGTAAATAATATTATTATAATCGAATCGCGTATTTTTTATTTTTATTTTTTTTTTTTATTTTTTATTCGCTTTATACGTGACTACAACTAATCTAAAACCGTATACGCCATGAAACGTAAACGTTATTAAAATATAAAGGGTATATCGTATATATTTACATAAAATATCAAGTCAAAACATAAAACACGCGCGTCACTCGTAAAATATAAAATATCATATTTACGTCATTTGCTCGAAAAAAAAACCACCTCGCGTATAATATTTTATTTTATACGGAATTTTTTTCCTATTAACGACCTTTTTTTTTCTTTTTTTTTTCTGTCAATTTTTTTCAATGTTTCTATTGCGTCCCCGCGTGTTTTGAAAACACACTCTCGCAGTCGCAATGGCGTATTTTGAACAAAATTCTAGGGGGTCCACAATTTTTCCCCTATATATTAATTAATAAATTATAATTTTACTAAATAAAAACAAAAAAATTAATACAAATATAATATAAAAATAAGGATCACTACCGTGGTTCTGTGGGGATTCAGTACTCTTGAACAGTGTATTATACGACAATAATGAACTTCGCTGTTATATGGTAAAACTCGAATATGAGCGCCAAACTATTTTATACGCTATTTATTGTACACACGTATAAAAAGACGCAAAACGTGATATTATGCCATTTTAATAATATACGATATACGGTATAAAATCTTATATATTATATAATATATTATTCAGCGTTTTATTACATATAAAAGCACGTTCGTAGAGACAACAATTTTGTTCAAAAATATTTTTAATTATTTAATCGGCTTGTCGATAACATTTAATACGATATAATGTCATAATATTATAATATACGTTAAGGCGAAATATTCGTTTGATGCGTACGTTTTTCGCCAAAAATGTCTTTTATAACCGAACAACGAATCAAACGTCGTGTTTTTTGCGTGTGTATAAGTATACGTAATGTTTAATTTTCGGAATTTTTCACGGCGAAGAGCGCGAAATCGCTATAGTGGAAAATAATTAAACATAATATATAACCGTAAAATACGCGCGCGATGTTATGTAATATATTATTACCGCGGTTATGGTATACGTTCGTATTATATAATATTATTATATCGTACAGTCGTCTGTATATATTATTATAGAATAAAAAAAAAAAATAAAAAAATATTTCGAATTTTCTACCGCGTCGAGAGTGTATAGAGGCATAAAATATATATTTAAGAAAAGGCACGTGCTCATATAATATGACGAAAAATTCCGTTAGGGTGTACGGCAGTTAAAATTATATATATATTATTCTGTTAGGAGCCGAAAGAATCGTCGTGGACGTCAATTATAGTCGTGGTGTTATGTCTTGTAATTGATATTATGCGTTGATGACCAGAGGTCCAGAGCTCTCCCGACGTAACAAGAACGATAGATGAATATATATTATAATAATTATATATAGACGTGTACATCCGTTATTGAATTCATAACGCGATATAATAATATAATCTATTATATTCGCGAAACGACGACGATCGGGGAAAATTTTTATTTGATCGAATTTTGTTTTCACCGTGATGTATATAATATTATATATTATGTGTTTACCCTCCGGGGTCGAAAACTCGAGCCGAGTACACAATGCTCTCTCTTTCTTTCTGCAACCAGGTATATAATAAATATATTATATTATATATAGGTACGGCAGTAAAATCCATAGGAGAATTTTCGATTTATCGTTAATACGTAATGTGATTTTTCCCCCGGTGACCCGATATGTGTGTTTTTATAATCCTTTCCCTCGTCAATATCATTCCGCCGTGTTCCACCTCCCTCGTCAACGTGACGCAAAGGTTGGTTGTATATATATAGGTATATCCAATTTCGCAAAAGGCCGTGACGCCGCAATGCGCGATAAAACAAGTCACGTTTTTCAATCGAAATACAGGGATGCTGTGAAAAAAAAAACGCACAGAAAGATAGACAGAGTTTGTGGGGGATGAGATCGAGGGGAAGAAATAATAACTATATAATATCATCTCGTGTTTTCCGTATATTTTATATTATGGGTATATACACGCGTGTCATACAATATATATATATGTGGAATGGGTAGTGTTTCTTCGATCGCGAATCGTCACGGCGCTACAAGACCAAATCCCTGCAAAATTATTATTACGCACGAAATATTTTCCCTTTTTATATACGCGCGCACCTCTTATACGCCGTTTTTGTTCACAGCATTTATTCGGGCGCGTTGTCGTTTATAATTTTAAATTTTGTCACCCCCGAAGAATCGCGAAATTTATCATTTTACTCGTATATATTTTTCTGTATATACTCCTCGTATATAACGTGCAAAAGTCCGTCGAGGGACTTTTTTTTTTCATTTCAGCTCCACTTAAATATTTCAATACGCCTTTAAAATTCCCATTGAAACTAAAAGTTTATATATTTCGTTTCGTTTGCGAGTTTTGCTGTTATGTATAACGGAGGAGAAAAAAATTCCTCTTCTACCTAGCGGGAAGGACGAAAGAGAAAAAAACCAAGACAAATCGCGTCATCCTAGAAAAAAATATTACCCGTATATTAATATTGTCGAGCTGCTTTAGTGGATCGAATTTTAATAATAAATTCGTGTATTTACGCGTTTCGAAATTTAAAGTCAAATGTCAACGCGCTTATACGTACACTTTTAACATCTTTAAATAATCAATTATTTTATATTATATTAATATTTAATATGCCATAATCTTGTTTGTACCCACGTATTTATTTTGTATTCCATCGAATTCTATCTGATATAGTGATAGGAACCCCCGCGGAACGTAAATAAAATATATAATAATACGCGATTTTGATCGATGGGATTGAAACGACATCGGCTCGTCGAGTAAATTCGGTATACGTAAACGTTTTAATAATAAATTATATTATATCATATTTGAATTCTGCGAATAAGTCTGCATTCACGATGCGCAGACAACCGAAACAGACAGCTGCGCGGGACTCCGATTATCATAATAATAATACGATGTTAAATATACCCGGGGATAGCGAAAAAAATAAAAAAAATGATAACCCGTAAGAAACAAACCGATAAATAAATAATAAATCCATAAATATAAAACGCGTATATACGGCGTGATATTTGTATTATGATGCATTTATGCCGATATCGCGCTGTTTCGAATGCGTCTGACGCGTGGAAATACGATTACCGTGGTACATATAACTGTAAAAGTCTAAAACAAATATAAACTATAGCCATGACTTTGGATTTTGGCATGGACGAAAGCAACAAATACGTGTGTCCAAAACGGAATTCAATGGCGAATTTTATATGCACATTATTTTATGTATATGTATATATTTTATATGTAATATGCGCACACGTGTAAAAAACTAACATGGAACATATAACATAATGTCATTCGCAGAGTTTACGTGCAGACGATATAATATCACAATATTATTATATGTCTGTCGGAATCAAATTGTATTATATAATATACAGAGTGATATCGGTGTTCAGAATTTTGTCTCTTAAAAATAACTTTTACATAACGTCAAAAACGATACATATTATATACGATTTCTGAAGTGTAATGGTATTATTCAATAATATAATATTATACGGTAGGTTCGTCGTGACTGCAGATGAATATATTAATATAATAATATGCACCTATATGGGACGTTTTAATTGGGGCACAATACTCGAAATTTATCAAATGTTTTATGTTCTTTGAACCAGTCACGACGTCGACTTTTATATGTCAACATAAAAATATAACAAATGCCAAATATAAGTAAATACAATTCGTATAGAGATTCGATAAGTATACTTACATAATATTATATAATATCGACTTATACGTTATAAAATATATCACGTTGCATACAGGGATGATGAAAATAAATTTTCAGTTATTTCGTACATCACTCGCGTATTATACGTTTCAAACGTCGTTCCTATAATTTTTATAACATGAAATTCCGATCACCCTGTATTATGTATATTGTGATGAGAGCGAGATATGCGTTCAAATATTTATTGCGTGTTGTTCAGCGTATAACGTTATATAATATTGACTTTGGTAAAACTGAAAGATCAAAGTAAACATATAATTATCGCGCGATTTCAAATATTAAAACAATTAAACGCGTTGTTTGAACTCGTATATTTATTTGTTTGTATAGGGAAAATAAATAATGCAAAACGAATATGTATTATTAAATTTAAACGATAAAGAGACGTTTACATTTCGTGAATAATAAAATATTATTATTATTATTATATATAATATATATTTTTTTTTTTAATTAAAATTGTCTTATACATATAAATAAAAAAATACGGAACGCTTGATTTTGTAAAACTCATGACAAGGGGGGTATAATAACTGTATATATGATGCACGCGATATACGCATGCGTTTCAATTATTCGAAACGTCAAAAGTTCTCATTTCTGCGTTGGTCTTTTTCGTTTTAACCGCTGTGGTTAAGTATGTTTTTGATGGTTTAAAATCATTTTTTCCCCTTCGCGTATTATTTTTACCTCTTGAACCATCACCCCCGAGCATATTAGTTTTTAATTCTCGAAATGTAATCGCATTAATATATTATAAAATAATAATAATATACATTTTTGGTTATAGGTATATAATATATAATATGTCTTCGGAACACGTCGAGAAGAAGTTCTTAACAAACTGATAATATGAAATATACGCGTTAATAACGAATTCGTGTAAACTGAACGTACATACAAAAAGTATATTTGGTAGGTAATTATTAATTACTAATTAATTATGCATACGCGAAAAACACCCCGCGTGTTGTATTATGTAAATTGTATAGTTAATAATATTTTTAAATTTTAATATTATGACCCGTGAAAACAATCGAACAACGTCGAAAATGATATGTTAACTTTAAAAAATATACGCAATGATTATACTTGTAAATGCGTTTTAGTGTCTGTTCGAGCGGTATATATATAAAAAATAAAAATAATAACCAGAAAACATAAAATAAAAAAAGTCCATACGTGGTTTTGACAATAATGGTAATTTAATATCCGTACATACGAATACATACATGTATAAATGTATATGTACATACAAACACACTGCACGTATATATAAGAATCGATCAATCAGAAATAATGCTACTTTCGTCGGAGTTTTAGCGGAGGGGTCCAATTTAAAGTAATGACATTCGGTTTCCGCAACGCACGTTCCATTACGCGCGACGGGTCGATAACCAAATCCAGAGGCGACCGTTCTTTCCACCGCCATGTTATACGCATAGTGGGGTTCGTCTTATTTTATTTCCCCCCCCCCCCCGTCATTCGTTCGTTGTTGCAAAACCAAAAAAAAAAACCTCTTCTTCAGCGTGCGTGTTACGCTCGTGTATTATTGTATATGAGCGTTTATATACGAATTAAAACGAATATACTCACCAGCAGACACACCGCGTCAATTTTTCGCGTGAGAAATAATTATATAATATAAAAACCCTCGTCGAGTGCAAAAAACGATCGATTTTATGATTAAAATCTGCGGTTTTCAATCTGCATATATTATTATATATAACATTTTTTTAATAAAATCCACAAATAATTATTAATATATTATGTAAATATGTGTATAGTATTGAAAAAAAAAAACACAACGATCCGGTGTCGTCGAAGCGCGTTATCATCCGTCCCGAGCAGAATACGGTGTAAATAATAATATTTTGGGGTCTCCGATGATAATAATACTATAATATGTATATCGTATTACGCACAAAACGTCACGAATCCGTGAGAATGTCGCGTAATTAATTCATTGTTAGCGTATAAATCATTGTACAATACAATATAATATACTTGTATGTCTATGAAATGTCGTACCGCATTGAAATCTCTACATTATATTACGTAAATACGCACGCAAACAAGACGGATTTTAAATTAATATTTTATAGAACATTTTATACTCGTCCAGTCGCGTAAAATGCCGAGACCCGTAAAGATATACGAAATTATAACCTTGGTAACATGCATGGTTTCGCCGGTTTAATTCGTTATTATTTCGCTAACCGTTGTCGCGTTAGATAGTGTCGAGTCCAATCCGTTCGCGAGCCGTCGTGTATAATAATAATAATAATAATAATAATAATATACGACAAATTATTCATATATAACATTGCAAATAATAATAATAATAAAACATTACCATAAATCTCAGAATTTATTCGTCATTCGCATTTTTATATTATAATGTAAATAATATTATCCTAGAAATTCCATTATTTTTCCACGACGATATTTCTATTCCGTCGAGTTTTATTTTCATGCATTGTTCTTTGATCCTCCCAAGTCCCAAATATCGTGAAGACGTTCCACACGCGACTTTTATACACACATTTTATTTGTCCAGCAAAATGTTTATTTTTCAACCTTTCTTCTTTTTTATATACTCGTATTTCCCGTATGTTTACTTTACACATATTATACATTATATACGTCACGTATTTTGTATCCTAAAATTTATATAATCCTTCTGCGATAGTATTATGTTTTTTTGTCTTTCGTTTACGTTACAGTAATAATAATTGTAAACTCATCATGTTTAATTATTTATTTTTATTCTCTTTATTCGCGTATAATATCGATATTAGCGAGATAAATATTTCTTATTTTATAATAAATCTCAGAAAAAATTATCATCCAAGAGTACACGTGTGTAGTGTGTTCCTTACGGTTTACGTACGTACAATTATAATGATGGTACGGAGAGGCCGAGGGATTGTTGAATTTTGATTGTTCTGCGCGATGGGGCAGGTGGTAAATCGAGTTCAGTGACCTCGAGGGGCAAATGTGATCTATTGGGGGAACTCAAAACCGCGCCGCAGTTCATGAATCCGAAATATAGTTGCAAACATTGTGTTGTATACACAATAACGTTGTTAAAACGTTGCGCTCTCTCGGATACAAGAGAAAAAACACACACAATACTATTTGCAATCACGCGATTTGTCATAGGGTAAAAAATAAAAAAATATAACTGACACGTGGAATGATAAAAAAAAAAAAAAAAAAAAATAATAATAATGAAATACCGCGTATGAAATGAAAAACGTGTAAAATAGAAACACGTGTGATATACGCGCAAGAAATATTTTTGCTCTTTATCGAATAATATATTAATATATTATATACATAGCTCGCGCATAAAAATTAATTATACCACGCGTTATACTCTGGTTTGAAACTCTATATATACTCGTATATAATAATTGATAATCGGATTATGCGTTGTGTTACCACAACATCGTAATTATTTATAAAGATGACTCATTTACACCCTACATCTTGAAGTTCTCTATTTACACGCGTACTCTGTATACTATCTGGAAAATCGAGGGGATGAACTATTATATATAGCGTATCCTATTGTGCAATGAAATCGTCTGTGAGATTATTCTCTCTCTCGTTCTAGCTCTTTATTTTCCATTCTATTGATGCGGCGTGCGCATCAAATGAATTGGGTAAACATTTTATATTCCAGAGGATTTATTTCACAATACGTTCAATTTATAAAGAATATATCCATTAATAAATAATTTATTATTATGATAATTTAAAAAAAAAAAAAAAGAAAAGAAAGAATATCTCGATAATATTTATTACTGCAGTTACGAATCGGAAATTAAAAAAAAATATATATATCGTATTTTTAAAATAAAATATCGCGTTATAGTTTTCTTTACGTCGGAGAGACTGATGAATATACCATTCACGTACACGAATTACACGGTATTCTATGTATAGGTACGATTTTTTATATGAATTACATTCAAATTAAGCATACTTACAATATAATATATATTATTATTGTCTTTATAGTCGTTTTAAATATTATAATATCGGATAATGAACGTGTTCAACTATACTATGTATGCGTGAAGTAGACCACAATCACATCCGGTAGAGGGTAACCGAAACCCGCACCAACCACTCAAGGAGGTAATCACTCTGATTATTATTATTTTTTTATTTTTTAACTTTATACTCCCTATATTATAATAATATAATGAGATTCTCGAGTCACCTGGCATTACGATGACAATAGGTACACATATATATATATATATTATATATGGAAGGTGATCGACTTTAATTGTGCCGCTCACCATTCATGAAAAATGTCGGCCCGGAGTTTATTTGAATGAATACACACACACACGTATCCGGTCAATAATTCATTTGATCCGCGCGTAGAAACAGGGGATGTCCTCTATATATACGTATAGTATTGTGTTCTGGCGTAGCGGAGTTGAAAGTGAAAACACGCAGCTACCGTATAAATTTATGCTGCCAGAAACGTTCCTTCGTATAATAATAATATTGTACATTATATATATATATACTTGTATATAAGAGATAGAGAGAGAGAAAACGGAAATGGGAAACTCGGAAATGAATGCAACTTTAGAGGAAGTGCGGAATATTAACGTGGACCTCAATATACTTCATTTCGAAAAATGTTTTCAAAACGAAATGATTTTCATTTCATTTAGTTTTCGTGTAGAAACACCGGGTAAATATATAATATAAGTATCTCGAGTATATATTATAATATATATATAACCAAAAAATACGAATACGCACATTAATATTCATCATACAGTAAACGTTGAATGTAAACAGCTGCGGTACTTGTATTTTTGAAGTCGAGTATTATAATATATTTTTTTTTTTTTTATTTTCAAAATTAAATCACGTATAAACCTGTACAAAATATATTATATTGTCCGAGATTTAATATCGTTGAAATGTACTCGTATAGTAATACGATATAGGCACGCCATTTCGTATTAGGTATACGTTTATTTTTATTCTTTCGTTTTGTATACTGCGAAAATAGTATTTTACTTTTATATAATAAAAATCTAACATAAAATTACTATTTGAGAAAAAATGGCCAAGAGTACATTTTATTTTCCGAGGTTGGGATTTATAGTATATAGGTATATATATAAAAAAAAAAAAACGTTTTTTATTATATTCCGTATTGTGTATATGGGCTTACCGACCTCATGTATAAGGATGAATGTACTACACAGTGGCCCCGAATTCCCACCAATCCCGCAGTAATCTCCTGTATATACAGGGTGTAACAGGTCTATCTGACAATTGCAATAACTTTTTTTCTATTCATTTTTTTTAACTTTTTTTTTTTTCAAATAAATACTGAGCCCTTGCGCTACAATACTGTCGATTTCAAATATTTTTTTGTACTTGGGAAACTCAAATTTGAAAATTTAAAATTTAATTTTACCATTTTAAAAAAAAATCAAAATAGCCATTTTGTAGACCGGATTTTTAGAAAAATTATGGTATTAAAATATCTTCTTAAAGTTTGGTCATTTATTTCTTATGATTTTTTAAACTTCTTGAAAATGTGAATTAAATTACTAAAATTATTGGTACAATTAATATTGTACGGGTCTATCAAATAGTCGGTGATTTGATTAACTTTTCCATGAAAGCATACACTTGATTAAAAATATTCTATTCATATTAACACAGAGTACATACAACTACAGTTGAAAATTACTAATTAGACAATCCCAACGTTTATCATTTATCATTTAGCTATGAAAATTATTAGCTACATATTACGTGTTATTATGTTTACGTCTTTACCTATTTTATAAAATATAAATGTAAGAACTGATCAAATAACTAAATGCACTATAATAATTAATGCATTATAGAATTTTTTTTTATTATGTATTGTTTCTTATTACCTACCTATATTTTAAAAATTTAAATAATAAATATAATTAAAACCCTATAATGATATAATCTAATCTGTGATATTATTAAGGTATAAAAGTGTAAAAGTGTAATAATTCGTTATAACAACATAACTTAACAAAACACAATAATTGAATAGTAATAATATTATTTTATACAACAATTTGTGTTACTAAGAACAAAAACAGAAATGAAAAAAGATTTAATTAGCTACTTCGGTTTATTATTGATATGTAAGTAGGTACCATTTATATTATAATAATTATTTTCATTTCTTAATAATATAATTATTTATTTAAATTGGTTAAAGGTTCAGTCAAATTGAGTAATTAGTCAAAATGAGAACTACTAGAATGAATATTTTATACATTATAATGTATGATGTACCTACTACTCATAATTCAATTTCAGTGATATCATCAATATGAAAAATCTGTCTATTAAACATGTAATATTAACATTAATATACCTGGCACCAAAAAATGAATATTATGCAGTTTTGGTCTATTTTTTTTTTAAAAAAAAAACTAAATTATCTTATAAAAAATATTTAACAATAATTTTGAGGCTATCATAATTATGTATTTCCTCACACACTAGTTATACTTGTATACCTTATTACAAATAATTTGTTATAACTTTTAAGCATTTAAATATCTAAATACTTATTCAAATTGCACATAACTTAGTCAACAATTAATAAAAAAAAAAAATAATATTTAACAGGTAATATCATTACCTACCTAAATATTTTTTATTTATATACTGTTTCAATATAATTTTTTTTGTTTGAGTATAAAAATTAGAATGTTACATTTATTAATGTATAACTTATTTATACCAGATACCTACGCAATTATAATTTCATTAATGTTAAATTTGCACATTTATTGTTAAGTAAAAACATACAAATATTTTTATGGTAATTAAATAAAATCAAAATAAAATTGTTACATAAAAGTACATTAACAAATTTACAATGTAGACTGTGGTACTTGTACCTAATAATTGTGATTTGCTAAAAATCTAATTAGACTTTAAAATAATATGGCATATTAATAATCAAGTTAATTATTTTAAATCACTGGAAAAAATATATTATACCTATCATAGTATCATTTTTGTGTTTCATTAATGATATGTTGTCTTTAAGAGAATAAATAATAATATACTGACTGACATAGAAATTCAGTAAATTGATATTACAAATGTTATATTAATATAATATATGTATTTTAAATTTTTTAATATAATTTGATTTATTTATTAAATAACTTATTGATATATTCTTTAAATTTCTATTACTTACTATACATTTGATTTTTTTATGTTATTAAATTTAGCTATGTGCTAGTTTGATACTACCCTGTTATTTGTTAGGTATATGCAGGGGTTAAAGTGAGGGGGGACGCAAGGGGACTCAGTCCTACTACCTCCGACAGCACAAATAAAAGCGTCCCCTTTAATCAACTACTTAAAAAGGTTCGCTGGAACGCTCAATAACAAAGTAACAAAGTGATAATTATTTGTTTTATTAACTATATGCACCCATTTAGAAAAATCTTGATTTTTGATAAGTTTTCTAAAGACAATATATAAATACATATGTATTATATTTTGTTGTAAGGTTCTATCACACTATCGGTTAGGTTATAAGTAGGACTTATATTATTCTTTAATGTGTTATATATAATTGTGTTAATTTATGGTTTTTACATTTTATAAAAAAAACATGGAACGCTCAAAATTTCTGTGGTATTTGAGTCCCCCCTGCACTTTCTTCCCACTTTAACCCCTGGGTATATGATATTAAGTAATATATTGTTTTCCATTGAGTATTAATTAAGTTCTTTAAAAACAATTTGAAGATTATTATATATATTACATAAATACTCTGCTTTGCAATCCGTTAAGTAATATTATAATATTTTTTAATTTTGTTTTTATAATTTAGTTAATCAAATTGTTAACTTGATGTTGGTACCTATATTAATTTAAGTGTATTATTATGTATTTATTAGAAAAAAATTATATTACCTGTTGAGGTTGATTCCATTGAGTTTATTAATTAGTTTTAAATAAAAATTTATAAAATATTTATCTATTTATTGTAATAATATTTTAAAAATTATTAATTTTTCTTAAATATTACATACCTATTTTTAAATACTACCATTATTATTTTTATTTTATTTAATATTTATTATTGTAACTTATACTTAAATCTGTATATTTTGTATTAATATTGTATAAATACCCTTATTTTATATTAATTTATTATATGTCTTAATATTAAATAATAAATATGTAAAAATATTATTCTTTTTTACTTTTTTAATTATCTTAATATAGGTACAGAATTAGATAACTGCATTAAGGATTTGCACTAAGGTGTAGATATTTTTATTTATTTATTTTATATTTATTATTTTATATAAATGTATTATAAGGTATTATAAGGTAATATAAGGTATTAATATTAAATAATAAATATACACAAATCACAAATGACAATTATTACTTTTTTATTAATTTTCTTTAAAAATAAATTTTTTATCACATGGTTGTGATGATAGTGGTGTAATATTGTCATTCAATTTTCCCTATATTTCTTTATATTGTTAGAAAAACAATCCTTATAATCCTTTTACTCCTTATAATTATTTGAGTTTTGGAAATTGATTAAATCACTAGGTATAATTTTTACTTTATATTTATAATACATTTTGTTTCATACAAATTTCTTAAATGTTTCACCACGAGTTCAAAATATAATAATTTTAATATAATTTTAATGGAGAATTATAAGGTTTCTAATTAAGAATTGCTTGACATCTAAGATGCATTAAAACAAATAAGTTTAAAGAAAATCAATTACATAAATATGTGCCTATAATAAAATTATTTTTTAATAATAGATTATATTTTCTAGACATAATTATTTTATGTTGTTTCAATCTTATAGTAGTTATATCAGACAAAAAATATAATTAAGCTACTTGAATGTGAGATTATTAATAAAAAATGATGAGTTTGAGTTGTTTTTTAAAATAATAATCATAATTTCATAATATATTTTAATATTATCTTATTTATTCTTACTCTATCGTTACTCAAGTTAATGAGGTAAAAGAAATAGACTGAATATAATACATAATATAATAATTATTATATAATAAGTTTTAACATGTTTGATATAGATTAAAATGCGTTTAAAAGTATGTTTACACGGCTGTTTCCTCATGGGAAACTGTTTCAGATATATCTTACTGGCTAGACTTGAATTTTTTAAAGCCTGACCATAAATTAAATGCATATCTGTACACTCAACAACACTATAAAATTGAGGCATAATGGACAACTTTTCAAAAGAAACAATGAATTAAAAGTTTAAAAATTATGTATAATGAACAAAATATGAAAAATTATAATTTTAAATTATTTTGTAAACATTGGAAAAATGTGTATTAAGTTTCCTTATTATGTGAAATATATAGAATATATTAAATATAAATTATATTGTTATTTAATTATTTTCCCAATTCTATATCTTACTTATATCTAATATACCAAATACAAATTAATAAAATATTGAATTTATGTAAATTTGCATTTTTGCACAGTTGACAATGGCCAACATTGATTAAAATTTATCAATATAACTGGGACTCATAATAAATATCAATTTAATGATGTAAGCGATAACAAAAATCTTGGAATAAAAATTAAATTTCGATCAGCCATTTAATTAATAGTGTTATACAATAATATTTCAATATTTGTTATAATTTTATGTGGTATACAATAAAATTCTTAACTTTTTCACAAACTTTAAAAAATCGTAGAAAATAAATGGGTCAACCTTTATTAGAATTTTAAACACTAATATTTTTCTAAAAATCAGGTTTACGAAATGGCTATTTTGAAATTTTTCTTAAACAATAAAATAAAATTTTAAATTTCCAAATTTGAGTTTCCCAAGTACAAAAAAATATTTGAAATCGACAGTATTGTAGCGCAAGGGCTCAGTATTTATTTGAAAAAAAAAAAAGTTAAAAAAAATGAATAGAAAAAAAGTTATTGCAATTGTCAGATAGACCTGTTACACCCTGTATACTCCGAAAACCGTTTTCACTTGTTACGTGACTTTACTGAATTTCAACACATCGGTTCACAATATTGCAATTGAATCGAACAAATTTAGCTCGAATCACACGTACGTGTTTTTGTTTTATAATATTAAATACCACATTATATTAATTCATCACTAGGGAAATCGATTTTAACGAAACCTTGCAATTTGGTTTGACGATCCCCCCGATAGACATCATCGTATAGTGTCCATCAAATTAATAATATTATTGAATTGTCTGTCTTTTTTTCTACATATTATAATATAATACAAGACGTGATATTGTAGCCTTGAAGTGTTACCCAATATGATAAGTTAAATATATATATATGAATACATATACCACATATATTTAAATACGTATATATAATATAATGCGACCAGAAATCATTCCGTCTAATTGGTCTTTGTGCGTCGGTTTTGGTTAGAGTTTATTTTAAACAATACGGCCGTCATTCTCGCCCTCGTGAAAGGTTTCTATAAAGGAAAACGTTATAAAACGACCAAGCCGTCGTGTTATGGAATATAGAAGACGGCCTTGCCGAGTAAATAATACACGGACGCGTATATATTCGAACGATCATCGGTATAGCGAAACGTTTCGAAAATACTACCCCTCGATATGCATATTTATTAAAAAATATTCACGGATCCTTTCCAACGGTCCATTAAAGAGCTTCGGAGAAATAAACAATATTATAAAACGATCATTATAATAATAATAATAATAATAATAATTTTCTTAATGCTCTATACACCAGAATATTGCCCTGCAGGGACGGGAAAAATAACGGTAAAATATTATTTCCACCCTCGAACCGCGCATTATTAAAAATAATATAATAATATATACCTACTGCGTTATTTATTTCGAGAATCCAAGATTTCTTTTTTATACGTTTGAAATTTCATAAGACGTTAATATACCGCGAACATATTATAGGTATATACCTATATAAACTATACCTTATTATGTATACAAGAGCTATATACTAATTTAATTACGAAATCCGTCGAGACGTATCTCCGTCACAGGGATAGTCTAATATTATATTCAAAGGATAATAATATAGAGGTTCGTATTAAATTACGAAATCCATATACGTTTAACCCTAACACGAATTCGACGGGATAATAAATATGAAATAATATATACAAAGGCACGACTGCTTATATGTATATTATATACGTATTGTGTTATATTATTATGCTATAGTGTTTATATATATATATAAAATTTATCTATATATACAGACGAGAAAATGATTTTACAACATATACCATTATATAATATAATATAATATACGTCGTTTAATAAGATGCAAAGACCGAAAAATAATCTCCAGTCGCATCTCTTTTTTTTTTCTTTCTTTTTCTTTATGTCGGTATAGGTACCCGTGTACACTATTATACTAACCATGTGCCTGTAATATTACATTACCCATGGGCTAGGGTTCCCGCTGTCGTGCGCATAAACATAAACATAATGACAATATTATATATTATATATTGTGGAAGCATTATAAAATAAAATCTAACCAGAACCGCAGTTCTAGTATAGTAAGATACCAAATACCAATTAGTAGAGACGTATTATATAGTGTATATATATATACATATAGAATCTAAACACCAACGGTCGTCTGTCGTAAAAATACGCGGCGTTTCGTTTAATTTATTTTTATTTTACTAAAATTTCGTTTCTTTAAAATCTTTTCCTTTTTTTTTTTTTTGCTCTTCCCAGGATTTTTAAAGTATTGCACGTGACCACGTACCACGTATACCTAACATTATAATATATACTGAAATAAAAGTACCCACCTACGTAATAATAGCGTACACGATAAATTGATAATAATGACGACAAACATATACTATACCTCTAAGTATAATCGGTAATAATAATAATAATGATAGCATCATGTACGTATAAATAACATTAATTATATATTATATTATTATGGAAGACACAATGGGCGTTTTTTTTATTTTATTTATTTATTTTTTTTGTTTTTGTTTTAACTGGGTTTTCGGTAAACTACATAAATATTGCACTATATATCAACAACGATGATCGTAATTGGTTATTTAGTTAAAACTATTAAATCTCGTATTCCGGGGTAATGACTGGGCGGGTGATATAGGGGTATATAGGAGTCACACCCCCACATGAATTAAATTTGGATATTAGAGTCGACAATTTAGTTTTGTTTGTAAACTCATGATAATGGTTTGAGAAATTTAATTTTTAAATTTTTTCCCAGTCGTAGTCATTGGTTTAATATCACACACATATCTATAATAATATGTACATTATATATTTATATTATATAAATTAAAACTGATCAAAAATTATTTAAAATCCACAACGCACGCTAATCGTTTACAAAATTTAACGCTATGTACACTTAATACTAAAATAAAGATATGTTGGACATTATAATTGATTTAAAAATATCTTGTTGAAAAATGTGCGTCAGTGAAACAACGAAGAATCAACGTTTAGTTATTTATTTTTTTAAAACATATATAAATAATTTTTTTAGGAATATACTATAATTATTATAAATTATAATTATTAAAGTTGATATATAACCCACATAAAATTGGAGTTCACGCCCGGCCCTGGGTGAACATTTGACATTTTTAATAAAATATAATTTATAAAATCGTCCTGTATAACACGTTCGTACGTTATAGTCTATTATATATTCTAATATTATACATGAAAACGTATCGAAATATTTATTCTCCATATGCGTTGCCATTTTTAATTATAATTTTTTGTTTTTTGTACACGAAAAATTCTTTGATCTTTTCTGGTAAAATAAAAAAAAAAAAAAATACGTTTGTCCATACGGAATCGTGTGATTGTTAAAATTAAAATCGTAATATTATTCGTCGTTTTAAGGATTATAACTGTATATTGATTAAAAATCACCTTACATCAATTGCCCGTTCATCGGGGTCTTCTAATAATTTATATATTATTTTTTCGTATCGAATTCGAAATAAAAATATACGTTATAGAGGCGTATAAATGTATAATACGAAATTTGACCGTTTTGAATCGATATTTCTATTTTTTACAGAAAAACAAAAAAAAAAAATATCGAAATATATTCGTAATGAGCACTCTGTATATGCGTATAATAATAATATAATAAGCATATCGAATGATATACCCGAGGAAACCGTGACCCGAGCGTATAATTTTATTTTATTTTTTTTTTTTCCATTGCGAGACATCTGCACTGTACCAGGTGGTCATTTCAGTTCTAAAAATATAATTAATAATTGTACGAACGTGAATATGGCGCGTATACGAATATACGATGCTCGTTGCAATGCGTTTCCATCCGCGTATATACATGCAGATCGTATTATATATTATTCTTTTTTTTATTTTATTATTTTTATTATTATCCGTGAAAGTTGTTTATCACGACAATATATACGCGATATTCTGCTCGCGGTCCAAACAATATTATACGGTTTGCCTTCAGCGACGATCGTAGCACGCGGAGGATTTATTATGATATGCGCGTATATAAATATAAATATAATACCTAATATTAAATGTTATGAGATTGACCGATATTCCAACAACAATAAATCGTACAGTATTCGGTATCGACCGAACGTGTATATACCGCTAATGTGATGAACTGATGACCATGTTATACCATAGTGGTAACAAAACGTGCGCTGCGAGTGAATCCGTATGTCTTGCGTGCGACCACTGACCACGATATTATAACGAAGGAAATGGAAACGGGCTAAATTTGTTTGTATAGATTTATATGGATTATGGATATAATGTACGGATGTAATATTCGGTGGAAAAACTTAAATTCGTATTTACGATTTTACACGACGATAAGAAATACGTTCAATTTCACATGATAAAATAAATTGCATCGAACGAATTATATCGCCATTTAGATATTGTATACAAGTACAATAATTTAAAACAGAACGCCACGGTCATAATAATATACAGAAAATGTTTAACGGTGTTGAAATGACATAATCATTATAATATGACGTATTATATCATTAATTTTATAACAGCTCGTGTGTAAAAAAATTCGATATAAAATATACTAAAAACGTATAAATTCCATCGAGCTGATATCATATCATATAATATTATGCGACTATAAAATATTATAACTTTATATATACGCGTTTTTATATTTTCACCGTTTTTAAATTCCACGATTTTACTTCCTAATGCAATATTTTAATAATAATTATTGTTCTTTTTTATTTTTACTTCCTATATGTAATATATAATATAATATTAATTATTATCCTTGAGAGTTTAGTGTGTTACTTTATAATTAAGAATTATTGTTAAAATTTGTTTACGACAGCATCTAGCAGATAAACATGATGGTTGTTCGGGTAACACCATGGATAAGTTTATCGACGACATAATAAATATATTATGGGTCAAAATGTTAGTTTAATGTTCAAAAAACCATTTAAACCTCTAAAATGAAACGCGCAATATACTTTTTCAGACCTTACGTCTAAGATTTGTAATTCCGTTTTAATGACGTTTCAAGAAATAGTCGTTGATCGTAAAAATGTTTTTAACCGCGTTGATAAAATTCACATGTATAATATAATAGTTAATGGTTAATTTGTTGAGAAAGTTGATACCGCAATGTTATACGTTATAAATAATTTATTTAAATAATTTGATATAAAATATTTTATGTGTATCCAATATTATAATATATAATAATTCATATTATGTACAACTGAAATATATTTTATGGGTTAAAATTTTTTTACCACAAACGAACGCAATTTTAATTTAAAAATATCATAAGTACACTGTTGTATTATTATTATTATTATTGCAAACTAAAACGAAATATAGACACGTGTTTTATTTTTAATTTCTGGGTTAGACTAATTAATTTAATGCGTAATATGACACTCTATACCATATGGGCACATGATACGTAAAGTGGGTAAATTAATTATTACGACGTACTCTGTTATATATAGTAAGTTATTACGTTTAGCGACAACAACTCATATCGGTATTAAACTGTATACCTACATTATAATATCAATATATTATCTTACGTCTATGAACAACAAATACGTATTAAATACAAATAGTTAATATGTAAAACGCGGTTTTAAAATTTACTTTTTACACTGTAAACGTACTAAAATCAATAATTTAATTTAAAATTAAAATTTTTTTACAGTAATATAAAATCTATACTTCTATAAAAAAAATTTAATATTACGAATTTTGTCTACTTCAGACATAATCGGTTATTATATGCAAATTTAATGGGAGTCAGGTGCACATTATCATAATAATATATTATTATAGCGTTCTATATACAAACATCCGCGAATCTACATTATACACAATATTTATATGTATGTATTGTGTACACACCGTTTTATCTCTTGTGTGTGTTGCGTCGATACAATCAGAAGGAGGTCCTGTATATAGGTAAAATATAAAAGGACTATTCCGAGAAATGTTTCCTTCTTCGTTCCTCTCCATCGATTTACTCCGTAGGGGGTTACCATCAGCGAAGGGTCAAAATGATTTGTTTTTGTGACTCGTCCGCCAAAATTCGTATCCTGTATTGGTTTAGGTTTAAGATGTAAAACATATATATATATATATATATAAACGGATAAGACGGTCGCATTTGGACGTTTTTCGAACACGAGCACTCAGCAGATAACATGATAAATTACAGAGAAAAATAATGATAAACAGAAAAATCCAAATAAAAACGCACATGTTTCTGGATCGAAATTTGGTACTGAAGAATATTGTATTACGCATTATATTATAATATATATATAAATATATATAATATCCAGTCGTTGTTTATCATATATCGCAGACCCCGAGGTTTAACCATAGAGTCGATTAGTATACATTAAGTAATATTATTCATATTCGTTCTTTGATCTATTAAACTATAAATTACGGGGTCGGTTCGGCTTTGATCTGATATAAAAATTAAAATATAATCTAATAAAATGTTATTTTTCATAAACAACGTCAAATCACATCATCTGATCCGACAAATTGGGTTGGTTTAAAACATTGTTCAAGAGTTCAATTTATGCGTTTGGTATGCACGTGTGTACGAGTATGTGAATATTTTATATCTATACGTATACACGTAGATTAATATTTTTAATTTTTACTGCAATATAATATTACGAATGTAAAATATTGTATAATCCGTATAATGCGTGTTTCGCAGGTGTATCTTATAGTGTGATTAATTGTACAATCTAAGAAACAAAGTATATAAATTATACATTTTTCCATTACATTAAAAATCATTATTAATTGCAATATATTAATATTTAAAGACCATAATAGTTATGCAATTATAATAATTAAAATCCATTAGTTCGTCTATAAAGTTTTATTTTTTAATCTATTTCGAATCAAATAACATGTTATACTACAGCGTGATTATAATTTTTCTCTTCTTTTAATTATACATAACATGTTTTGTTGTTATTCTTAACATTTATGTAGGCGGAACGACGACCAGTCACCATTAGTTGGGTATAAGATATAATATGTGAAATCAGATTTCCGTGAAATGGACGTAATAATATAATATGATCGAAAACTATTATTATAACTACCAATAACAATATAACAGTGTATAATACGACGTTTTGAAATATGTTTTATACGTTGTGTGCACATTATATTATAACCTACCGGTTCATTCTCCGCCGATAGATACAATCGGACGGTTTTGTATGGGGGAGGGTTTCGTGTTAGGAAATCAGGAGGAAAAAAAATAATACGTCTAAAAATCTTCAAACCGGTGCAGCTGCGTGATACGAAATAACACATTTTGATCATCGGGAATAGGATAAAAAGAAGCCGAATGTATATACAACGGATGAAAAAGGTCGGGATTTCGTGAGTGTATAAGCATAATAATAGCCAGAGAAGCAGCTGCCAACACCCATTGGGGTGAATTCCTAAGCCACCCCGAGACGCAAACCGGTTTGGGTGCCATTTAAAAGGGTATACCGTGAAGTCTTTGAGACTCTTTTTCGGGGGTGTGTACACACACATCAATTCGGTTCTGTCAGACTGTTTATTGTAAAGATTCGTTTTTTTTTTTTTTTGTCCGAATCACAGTATATTTTCGATTTTACGAGGCTAGTGAACCATGGGTAAAATGACATTAGAAATTTAGAAACGAACCCCATGCACATTCAAAAAACATTATAATATATAGTATAATATATATTATATATACAATTCAGCTGTACAAACAACAAGGCGACTGTGTATATTATTTATGATATGGTTGATTTTATATAAAATGACGAATAAAAACGACAATGACCACACTATAGGTCAATTCCATTGTAAAAGTTAGGTATATAAATTATATAAAAATGTACGCGTATATTTTAATAGTCCGATATTAAAATTTATAGCCAATGTACTCGTATATATATATAACATATAGGTGGTAAACTGAATAAAACAGTCGGGCAAGGCAAGTTGGGTTTTTGATCCAGCCATCAATTTGGTCGTCGTATATAATAAAAATTAATATCGTAATAGAATGTAAAATGAAACTATATATTTTAAAGGCTTCTAAAATGTAAATTTTTGCTATAGACGCGTGTATATGATGTTTATGTTATAAAAATACGCGCACGATATTACAATAAATAATAATGCGTCGCACCTTTAAGTCATGGACATTATGGTCAAATTTCGATAAATTCCACGATAATCGTGTGTACACGTCAACAATAAAATACGAGTAATATCGACGAGAGAAGTGTAAATTTAATAATATAATATTAATAAAATAATAGATAGCGATCGGCATAATAACTTACTCTAAGAGTGGTTGTTTTCAGAGGAAGAAAAAAAATCATCATCGTACTATATTCGAAATGTTATAAAAATAAAAGTTTCTTGAAATATACAGATTATACACTGCAGATTATTACGGCTGATGACCGGTTGAAAAAAACAAAAAAAGGTAAATTACGCTATAACATATTATTGTTTATCGAAACGTTCGTGTAATATTTTCGATATGTTAATCTATACGCGTATATATTACCAGTTTTTCTTCGTTTTCTCTCTCTTCAGGTTTTCCAAAAAACCGCGTGATCATTATAATATTGTGTATTATCCGTAATAATCGAGACGATATCTAATTTCCGTGATCCACGACCACAATCGATCGTAGCATATTATAATAACGTATAATAATTATTCTCCTCCTCGGTCCTCGCCACATCTCTCGACCCGTTTCTAATTCTGCAATAGTCTTCTAACCGATCTACCGATATCTTCGCACGCCCGGCTGTTTTTTACGATCGGATGACGTCGAGAACAACACAAGCTTCTCTCCATGGGCTTTAGTTTTTTTCATTTCAGATATATTTATGAAAACAGATTAACGGGACTAGCTTTATTGGCAAATTGCACTCACATAATGATATAAATGTTAAATTGTTAATAATTAAAATATTTTTCAAGCTAAAATAATGAATTTCTCATATAAATATTTAAAATTCAAGAAAGGTACATTTACATTTAATTATAAGCGTTGTACTTCTTTTTTTCGTATAAATTGCTTAAATTACGGTCGAGTTAGTTAAGTATTCCTATTCATCCCTTCCTCCTTTAAACAAACTTCAGATCCTCCCCTGAAATATGAGATTATTATACGATTCCCACCGGTTTTTCTGCTATTGATTATTAAATATTTTATTCTACGTGAAATATTCCGATCGTGTCCGTAGGCAGGTTAAGTTGTGAAACTGTAGTGTAGCACCGAAGGCGCGCGCAACGAAAACTCCAAAAACAACGGCACGCCTCTCGTCGTACACGTGATAATAATAATATTATTCTAAGGTATCAGCTCGTTATAATATTATTATTATATTATGGTTTTTATGTATTTCCTTCCTTCGTCTCGGTCGTCTCCGAGTACGGGTGCGGCACACGTTACGGTACAACAACCCTTCAGGGGCCCCGCAGTGATAGCGTGTTATCAAGATTCAGTAATTCAGCGTAAAATCGTCCGCGACTACGACGGAAGATTGGAAAACAATGGGACGGACCACCGCGGGAAACCAACCGGTTCCCGAGGCCTCGGTCCCGCTGTTCTCGTTAATGTAAAATTATTGTAAAACATTATCACGATGGCACCTCATTAACCGTTTTAACCTCAAATAGTACCGCGTGTTCGTATAGTTTATAATATTTCCAATCGGTATATCGTATAATATGATGTATACGTATAAAACACGTTCGGTACAGCGACAACTATAATATTTCTCTCTTCTCTTTAAATTTTCCACGATAATATCTAATTCTTGTAACAATTTTTAACATTATACCGGCCGACATTTATTACGGTTTTAATAATAATTATTAGTTATTATTTTTTTGTTAATATTATTGGCGTAAAAAAAAGTGAAAATCACTGAAAACTCGCAGACTGTAGAAGTAAAATCCAGTCTCAAGTTTCGTCACCGTGGGCCTATAATTAAATTATTATTGTACAGTGTGCAATAAATTATATACACTAACAACTATCTACCCGTGATACGCGCGGTTTCTTCGATTTCTAAGCGATTGTAATCGCATACACGGTAGGTACTTTCAATAAATCCGTAATATTCAAATGGAAATACAAAACGAAATCGTTGTGTTATTTTACTGATTTAAAATAATTGTTATCACTGTTTTACACGTTTACCACGGAATCGATCCGATTTAAATCGACTTAATTTGTTGTACGCGTCGTGACGCGCACGGCTTTCGGTGGGTTCTATATCGTTCTATAACACGAGTAACACAGTACGGATTCAAATAATTGAATTCCACGTTCTTACTGCGTTTAGTCGTATTACAATATATAAACTCGTATAATTCCGAAAATCTTTATTGCGTTCCGCGCGAAAACTCGAAGAAACTCTTGTGCACGAGAGACGTTTTTGTTACAAAGCGCGATATAACATTATGAAGTATTTACAGCTAGCTAAAATAATATATTATATAAAAATACATATAAAACGTATTTTTTTACAGTTTGCGTTATAAAAGGGATATGCCAGAATATCCTTTTTTGTAAGTCTACCTCGATCTTATAACACATAGAATATTATATAAAAGACTATATAGTATATAGATAATATTAATATATGTATCTTAATATGTTAACTATATATTTTAAGGTTAAACGCGTTTGGACGAGAAATATGAGTACCTATATGCTATATAAAAAGAATTGACTCTCGGATGCGAGGACTTATATAATATCGTTATATTGTTCGACCGGAATGAATCGAAGACAAGATAATATTATTATAATGAAAAACGAGTGACTACTGCGTAATACCCTACGGCGAGAAAAAAGCGCGAAAAATGCGACTCGCCCGTGTCGTTGTTATAATATATCATTATGATAATATTTTATATATGCATATATATTATAATAATATATGCGTATCGGACGACGGTCTTCATTCTTTTTACCTCTCGGCCTTGGCCGTTAAAAACTCGACGTGATCATAATTTCACTTGACATATTATTATTATTATCCAATTTAATTTGATATTTTTTTTCCCCTCCGACCGCTCATATTCATATTATAATAATATTACATACGATATTATATTGTTTATTATATTATTATACCGGTTTCACTTTTGATTTCGGTAGAATCCGACGACGGCGACACCGCAGGATTCCACATTTCCGTGTATGTACCTATACCTATACAATATAACGTTTATTTTTTATATTTGTGTACAATAAGCGCGGGAATAAGTTGTATTTAAATTTCGTGTTTTCCGGGGGGCTGACCGTCGTTACTATACGTAATACGTATACGACAATATTCTTCCACGATAGCCGATAGAAACGTCGCACGTATCGCGGGTAATATTATAAATTATTATTATAGGTAAAAAAAGAAATAATAAACGTTTTACGATTTATATTTTCGACTGTATCCCCCTCGTGTGCGACGATGTCTCTGAATCTCTGATGTCGGCGAAGACTGATAACGGACGGTGATAACGACGACCAGGGCATGGAAGAAGCCGCGCGTAAGATATTCAATAATATAACACACTTGACACTTATTATAATATACTAGGTACCATTATACATATACCATAGTATACACGGTGCGCCATAGAAAAATATTATACGTATATAATATATATTATTATTGGTCGGCCGCACGTTGCGTTCACGTGTGTGTGCGCGGCCGGCGGAAAGTAAAGCAGGTTCCCTTTGTCACGACCGCCGCGACGCGACGTTGCCGCGTCGCCGGCCGCGCCGGGGCCGATGCGGCGAACCGCTTTCACGACGGACCCGTGACAGCAGCCTCGCGACGAACTGACGCCGTCGCAACCGTCTTGAACGGTCGTAAAGTGTGCGTACCTAATATTATATTATTATTTTATTATTATGCCGTGTAGACTTTGTACGCGATTTAAACTAGGGTCTAGCGCAGGACAAAACGCAAAAAAAAAAAAAAAAATGATAAAAATGACAAAAATATGTTTACCGCGAGCAGGATAAACGTGAAAAATCTCCCCGTTCGGTACGACGACATTTGGCAATGGCGCGTATTCGAGATTTTTTTTTGTCTGATTTTTATTTTGACGGACTGTAAAATGTTATACTTATAATGTATCTTAATACGTGTCTAATGTGTCTATAGAACGCATACTAAAAATAGTCGTCACGAATCGCGAGCTGGGGCTAGGGCGGGAGAGGATCCCCTCCAAATAATAAAAATACGTACGAGTTAGAGAATCCGAAGAGAAAAAACTCTGCGACGATATTATTATAATTATACTCTCTGTCAACCGACATCAAAAATATTATCGATATTGATTAATTATTGTTGTATTCTTTTTCGTTATAAAAATTTCGTGTTTTATAAATTAATCAGACGTATGTTATAACGTATATTGTAAATTTTATATTTATTATTTTGTAATTTTAATCGTATTAAATATTATTTTATACAAGTACAAATTATATAGCGTAATCCGGTGTGGAAAAATACATGAATAAATACCATTTTATCACGAATACTATGATTGCACAAAGGCAACTACTGTTTTTTTTATAATCAGAATATTTTATCGATACGTTTTTGTATAATATATTATTATTATATATAATAAAATTTCGGTTTTACACCTGTTTTTTTCGACCCGTAATATTAAATAATATATCGTGTCGGATCGATTTTGAATTTTCTCGATAGTACGATTATTATTGTATTTATATACCAAACACTTTCGTCAGTTCGTCACTGACCACTGTTGACGTTCCAAAGATAATATAGGTAATAATAAAATAACGCGACACAAAAACGATGGTCCGACAATAATATTCTGTATATTATACAATCTCTTCGACACATTCTAAAAAGTACCTATATACGTATTAAAATGATTACAAACCGACAAACAAAATATTCTTTTTTGTCATTTTTAACGATTACTGCATCTATTATTCGGATTTTTTTCTTTTGTAATTCATTCGAACGCACTCTCAAAAACAATATAATTTTTGCGAAAGCCGCGACCGAACGTCGTGTAAATAGGTATCATCAAAAAGGATTTATTTAGGTTATTTAGGTTCGGAAAGGAGAACGCACAAGACGAAATTGAATAAATTATGATAACGCACAGGTATATTGTATTAGCATTCGGCTCGTATACGTTTTACGGCGTTTTGGGATTTCGAACCGAACGCGAGTAATAATATAATATACTATAAAGTACAGTCCACATCATATATTATAAAATGTACGCCCAGATTTCTGAGTTTCGAGTGTTTGGGGATGAAGTTAGAACCGAGTCGGTTAATGAATTCGGCGCGTGTACCGTATATATATATATATATGTATTAGTGGTTATAACCACAGTTCGAGAATATTACGTGACCTTTTGACGTATAGGTACGAGACTTTTGGCCCCGTGTACGCCCTCACAAAGAACTATGAGAGTCGTACGAGCATAACATATTAACGTCATTATTAACACATCGCGTACGCGAGAGTTTAATAGCACGGTTGGACATTTACGACGTAAATTGCATATATAAGTATAATGTATAATATGCGAACGAAAATTAAGTTTTTTTTTTATAATAAGATCGACACTCGCGAATAATAATAATAATAATAATAATAATAATAATAATAATAAATCAATAACCAATAACCCTCTGCAGTGTGGTAAATCGGTAAAAGACAACACAGTTACAGTGGTAACCACGGTATGCGGAGAAGTATTCGCGTCGAGTGCAATTCTCTCTATAATATAATATTATGTTTTAACCGTGTTTTGCGAGGGGGGGGGGGTTATGTAGTTTATTAATCGCTTAATCGCGTGTTCGAGACCAAAACGGCGTGCTTTTGGAAAACTATTAAACACCTATACGACCTAATCGTTATCATGTAATAAGTTATACATGAGACGCTTAGGATGCATGGGAGGCATAAGTGACATTATTCGAATTTTGAGATAATCAAGCTCAAAGTTTACATAGTTTCATATTATATCACCATACAAAGATATTATGTATTATTTTAATTAGGATACACAAGGATATAATAATTGGCTAATATTTCTTTACCACAAAATGAAATGAAAAATTTGTGCGCACTCGACTCCATTTTTTCACTTACACCTCTCGTGTTTTAAGCACCTCGTATGATATCCTTATCGCTTTACCTCTCGTTTGATATTTATATCAACTTTATATCAATTTTTATGTTATCATTATGATATTATATTGTTTTATTTTTAATTTTAACGATTTTGTGTTACGTACCTACCTAATATGATTTTTTTTTTTTTTGCGTTTATTTCGAACGCGATCGTTTACCGCAGACGGTAGATTTTGTATAACCAGAAAAATATAATATAATATTATGCAAATTCGAAATGGCAAAAGACCCGCAGGTAACGACGACGCGTTGTCTCGCAATAACGATTCGAGCGAGATGATTATTATATTCATTTTCCGGGAAATCGTTGATAATATCGTTAAAATATTAAAATACGAGATATTTTTATGAGATTTCGTAAACACCGTGAACGCTTAAAAGTATATAATAATATTATTCGAGTCACCAAGTATAATACAAATAGGTACGCGGTAAATATTAAATAATAATAAATATTATACATTTTTTTTTTCGTTTGCGCGATCGGGGGAGAATGAAGAAAACTCGATGTATACTACAGAAAAGACAATGTTTGCGTTTTGCGAACGTGCCCGTGACGAATCTAATATTGTTTAATAATATGTATTAGTATTTCAGTTATTTAAAGTGTATTATATATTATTATGATGTATGAATTTGACAATTGTCGTATAGAACGTGCGAAATCCGACTTTCTATCGCACTCTATGTAACTTATTATATATAATACAATACATAATACATAACCTATAATATACCGCATTATTGTCTATGGCGACCGCGCGGAAAATGATTTATTACATATTATACGTATTATATATACCTAGGTATATAAATAGGTACGAATGGAAGAAACAAACTAAAATATTTTAATTTCGTCGATTTTCACTTTTAACTCTCGCGTATTATTTATATATTATACGTTACGACGACAACACTGACCGTCTCTATATATGGCGATAATACGCGCGCGAAAAAAAAAATACAATAAGATAAGTATATATAAATGCATAATACACTTTTAGCGTTTCGTTACGGTCGTCGCAATTCGGATCGATGCGAAACAATGGAAGAAACGACGCTATAAAAATACACGCGTATACCTAATAATAATAATAAGTATATATCATGTTGTACACACACACACACACACACACACACACACACATGCATATTATACGCGGGAATCCGCATATAAATTATAGCGAGGGGAGGCAAAATAACGTGGAAAGAAAAAAGGGGAAAAGAAATACTCGCCGTTCGGGCGCAGTGCCCGTTTTTCACTGTGCAGATCGGATCCGAAGATATTTACGAAACGCGCGCTGACGCTAGCGAGTTACACTCTTTAATACGATATCGGGTTATACAGGGTGGTCCGTGGACGTATAGCTCGTGGGTTCTCCTATTTTAGAAAAATCGTATACGTTTTTCAGTTGGCTAAAATTGGAAAAAAAAAATAGAGCAAAGAAAAAAAACGATTTATATCGGAAGTTTCGGCTCGTTATTTTGAAAATCTATATACGATATCGGTCCGAAGTTTGGTCAATAACTAATAAGACGAGTTTTTTTCCTCGTATCCTTTCCGATTATATAATATTCACATTGTATATATACCTATTATATATAGTATATAGGTCACGATGTAAAATAAAAAAATATATTTAAAAATAATACGCACGATATTATATAATATTATTTTTCACTATAATATGTGTATGTAATGAAACGTGCGAAAATAAATATCGCGTGTCCATATAAAATCGGGGCACACCCGGTATAGAAAAATAATATTAGGTACATTATATTATTATATGTACAAGGAAGGACGAAATAAATACTACATTTTTCCTATTGTGGCGTTCGCAAAGCTTGATTACCGATTATTTCCAACTGATAACATATATAAATTGCACATATTTTATAGAGATAAACCGTTTTTTGGTGCGTCCGTTTGCAGTTGTAACAATATATTATTATGTTTTTTTTTTTTTGTCTACTAACCAGATACCAGGACATCGGTATACGCAATAAAATAACACGCGATTCGTCGTTGGTCGAGCGAAAACCGTATCCGAATAAATACGAGCATGCATAATATTATTATATATAATAATATATAGTCGGTTAATTTTGTCGATATCAAAACACGGTTTAATCCGATTCGATTTATATTATAGTTGTATGTACAGCCGAGTGTAGGTGCATATCCGGGTTGTACGACAGAAAGTATTTCGCGCGGATTTAGGATTTATAAAAATATTAAATTATATTATTAATACACGTTTTCTCCTACGCCTCTTGCGGACCGATCCTCGTACACGCGGCGCCCGCAAGAACGCGTGCGAACGGACCAGACCCGATCTGACAACTTTCGTTTTTGCGTCCGTTGTGAAGTCCGTCTCCGTCGTTTATTATTGCGACGCGTGTATCCATTTTATTTAGATCAGCTTCATTTTCACTTTAATACGATTAATTTATTATGTTATATGCAGTGGTGTAAACAAACAATATTTATATTAATATATTATATATTATATATTATAGACGCGGGTTGATAAGAAATTCAAAAATATAATATATATTGATAAAAAACGCGGTTCGATATTTTAATTTTTCACCAGTCCCCTCCCCTCCGTTTTCTAACCTCTCAAAATAGTCATGTTCGATATTTTTCGTAATGTCCATTTTTGAATTTGTCCGTATAGTGGTCGAAACGAATCAAAATAAGTGAATATTCTATATAATAGTTATGAAAACTTAAAATTTTTATACATTACAGACTATAATATATTACAGTCTACTCGATGAAGTACTCATTTAAGTCTAATTTCAATTTATATTGTTTATAGTATGTATATGGTATAATGGAACGTTAAAATTATAAATATTATAAACTTTTTCAAAAATTTGCAAAAATTTTCCCTTCGTACGTAAAACGTGTGTATAACTATACGCTACAAATTTTATAATATAAATAGTATGGAAGGGATGCGTTATATTTAGAGTATAATAAGTGAAGGGATGGATTGTGTTAACCAAAGAAAGTAGAGGGATGGCTCATCCCTGTTGGACCCTCTCACTCGATTCGACCTCTAGCTGCTTATCAGGCAAACACAAAACGCGAACTTATAGCTATATATTATAATAATATATAATATACGACATCGCGTATACATAAAATATATAATAACACACCGTATTGGGCGTTTAGTTTATAGCTTGTAGTCGTTTTCAATTTCTGTTTCGGGTCAATAAAAAAAAAATATATATATATACGTAATACCTGTCATAAATCATCAGGAAGTAATACTAATTCAGTTTGAAAAACCGAACTTTATAGTCAGACATCGTAACGATCGCGTGTAATCGAACAACATGTATATACGTATATTAATACTTATATATAGCTTCGGGCAGTCGGTCACGAGGGCGTTAAGGGTTAAAAGAACGAGAGAGAAAATCATATTTCGCCGCCCATCACGAACTCGTGAGACTTCTGTTTCACAATCGAAAAGTCGACGGTCGTAAATCGAAAAAAAAACCGCATAGTACAACATTCGGATTTATTTCTTCACGCAAAAACGATCGAAAACGTTATTATTATCATTATCACCATAATTTGCGTCGACAATATGATATGATATAATAATATATTATACTCTTCGCGCGGCCGATGACATTGATAGATCGAAAAGAATTATAATCGAAATATAATATTATAATAATATGCTAATTGTGCGATATTATAAACATTTTTCATACAAAATATTAAAATATAATAAATACGCGTATACTTTCACCGCAGACAAATTATTATATTATGTCGTATACATATTATATACATATACCTATAATAGCAGTAACCGAAATATATACATGTATATATTATATTTTAATTTATTCGTGTGTATAATATGATACGACTAGACGACGACGATGATGATGAAAATAATAATAATAATGGTAATACTACGAAACGTATAGCAGCGCGTGGTGGTTACGACCACGCGGTAATTGGCAAAAGGGTTAATTTAATCATTTTTAATGATTATACCGCGGTATAATATATACCTACTCGGAGAAGAGTAATGAGTATTTGCTCTCCGAAGCGGCTGGAAACGATATAATATTAGGTATATATAATAATATTATATTACGTCTCGATATGGAAAAAAGAAAAAAATATAACTATAACACATTTTAATGAAACGATGAAAATATAAACACGCACGTCGTTATTCCGCGGATACATAAAATGCGCGCGCGAGTTTTGAAATTTTACGACCTTGTACCAGTTTCCCACGCGCGATTCTATAACGCGGTAACGTAACATAATATTATAATATGTGATACACGCGGTGAGATTCGTACCAATATACTTACATTTTCTTTGTTATACCAATTATTAATTATCATTGTTATATATATATATATATGAATTATTAATATTAAACGAGTAACCGAATGCGTATGTAATATAATAATTTATTTTTTTCTTTCGTCTTCGCTTATATTACCCGCGACATCGTTTCGGTTCTTCTGGAACGATGCGAAACGAATACGGAGACCGCGGTTGCGCAATAGCAATATAATTATTTATAATAATATTATATCGGTGCGGTTTAAAAAAAAAAAAAAAACCTTGGCCGATTGGCAACAATTCAATATAATATTGTCGTTATACGATAATAATAATATTATTGTATCGTATTGTTATAATATTTGTGATTATATATTGCACGTCGATGGATTGCCGAAATTCGATCGGCGGGAAGTCCGCGCAAACGGCATTGTATACACTTCGTAATTTCGCATCATGCCTATATGCTATATGTAATATAAAATAATAATCGTATCGATGTGATATGATATGAATATTCAATATTTATGTTTTATATCGTTTTCGATAATCTCCGATCGAACGGACGAAAACACCACAGTTCGTCTCGACGGTCGTTGCGAAATTATCGTGGCCTAATCTCGCGATTCCTCGTGGGAAACGAATAAATAATACTATTTAGCAATATATAATAATAACCGAACTGTGTGCGGTTTAGTGTTTGTCGACAAGACCGCGTCTGTCTCGAGATACCGACGATAACAATCAATTACTACGAACGCTGTTATGGTTATAATAAAATACGTCTAATACCAATTACCGTGTTTTCGTCGGATCACCGTCGCTAGGGAGACGAGATAAGTCGGACATATTATCTTTAGAGAGACGTCGAATTTAATATCCTCGTTCGTTTTCATCCCCCTCCCCTATATATACATATATAGGAGCGAATTTTACTGCCCTTTCCATCATATCGGAAATGCGCGCAGTTTAAATAGATTATACGACGTACTATATTATATATATATAAATAGCGTTCGAAACGGTTTGATTAAACGTTCGGCAGAAACGTAATTATGTACTTACCTATATAAACGAAAACTTAAGTATATATATATATATATATATATATAATATATATACAGGTATAAATATAAACGCTTGGTTTGCGTTTAATTTGCCGTTTTACGTATATACATAACATATACAATAATATTATGATAAACAAATTATGAATAAATAAACCATACCCCTTACCCTAACCCCCGACTATGGTCGTTTAAACGTTCTACTTGATGATGATAATAATAATAATATAATATACGCAGCAATGTCAATCAACGATGATCAACTCGCTGGGGACCATCCTGTGCAGCAGTTAAATAATGTATAGAACTCAACTGTTGGCTCGATCCACCTTCTTGGTTCAAGATCAAGATGTAGTAATAATAATAATAATAATAATAATAATAATAATAATAATAATAATA
>JAIUCT010000007.1:6380872-6396662 GCA_021307375.1 Tetraneura akinire
TAATAATAATAATAATAATAATAATAATAATAATAATAATAATAATAATAATAATCGCGTATTTTGAATTATTTCCGAGAGTGGTTATCGCGCTATAACAGTAAGTTATAATATTAAACATCGTTCACAATTAATAATAATAATATTATTATATTATTCTCTTCGTCGCGTGTCTCCGTCGTAAATCGTATGATATAATATATATATATAATATTATATATTATATACGAAACGCTCTTATCAAAATTTGGTATAAATAATATCATTATAATATATTATACTCCGCTTATAGTTCGTGTTTTTGGCGCTGCGTATATCGTTCATATATCACATATTACGTTATTATTGTTATCATTTTATATAGGATAACGTGTGTATGTGATTTACCGCAAAAGTCAAAACGCGAGTTCGGTTCGACCAAGCGCGTTAAACGGCGTCGATTAAAAAATATGTATTTTTTTTTCCAGTTTCACGTCGTGCGTTACTTTAATAATATACGATTATCGAATGGAAAAATAAAAAAAAAAAAACGTCGTCGCACGCTGATAAAAAAAGGTTTAGTAAAAAAAAAGGGTTATGGAATGAACTGTAATCCTATTTATAATACGGATATAAAAAAAGAAAACTGCGACTAAACAATATTATTGTCGTATACATGTTGTTATAACTTCCCGTTTATTTAATAAATTATTTATTTATTTTAATTATTTTATTATTATTATAATAATATTTTGTTCGCAATACGATTATTACGTTTGTGACGTCATTTTTCGTAGAAATAAAAAAAAAAAAATTGATTTACGATCCGCTCAGTTTCTCGCGCGTATCGTTTTTTTTCCAAGGGTATATTTATGTAAAAATTACAATTTTCACGATAATAAATTCGCCCGTTTTGATTTCATCACAACACGTTACGTACGTGTATATAGAAACGTAATGGTTACGAAATCGGATACTTTTAAAAAGATACATTCGTATATAATAACTAAATAATATGAGGTAGGTACACAATATTGCGAATAATATTGTTTTCGTCTTTTGGTCGCGTTTCGCGCACGTCCAATACGTTTTCCGACAAGTCCGACAACTCGAAATTACGTACGGAAGACCTTCGCCTGTCAACTAATATCATTATTATTTATTTTCGTACTCGTGTGTAATATTACTATCGAATGATACGCGTTTTTTCTTTACAATCAAAATTAATATGTTTTTTTTTTCAAACGATATTATTTATAATAAATTAATAATAATAATAATACGAGTGTGTAAATTGTGCAATTTAAGAATATTATTTGAAATTTCAATAATATTCTCCGTCCGTATTCATTTGTTTCCACACATTTTAAGTTATAATATATCGGGTGAAAAATATTGCACACTGCAAGTACGTATATGAAAACGATTTCAAGTTTTTATCCACCCCGTTTATAGTTTCCCGATCTCGTGCGTAGTGTTTTATAACAGTATAAAACTAACCGATAACTAAAATACATCACACACGCGAACCGACGGACGTTATCGACCAGATTATAATATTATTATTTATAATAAAATAATAATGATATTAATATTAATATTATTATAAGTCATCACATCACGTTTTGCGTTTCGGATAAATCAAAGCCCACGGCCGCCGTAGCACGCATAATAAAACACGTGTATATAAGAGGTCGATTTTAAAGATGAGAAAAGATTGACTAGGTGTATACTAAAAAACATACTATATGAGATTTGTGTTTTTATTTTTTATTACATTATCAACGAATTATTATCTACCTTTATTATTATTATTATTTTTACCGAACACCTGGTCTACGGTCCTGAGGCTACCGCAGCGTTGGGTGCGATTTTTAAATGCGAGCACACCACACACGTGACACTAATATTACTACTATTATTACGATAATGCGTTATACAGAATGTTTCAAACGAGAGTTTTTCTAGCTCGTCGGATGTTCGCAACGCACCCTGTATATTGTATATACGTTACCTGTTACGATAATAAATAATATAATAATAATAATAATAATAATAATAATATGATCTATATAATAATAACGCGAGTGTGTATATAGGGAGTTAATCGACTTTTATAATATATATATTACGAGTGTGATGGCGTGTGTGGGTATAACAGATCGGAGGAAAACGTTTTTAATTATGTCCGTACACATTACTATAACGTGAAATAAGTATATAATATTATTATTATTTTTATTATTATTATTGTGTTTACTATCGTCCGCCATAATGTAATATTATTATCATTATTATTATTATATTCAGCCGAGTCATCACAAAAGTAATTTACACAACAGCCGAACGGCGAAGCATCCGTATACGAAACTGTACACAATAATATACGAAACGCTGAAAAGTGTGATACGATAATACGATATATAATTACTTTAAACACGAGGTGTAAGTACGATTTAAGGGGAAAAAATTCGAAACGGACTTAAACTGATCTCGTATTTTTTATTTATTTTACTGTATGTTTCATACCGCTTCGGAATTATTATTATTACTATTATTGTTATTATTATTATTATTATTATTATTATTATTATTATTATTAAAAAAAATATACAAAACGAGCAGCAGTCGGTCGCGTGATCGCCATGTAATAATGTATTATATTATATTTCGTATTTTTCGGTGAAAACAAGCGCGTGGGAATGAGCATCGTACGTCTGTGTATGTTATAAATTGGGTTGCTACAGCTCGTTTATTTTATATATTTTAATATTATATATTTTTTTTCGTATTTTTTGATATTTTCCGTTAAATCGAAATAACAATACGCATAATTCATAATTGTAATGTTATTTAGTCGCCGCGGGTACTTTATGTACATATATAAAAAATAAAAAAATATAATATGCTAATGTTTTTTTAATGAAAACGAGACTCGTTTACGTTGATTTAATAGTATTATTATTATCATAATGCGTCATAATATAAACGTAGATAATGATTTATTAATTATTATTGTATTTGAAAAAATTCGCAAGGGCGATTCGAAAAAAAAAACACAAAAACTTTTGTTTATTGTTTCGAGTGACTTGTATTACGCTGTATTGTAACATAACCATTAAGATTAACCGTAACGCACTTTTCTTTCTTTTAAAGATAACTATGAGAATACAAAATATGTATTACGGTTCATTTTTAAGATTTGTCCAATACCGATTTACACGTGCGCGAAACACGGTTATGGTATACGTATATAAAAAAAACGTACGCAAAATATTGGACTAATGGTCTGCAGAATAAACAAAAAAAAAAAAAAAAAAAGAAGAAGAAGAAGAAGAAAGAAGAAGAAAATTTCATTGTTTAATATAATACGCATTTACCTCTCGAGGACTTAAAAACAAACGGATTTTAGATTTAACTGCGTATACGTTTAATAGAAATCGAACGAAATTTTCAGATGTATAATTATAACACGAGTAAAATATAATTTGACGATTTTCCGACTATATATTATCAATTATTATTATCTATACACGGTAAAACAGTGTCGAATAGTTTTAACAATATATTTAAATAAACGCGCGTTTTCTCTCTCGGATATAAAAACTAAAATATATAACCGTGTATACGGAAATTATTAGAAAACTCTGCGTTTATATACACAAATCGTCGTAGAGGAAAATCGTCGGCAACGGTGAAAGTTGGATAATATTATTATAAAAAGTGAAAAACATAATATTATATTATCTTGTTATCGCGGCCGTAATAATAATTATGCAAGCAACATCATCAATTAAACTCGCGCATACGGCGATCGTATAAATCCGAATCGTTCTACATAATATTATTGTTGTGTTCAGACGCCATATTATTATTATTTTTCGTAATATATGAATCGCTAAATGCAGAAAAGGGACAAGTACACTTTTCCTAATTTTTCAGGAATGATCAAAAACCAAATATGGACACGTTCCCTTTACTAAATGCAGAAAAGGGACAAGTATACTTTTCCTAATTTTTCAGGAATGATCAAAAACCAAATATGGACACGTTCCCTTTCTATAGTAAACAACAATTTCTAAACATATAACGAATAAGCGAAGGAAAACTATGCTGCGGAAACGTTCGTCGCACGATGGCAATATCACGGCCGACCGATTGTACGCGCGCCGCCCGACCGTTTCGCGCGATATTGACACCGTTTTCGAACTTATACCTAAATATAATAATATAACGTACTTATACGTGCGTAAATTCTCATATATTATATAAAAAATCGTTCGTAAACCAAGAAAAAGAATTATATGAAAATAATAAACGCAGATTTCGTCCGTTCGCGACGACGATAATATAATTATTGGATACGACATATACGACGCGTTTACGATTTCTCGTATAAAATAAAATAAAATATAATATTTATTGTTTAGAAAAAATATATATACTTATATATTTATGCGTTTTGCCGCCGGAAAGTGAAATAAAAAAAAATAAAAATAAAAACGTACGGACGTATAACTATAATTTTTTTTCCATCGCCCTGCCCCCCCCCTCGAAACGTTTATATCGTATAACTATACAAGCAAAAAAGGGTTATAATAATAATTTTACTTTTTTTTTTTTTTTACGAGTAATAAAATAATATATACATTTATATAAGCGTGTATACCAAAACGATAAACTATAACATGTTTATATATATAAAATTATATTATTATATAGCGAAGTCGTAAGAATAACGCTGTTTTATTTTTATTTTTTCGTTCTTCGACGAAGAGTTCGATCATTTCGTAAAAAAGAAAAAAAACACGTTTTCAAGTCTGAGTAGGAAAAGACAATTTGCTCTGTGTGCGTGTGTGTATAGTTTTATATTCTCTTTGGGGAAATCGATTTTCGTCGCGATCTTATATATTATAGAGAAAACACGTCGCGTGTCTTTGAACAAAACTAAAGAGAATTTATTTTATGTTCCTCCGGCGAAACGCGCGTATATATATACGTATAATATAAGTATATAAGGTAGTTTGCAGGAGGTTATATATTATTATATTATCGACGAGGTGAAAGGTCTGCTCATAGACAAAGGTTGTTGCGTCATTAAAATGTCACAACCGTACAATCGATCTAACGAGCGTAGGTACGTGTTATAATAATAATTATTATTGAAAATTTAAAATATAAAAATCCGGACGGAATTTTTTTTGTAAAAATTTCACAAATTAATATTGTTATTGATATAAATTATAACGTATTACATTTCATTAATCACCAACTGATTATATAATAATATATCAAATCGAAACGTTATACTCGTATACTTGCGCAAAAATACAGTAAATTGGTAAAGATCGCGCACGATAATAATAATAGTATAATCGTATATATTATATTATTATACCCTTTGTACGATTTTTTTCCCCCGCGGCGAGTCGATGTCGGTTTCTTTTTTCTATTCGTATGGTATTATTTATTTATTTTTATTCTTTTTTACCAACAAATAATAATATAATATTACGTATAAACACTGGCAGCGAATAAAATCATAAAACCGTGCTGAGAAGACGAACGCTGCGGTTTGTCTCGGTTGACTACCTATATATATATATATATATATATATATATACAGGTATATAAGTTAGGTTACCAAGGTATAAACTAGCCTCCCCGTGTTAATAATATGTATATAACATTATACACGTTATGTTATATAGGTGGTATATACCAGTCGGTCGCAACGCGCTTCCATTGAAATTCGTTCCAAACCCGTCTGTAGGCTCGTAGAAAACATGGCCTCCGAATCGTATATAATAAATGCGATGTATAGTTAAATGTTAAAAACGGTGTATATGACATTATAATATTGAAACGTTATATAATAATATTATAATATTTTTACCTTTAACGACGGCGAGGCGAAATAGAATAGGCTCAACAACGGGAACTTGGACAGTTAGACGATGACGGTCTTGTCGCCGATGAATTTATTTATTTATACATTTTTAATCCGATAAAACCTAATAATAATAATTTTTTTTTCTGCGAAACACAGCTCACGAAGACTTGTATTTATTATTTTATTGCTATATTATATTATCGATTCGACAAAATATTCCCGAAATACACGCCACATTATAAATGCTTATAGTAAAATATAGACGCGCGGAGATATAGAAATAAAATAAAATTACCATAAACGTCGAGCGAAGCGATTTTAAACGTCTCTCAATGCACATTTTACCACGTATCGGCTCGTTCTTTAAACGATATTATTTTCAAGAAAATCCGTCGACAGATTCGTCCCGACATCATAACGCGTGTTATAATACTACTCGCGGTATATTATATTTACATAGTAAAGGGTACCGGTACGTATTATAATATAGTGTTTATCGAATTAATGACTGATAATGTTCGCGTCCGTTTGGTGTATCTACGACCTATAAAAAATTACATTATACCGCATTACCGCGGAATTATTACATCGACCGTGGTCGTATAGGTATAGGAGGCGATTTTCATTCTCCGTGATGAAATGTTTTATCGATTCGAAGAAAAAAAATTATTTATTATTCATAGGCAGTCGCATTATAATATAATCGTTATTTTTATCATTATATAGGTATAAACGTAATATTCAAATATTGTATTTTTCCGAGACGGAACAAAACGTATATTGATAATAATTTAAGTACCGCGACCTTGTTTTTTTTTTTTTTTTTTATTGAAAGAAAAGTTCTAGTTCATCGTATAAGCATATTATATACCTAGTCAAAATAATATACGTATACAGACGCTTAAACGTGGGGACGCTTCGCAAGTTTTAAATTTAGTTTTAAAAGTCGAATTAGGGAAAAATAAAAATAAAAACTATATACCGAGGATTAAGGGATATATTATTTTATAAACACACACACACACATAATATATAGGTTTTATCATATTATACTTTAATTTAATATTATATACGCGCTATATGTATATCCGCCCCTCGCTATTAAAACGTTCCGCGAGCGCCATATTGTCATTCGCACACATTATTTTATTACGATCATAATATAATATAATAATAATAATCATAATCATAATAATAATAATAATAATAATAATAATAATAATAATCATAATCATAATAATAATAATAATAATAATAATAATAATAATAATAATAATAATAATAATATCATCTGGTCGGAGATAACGTGCACTATACAAAATGGCGATTCAATTCACTATTTAAATAATAATAATAATAATATATTATTATTATTATTTTGTCCGGCCAATATCGTTTGCAGTTCGCGGGGACGAGTTTGTCATTTGGCGTTTCGTCGTATTATTTTATAAGTAGAAAGGCTGGTCTTAAAGGGGGCACGTAGTCTGTACATAATATTATTATTTGCACACGGACGCTATAAACGGAAATAATAATTACGTCCCAGACGCGGCGTGCTCTATGTATAAATGCGAGATTAAATTTGAATTTCCGAACAAATATTGAACATTTACACGCACACACACACACACAATATACACGATGGATGAGTTATCAATGATGGCCGGTGCGTAATTTTGCGACGTGAACTTTGCAATAAATTCGTCCATCTCGTGCAGTCGTTTATATTATTTTATTTATAAACCGAGAGAAACGTATAAAATTTCAATCGTCGCGATAAATATACGGTGCATATTTTAATTATAAACGTCAACGAAATAAAACGAAAATCGAAATAGTATCAGTTTCGTTACAGTTTCTAAAAATAGAAAAAAAATATCGAATAAAAGTCATACGCGTTTTTTTTGTACGCAGGAAAAATTCGCGATTCGGATATACAAATATTATTATTATAATAACATTGCGGTCATTACGAATACTTTTTCCAGTCGAAAAACCCGAATTTCAGCATGAGATACGTATACAGGTATATTATAATATATTATGAATTTATAGTAATATTATTATTTCGTATAGGTGTAAAACCTCATTTCCGCATTGCGTAAAACCGACTGTTTTTCGTACAAAATATCATAACGATATCGGTTGGATGCGTGCTCGGCCATAAATATACATACATAATATTATTTTATTTTAGCGGAGCGTCCGCCGCGATTAATATAATAACACGATATTATATTATACGGAACGGAACGGATAATCAATCGATTCGGTTTGGCGAACCACGCGATGATTTATGCGTTATGGCCGAGCGGTTAGGCCCGGTACCGCGGTAACGTCGGCGACCGGTAACAACCAACAACCCGAGCGGGATGCGGCGGCGGGAAAGGACGCGACGCGGCGGCGGCGGCGATTGCGGCTGCGAAACGACGAGCGGACGAGGCGGCACAGGTTCGTTATAACTTTAATTATTTGGGCGACCGAAAATCCTTCATCGGTCCCGTAATTAATGATCGACGGTGACTGCCTCCTTGCCGCATGTATACACGCATTATACGCGCGCGAGCTCTCGTCATTATATTATACGATATAATATATTATATTGTCTTTGCGCACCAGTATACCAACTGTATCATTAAGAATAATAATAATAATAATGATAATAATAATAATAATAATAATAATTAATAATAATAATAACGCGATTCGTAGAATTTGTTAAGCTACATTATAACGTTCCTCGGTGTTTTGTTAAAACACGCGATTGGCGAACCTGCGCACGCTGAGGATATTATAATATTAATACAATATTGGAATTTCGTCGTTGACACGAAATATTGCGGCCTACAAAATAATATATTGTATAACCTATACTATACGACCATTTTGACTCTTCGAGTTCGCGCTGTTCTGTCAAAATATTATTACGAATTTATTTATTTTATTTATATTATAATAATAATAATAATAATAATATACGATCGTTTGACAAAATTAGACTTCGGAAACGACTAGAAAAACAACGCGCGAACTTTTTCGAAACGTTTCCGTAAACGATAGAAATCGTCGCGAAATCAAAAAATATATCGCGTCGAATTTATTTATTAGCGTGCGTTATGACGCTCCGTGTAAACGATAATAATAATTTATTTAATATATTATTTTCTATACGATACACGATAATAAAAATATTATAATATATTAAGTCGTATTCGGGGACTTTTCAGGGAACGGTCGCCGTTATACACGCGTACCCCCGCGCCGTCGACGGTTGATGAGGAAGAGGTAGAAAAAATGGTTTTGGAAAATAATATCATGTTTTCTCGCGTAATTTATCGTTTCCGATAAAAGCGGTTTCGACCGCGAAGAGTTAGAGAGAGGGAGAGATCCTCGATCGAATAAATCGGGATTTATAATATACGCGCATAGTCGTTCTGTAATATTATTATTATTTCCGCGGTGGAATTTTATTTGCCATTTTGCCAACAACGCGGACGACAAAATATATGCGACAATAAAAATCCCCGCACGACGCAATTTCCGATATTATAATATCGAAATGGAACCCGAACGATAATAATCGACGGTTCGACCCATTTAATAATTCTAGGCGAACGGGCCTCCGATTTGCGAAAAATAATAAAATATAAAAACTTTACAAGACCATATAACATAACTTTCAATTTGTATAATATTTTCGTCGCCTCGATCGTCGGAGACTGTTGGTTAAAATATGATTTAAAACAGGGCATGGAAAAAAAAAAATGAAAGATTCCGCCGAATAAAACCTTAGAAATGGTAAATTTTCGAAACGAACGTATATGATATTATATACTTGTTGCGGAAGAACGCGAATATTTTATATTGCATTAACGTAAAATTTGTGTACAAATTGCTGTTTGAAGGTATAAATTATTTTTTATAATCATACTTATCGAGTATAGTAAATGGATATTAAATAATAATATCGTCTTCTTGTTAATATAAAATTATAATGTGATGCACGATACAGACATACAGTTAACACGTGGTCGGGTCGGTTAACGCGCGCTTGTAGGTATACACTTTTCGAAATTACAGCTAAAACGTAATAAATTAATAATATAATATTATCCTTCGCTGAAGCAAGCGCGTATTATCGTGACGTTTTTAAAAAATGAAAGTTTATCGAATATATTATTATTACACTCGTACTTACGTACGTGAAATTTAAAATTATATTAACGTCCTAAACGTACAATATAAATATTAATAATAATATTATAAATTATATTATTATTATTTTGAACACGAAGCAAATATCATGCTGATTTTAATGCGGTTTTTCTTCTATATGGGGTTATCTATTTATTTATCTTTTTAATTCGGCTCGTTTAGAAATTTACATATTATATATTAAATTTAAGCGTAATTTTTTTATGCGTTAATGCCGAGAGCGGCGTTCTTTCGACCAGAAGACAATAATGTTATATTTCCCTTCGCATAAACCTTATCCACCCCGTGCGACACACTAATCTGCGGCGGATCTCTTTTTATACGAAAATCTCACATATTATAAAAACGTCATATTTGTATACAGCCAAATATTTATATTAAATTTTATATATGATAAAAAGGCAAAAGAAAACAAAGTACTACCAAGTACCAACTTATATACGACATATTATATTATGTAATTTGTTATATTATTATGATAATATACGATAATAATATTATGATGTACACGCACTGTTTTCTTCTTTCGTCAATTTAACATTTTCAAAAAAAAAAAAAAACGCATCCGAATTATTATCGTTTAGTTTATAATATCGTGGGAGTTATATATGTTTATATTATGCGTTATGTGCGACCCCTCACGGGAAAATATTATTTGCGAGAATCCATAAATATATACATTTTTTTTTTCTTTTATTATTATTTAGCGCATTGCGCATATATTAAACATAAATTGTGACGTGAACACGTTCGTATATCGAATATTATACCGATAATAATAATAAAAATAATATTTTTTGTAAAAATTTAAAATAATATTTTTTGTAAAAATTTAAAATAATATTTTTTGGTCTAGAATCGATTGTAGTTTTAATTTCTCGTGATAGCGTTATCATTTATTAAATTCTTAATATAATATATTATTGTATTATGCATACCTACGTTTAGTTTTTTTTCATCCCGCGTACAGTCAAAAAATAATGAAAATGACACGAAAATGAATTTAAAATATTTTAGGAAAAAAATCGCCAGATAACGCCGCAACAAAGCGTGAAACTAAATAATTTCCAGACAGATAAGCACCGTGGCGTATGTTCGACGACTAGAACATAATAATAATATATTATTATTATTATTATTATTATTATTATTATATATGTATGTATGTATGTAAAATACACTCGTGCGATGTTATAATTTACAATATTATATTATTATGTGTGTATATAAAATATGTTTGCGAAAACACATATTATATATGAATTCCATCAGAGAGGAGGAAGGGCCCGGGTATAATTATTATAATTACCAGGTGCGTAATGTGAATAACATACGTATAATATATAACAATTATTGTGAGTACACATTTATATCTGATTGTGTACTATACTGTGTAGTCGGAACAGCGAAGAAAACGACACGATAATCTCACTTTTCTTATCACCATAAACTGTTTAATATTAATATAGGTATAATATATTATATTATATACCACAATAACGGTTTTTACCGTTGCTATAATACACGTCCGCTATACTTGCCGTTTTATTTTATTTTTTTCTGTTACGGTTTCTACAAAAACCGATTTTGTCGACGGCTCTATACACGCGTCTTAAGTTTCGCTCGAGGTGTTTTCATAAATTTCCACATTTGGGCGCGATTCGCGGTGATAACGTATTACATAGGAATATTTAAAGTGAACGATCTGTATATAAAATATAATATTATACACGTACCAGCGTACAACATGATATGGACTCGATGATGATGACGATGACGATTTTATTAATATTTGATCTACGGAATATTTATTTATTTATTTTTTTCTTATAGCGTGATGGCGTCTTCCTAAGTCTTCTCGTACGGAAGAACTTTGTTGTGATAAAAACATATAATAATAATATTATGTGTATATTATGTGTATATAAAAATTTCAAAATCATATTTTTATAAAATGTTTTCCCTGCTGTTGCAAGTCGATTGCGAAATCGTGTACGAATGTATAGAGGTCCGTAGTATTCTACTGTTAGAGTATTAAGATTAATTCTTATTTTTCTGCATTTGAAATATTATATTATATTTATATGTACGTTTAAAGATGTCGGTTCCATGTAGTAAGTAAGTGGTTTACGTAATACGTTGGGAGGTGTTCATGAAATATTATGATATAAGATGGATACGTTCACTGTATATACAGTCGTATAAATACACACACGTTTTCTTAATATATAAATGAAGCTGCAGTGTACCTCTATATTATTATGCCGGCGGTGTGGTAATGACCGTCAAAAAATCGTCAGCTGGTTCTCACAAACGCCCAAAGTTTGCCCGAGGCGTATATAATGTGAGTATTAATATACTATACGGGTAGTGTATACCTACTGTAATATAATATATATTAGGCATAGGTATATAATATACCTAGTACCTGGTATAGGTATATAATATACCTAGTACTCGGTATACGTATTATATATACATTTTTATACGTCGCATATTTTTATTTAATTCGGTAATTGAAAAAAAAAATTGCCGTTTAAATTGTTTATATAAGCGATAAAGATAACAGTTGTATTCGACGCAGTTACAATTTATAACGAAAAAACGAATATATAATATTTTTAATAATAATATTATAATTACAATTTAAATTCATACGATGTATTATACTATTATATATCATCCGTTCTTGAAAATTGATAAATAGTAAATATGTGTAACGAATAACGATAAGTATAATAGTAGAATAGTAGATAATATATAGAATTTGTAGGTATATATACACGTGTATCTGTTCAATAACACAATATGCAATTAAAATCTCTTTTCTAGATAATAATATACAAATATTATAAATTTTATAGCAATCTGAAACGAGTATTATGATGTATTATTGTGTGTATGTTGTTTTTTTTTTATATGCAAATATATTATTATTATTATTATTAAGTATAGTGATTAAAAATATATGTGATAATGTATACTTGTATATTGCAATATAATTAATTGCATATATTTACTAAACTTAATTTTCATGTAAAAACGATAAAATGGATATACGAGGTTTTTTTTTAAAATAAAACGTATTATTTCTCTATTGATTTTCGATTTTGCGTATTTTTAGTCGTTAAAAATGTTTACGAGCTTATTTCCACGTCTTTTCTCTATACGGGTTCGGTTCGATCTTCTTAATATTATTATAATATTCTCGACCTTGAATTCGATACGGTTAGCGTTAAACTTAGACATAATATTATGTGTGTATATTCTCATTGATCCGTTAATCGAACACGACTATATAGTTACGTCGGTGTTTTTTTTTTTTTTACCTTGAACGCTGTACTTTTGTTTTTAATTATTACTTTCAACTAGTGTGCAAAGAGTATAATATTATTATGTAGGTGCTATATTATAATAGTGTATGTGATAATAATACAATATTATATACAGACTGGTGTGTATTTGTGTATGATAGGTATATGGATGAAAAAAAATCGTCTTGTAATATTACAAAATGACGAACACAATCATTATTTACGTTATTAATTTATATATAGTATTCTAACATAATAAACTATATGGAACCACTGATTTTTTTAAATTAAAAATATACGCAAACGAAATAATATTATTATTATATAAATTACGATATCTAATCGAAAATAAAATAAAAATATAGCTAGTAATATAATGCGGTAATCGACCCGTGCCATAATAAAAATCATTAATTTTACATAAATTATTAACATAATATATATAGGTTATAACCTAACCGTTAGGTTATATAACCTAACCTAACCTATAGGTATATATTGTTATAACAAAAATAATACATTTATATATGCGTATGAAAACAAACAAAAATAATAATCCGAAAACGTATTGTTTAAAAAAAATAATATAATATGTAAAATTAATCAACTTTATATGTACTTATTATTTATTATGTAAAATAAAAAAAAAATAAAAAATCGTTTCGCCAAAAACGAGTCGCCTTATATTATTATAATATTTGGAGGCCGAGTTTTCTTATAAATAAATAAGTGATTCGGTATTTTTTTTTTGCTACCATTCGGTTAGAGGTATTCGTTCCAATATAAAATAAATACACATTTTCTGCTCTTTGTGTTCACCATACTTGCGAATATTAACGACGATTTAATTACATATTATTATCTAACGTATTTTTGGAACAATCCAACGGTTAGATCGATCGGACGTCATGTGTCCATCGTATACCTATAATATAATATTTCAATCGATAAGTTCAATCAATCGAAGAATATATTCTCGTTCGGACGTTGCGACCTTGATCGCGATAATATAACGCCATCACTATATTATAATAATAATATAGTAGTCGTATTTGTAAATGTATTATTACAAACTCGAAACTAAAAATATACGTACATATACTAGAGATATGTTAAAATAATAATAATACACTGCGTGTAGGTACGAGTTTTACGTTTCATTTAAAACACGTCCATATAATTGATGTATATAAATTGTATTATTGTGACTTATATACGATTTTCGAATCTTTTATACTCTTCAAAGTCCGCGCACATTTTCTTCTACCGCCATCATAAAAATAATATCATGATTGTTTTCCGATTATTATATAATATAAAACATTGATCTGGTATACTTATTTATATACGCGAGTGTGCGATGAGGACTCGTTAAAAGTGATAATATGACAAGAGATTTTTGACTTTTGCCGCTGGATTTATCATCGATATTTTATACAATAATTAATAAATGATTATTATAATAATATTATTATTATAACACGAAAAACACAACGATAATACCGTATTAATCGAATACACAGCGTACACAATACCGCGGTATATCTGTATGTCTATATTGAAGACAATGATCGGAATGCGTTTTCGTTTTTCACGCTTTTCCCCTGGTAAATCATTTCAAATTATTACTTCACAAATAATAAATATATCATTTTTTTTTCTATCACGTCCACGCTCGCTCTTCTGTTTTATTATTATTATTATTATTATTATTATTTAAAAAAAAAAAAACACAACAACGTTCTGGGTGACAGTAAATTATAACATGTATTTTGTTAAAAAACAAAAAAAATATATATATAATATAATGTGGCATTTACTGACGCGTACTTATATATATATATATTATACACTGCGAAGTGGATGATCGGTGAAGAGGGGACATGTGAAGTATTATTACAATAGGTAAATACAAAAAAAAAAAAAAAAAAATAAAAATAAAAACCTTCCTTTTTACAATATAAAATATAATATGTTACATTATATTATTATTATTATGTGTGTGTGTTGTCGCAACATCGACGGCGGCGACGCGCGTTATTTTCTGTCGAATGGGCGCCATTGTGGTATTCGCGGTAACGTTGTAAACGCGACGACGCGACAATTTCGGTTTTAACCAAGGTCGCAAAGACCAAACCAACCTAAAATGTATCTGCGAAATCGTTTCTTTTTATCGTTCTCCAAAATAACATTTATATTTGTATAGCAATATAACAATATAGCCTCACAATAGCCTATAGAACCTATATAACGTCCCCGCCCCGCGGGAAGTCGTCGCGACGGACTTTACATAATATGAGCAATATTGTATATAATAACGTCCAAACAATAAATTCCTAAAATATTATTATTATTATTATTATTATTATTATTATTATTATTATTATTA
>JAIUCT010000007.1:6396672-6481530 GCA_021307375.1 Tetraneura akinire
TATTATTATTATTATTATTATTATTATTATTATTATTATTATTATTATTATTATTATTATTGGTTTTTACCTCAACTGTAGCATTTCTCGTCGAAACCGAACAGAATTTAACGTACTATACATTTTAAAATATTCCTTCGTAACCTAAATGTAATTTACTCGTAGATATTTGGACGTTAAAACTGAACGCTAAAATATTGTATACATTATATTTCCACAGGGAATAATATTATAATTTTGGGACAGTGGTCACTGTGACCGTGTTACTGGTAGTTGGTACACGAAATGCGTATCGTGTTTGTAACATACATTTTCGCGTCTATAGGGACTACTCCGGCAGCGCGACAAGATTTTATTATATTATTATACAACCTAACTATGTGAAATATTATCTATTCGTTCGTATGTACTATATATCATTCCGGTAACGTATCCGGAGGTAAGTTAAAGAGAATTATTCCCTTTCCACTCCATTTGTATTTCAGAAAATTTGTCATCGATCAACTGTCAATACCATTCAAACTCGATAAATAGCGAATAATTTAAGTGTATTATTTAATTTAATTCATTAATATTCAATGATAGATTAGATTATTAAGAATAAAATAAAATCGAAAAAATATTGTACCTCCTTTCTTATATTATCTTAACTCGTCCACAAAAATAAAAAAGGAATAAAAAAAAATCTAGATTTACCATTGATTAAGACGTGTAGTCATCGTGCGTGTGTTACTATCGTCGGGGGAATAATATTGTAGTCCAGGGGTTGTCAAATTTTTCTGGTTCCTAGTTAAAATTCTATACCGAGATCATTGAACGGTTTGAGAACTTTGGGCATATTCTGCGGGCTGCAGCGTAGGAAGTAAAATTTATATTGTGTTAATGTTTTATAATATACGCGTAGGTATAAAATTTATTTTAATGCGGTTATAACGTCGACTCGGTCGCGTGTAGGAAACTATAGTATATAATATAATCGTATAACTAATCATAATAATAATTGGTCTGTGACGAGACAAAAATTACAAAGTTTTTATCTTCAGCAGTCAACTCGAATCAGGTAGGTTTTTTTTTATTCACTATTTATTCGTTAACTGTTGAGAGATTCTCGTGTCAATGTTGACTTTTTATTTTTTATCGAATTGTACCTGCGTCTATTATATCCAGTTTTTCTCTTTTAAATTTTAATTTTTTAATTAACAATATGTCTCGGGTTGCAGCTAAATATATTAAATAAATACGCGTTCATAAAAATTGTATATTACTCGTATTAATTAAACGTCATAACATAAAATATATTTTGAAATTAAAATCAAAACAAAATACGATTTCGCGTTTCGTATTAATATTATGATATTTTATTATAATTCAATATTGTACAAAACAATACGCCTATGGGCTATGGCATAATATATTAAAATATAATAAAATATTAAGTTATTTTGAATATTAATAATAAAAAATAATATTTTTTTTTTTTTTTTAGCGAGAAACAATAAATATCACGTAATACCGTTATATTATTGTTATATCATAAAAAATTAAAATTTGGTATTCCAAGTCATGTTTATTAAAAAAAAATTATTATACTTTAAAAAAAAAAAAAAAAAAAAAAACAAATTACAATTTAATTAAGTTTATTTAATTACGTAAATTTATGAAAAGTTTGTTTTGTATATAATCTTATATTATATATTTTCTTTTAATTACCTACTTCACTCTGAATAATAATAATATATTAATTCCGGTTTTTTTCTTATACTTAATATGAAAGTAATTATTTAAATTTTTCAAATAAACTGGGGGACGGGGAGATTTTTTTTTTATACGATTCCGTTGCGACTTATACTTTAATTTTCGCAAATCTCCAATGCTCGATTTATATCATTATTATACTATCCGACCGATACGCGATAAAACCTATATCCATTGATGCTATTTAATCTTATACTTATATATATATAGAAACGACTTAATCTGATCTATTTACACTTCGGCGAACAATTTAGTATACGGTGCAAAACGTGACACACTCGCAAAGTCGCAACATTATAATATACATATTATAATACGCGTGTATAATACAGGATGATCGAAATAACGTCATTACGTTACAGAATATTTTTTCCTGCCACCGGGACATTGAAAAACGTATATAATATAATAATAGCCGATATCTAATAATGAAAAAAATTACAATATTAAACGAATATCATTATAATAATACAGGAATTATATTATTTTATTTTCGAGATTTATTATATTATTTAAAATTAAATAAAAAAAATCACAGGACTAATTTTTTTTTTTGTTATATTCCGCGATTCGTTCACGTTAATCGACACCCTGTATGCATATATTATAATATTTACATGTATATAATACCGAGGTATATACGTACAGAGCGCCGGGAGCAACACTGCAGTCAATATAATATTATAATATAACAATAAGGAGATCGAATAGAATATGCAAATTCTGTTGACAGGCGAAACGGGGAAAGTATAATAATATCAATTTATGAACGGCACACGCGCGAGTCTGGTTTTTTGGAAAATTGCGCGCCTACACTCGTACGTTTTTTTTTTTTTTTTTTTTTTTTTAATTTTTTTTGACCAAACGTTTTTTAATAATATTATAATATATTTTATTATTATTACGTTTTTAGGTTTTCTTTTACAATTTTTTTCCGATTAATATTCGCCGGGAAATATCGTTAAATATCGGGATATACGTTACATATATTACGATAATTTTACGAAACGTTTTTATATAACCGCAAAACGTACAATACGATATATTACCTTGGTAGTGGTACCCTGCAGATGTAATCGCAATATTCTGTTTCTCGTTATAAATATTATACATCGAGTTTTTTATAGTTTGCGTTCGTAACGGGGCCCGCACAGAGATCGAGCGTACGATTTACAAGTGAAAACATGGCGGACGGATCTTCACGCACGACCGTCACCGCTATATCCTCCGCCGTGTGCACTTGCGCGCATTAATAATAACCATGTTCATCGCGCGTACGCGTTATTATACCGCGTTTTCCCGCGGGGCCCCGGAGATTATATTTTTATACACATTATAATAATAATATTATTATTATGTACTAATATACGCGGTTTGTCTTCTTTGCGCCGACCGCAATCACAGGCGCGGAGATTATCGCGATTCGTCGGTTCGTCGATGGCTTATCGTCGTGCGCAGATCGAGTATATCATAAAATATTGTACACGCTTTCCACAAAAAAAAAAATTAAAAAAAATATATATAAAAAAATAAAAATAAAAACCTCAAAAAAAAAAACGAAAAAAAAAAATGAAAAAGAATGAAAAAATATGTACGCGAAAAGAAACGTAGCGTTATACGGTATACGGTATACGGTATACGGTTAATAATAAAAAAAAAAATGTTGTTTATCTCTTTTCCATATGGTGCGGATATTAGAATATAAAATATATTATAATATTATTATTACGTCGGACGCGCGGGTCTCGTCCGGTCTTTTATTATTGTTATTATTTTTTTAACGTTTTAATATTGTTTTACGCCGTAATATAATAATATTATTATTTCGTCGATTCGGCGAGCGAAAAGTGAAATTCCCGAAACGAAATAATATTGTCTCTCTCGCGAATGACAATATCACATTAATGATTTATGCGATCTCCTTTGTATCTGACATTCCGACCTCTATGTATACGTATAATATGCGCGCAGTGTTATTGTCAAATCGAGAACAACAAAAAAAATTGTTCGGCAAATGTTTTTTTTTTTTTTTTTATGTTTCTAACCGTTTAATTTTCCAACGGACCGACCTCGTTTTGTCGTGTGTTTTTAACGCCAACGGTTATGCAAAATAATATTATTATAATTATCAAGTATCATTTTATAATATCGGTCCTTCGCGTCATTTCGTATAATAACAATATTATAATAATATGCGAGTACGATTATTACGTATTTCTATATATAGGTACGTTATATAATATATCGTACAATGTAATGTGCGAAATGTTTAGATATAGTCAGAAGGTGTGTCGCATTATATATATTAAAACGCGTTACAATGTACAACGGTATAATAACGCGTACAATATGGTTACGAGTATACCACGGTATATTATTAGGTATATGTCGTTCGGTATCTTTCAATTCGGAGTCGGCTGACGGTAATATACAAAATACAAATTCGGTTCGTATACTGTTTTGACGAAAATTTTTTTTTTTTTATTTTGCTGCATGTACAATAAATGTTGCGTCTAAGACACAAGATTCTCTATATTTCGTATAAAATCCATATTGAATTTATTTTTATTATTATATAATATTGTTATCACATAATATTGTTATTACCTTTGGACCGAGACAATTTGTTAAAGTCTAAATTTTCGTTAGCCGGTTCATATTTTGATAATAATATAATTATTATAATATTATCGACCTATCTGGCGTCCGGTCAATCGAGTTCGTGTATACGTAGTATTCGCCACGTGGGAAATTAGAATATATTTTTTTTTTCGATTTTATGTTAGGTACAGTATTATTGTAATACGAATATAATACTCGACGATACGTAATATTATCGCGTTGGGAAACGTGACAGTGGGCCGTAATACGTACACATATTATGTACAGGGTGATCGTATTGTTATAATATCGTCGAGTTGAAAAAACAAAAAAAAAAAAAAAACCAAAATCTGTCATAAATGAATGTCGTTCAAACGTGACGTTTACGTGACGCGAATTTCCTATCATTCCGCGCGGACTGTATAATATATGCTTATAAATAATAATTATTTATTATTGCCTATATCATAATACGCGTTCTCAAAACGTTTACGTTTCGATTTTACATAAATTTAACGCTCTCGGGTTGAGAATCACTGGACAACGCAGTGTTATAACTTTAGAAGTTATAAGTCCCTACATGATAATATTATTATTACGAGTGCAATAGTCATCGACGACCGCGGCGGAGGTTTCTCGACAAAACAAAATCTCTTTTGGACACACGCGTATTTCACGTTGTAATAATAAAAATAATATATAATATTATTATAAACACTCTCACGCAGACATGGCCATGACACTATATTATATATAATATTAACATTATTATTGTATCGGGCAAACAATGGGTTGACGTGAAAACACATCTCGAATTTCACTTCTGTCCAGTCTCTCATCGTCTGGCGACGACGGGTCGGAGTAAAAACGTCGAAAACGAAATGCGTATATAAAATAATATATTACTTATATGTTTGGGGAAGCCGATCAGCAGAAATAGATCGGGATCGTATCGGCGGAAAAGGTCAAGATTAGGTCAAGATCGGGGAATTTTCACTTTTTTTTATTCGAAATTTTGAAAAAAAAAAAAAAAGATACGATTATACCCGTTGTTGGAAACTTCAGTCGTTACGCGAACGCGTTCCGATTTGACGCGTCCGAGTATAATATTATATACGTATTATTATATAGGTATTAACCAGGGGCGGTTCCAGAGACTTGGTTGGGGGGGTGCCAAGTCAAAATTTCGGGATAACTTTATAACAAATACACACAAATTTTTACTACCATAATTATACGTAATAATGTTTTGTTTTTAACAGTATACAATTATTTTTTTAAATACGGTCCTGGGAGGGGGCACGTACTTGGTATATATGACGCGTTTTGCAATAATCGTACGGACCGTAAAATCGTTTTGTAGCTACGCGAAAAACTGACGAAAACGCGGTATACGATTTAATTAGATATCGTATCGTATTATGTGCGAAAAATAATATTACTTTTATTTTTACGGTTACATAACCTAACCGCGTATTAAATACCTATACGTATAAAATTAAATATTATTTTATGTAATATTATCCTCGTATGATATTATAATATTTTAATTTGTATAATAATATAACATATTGTGCGACACTGACCTTCGTCTCCTGGCGGGAATAATTCCGAACGGCAGACGAAATCCGCCGGGCGAGTTGCCGATGGGCGAGTTACCGCCGACGGCCATCCCGGGCGATTGATGGCCGTGTTGGAACCCGGCGGGCAACAGGGACGCCTGCAAGTTGGCCACGCGGGCGGCCAAAGAAGAGACGTCGCACATGCCGCTGCCGCTACCACCGTTGACCCCGACCGTCGTGTACAGCGGCGGCGGCAGGTGCGAGTTGAGCAACAGGTCGGGCAGCCTGTCCGGGTGGTCGGCGACCGCGGACGGCGCGGACGACGGCGTCGGTAGCGACGGCGGCAACATGGACGTCGACAAAAGCGCGGGCGGCAGCGGCGGCGGCGGCGGGTGGACGCGGCGTTGTTGTTGCCGGCGCTCCCGGCGTTCCCGCCGCCGCTGTTCCCTGTAAACGTTTGTGCACGACGTCTCGTCGGTCTGCGCTTCCGTGGACGCGTAAGTCCTTTCGACGGCCGTCTTGGCCGTCGGAGGACCTTTGACGTCCGCCGTCCCGGCGCCGGCCATCGCGGTCAAGCCGCTCCCGTTATTCATCACTACGACGCGCACTCGGTTGTCATCGCGAACTTTGTCGTCGTCTTCCTCGTCGTAATCGCAATAGTAATCCTCTCCGTCGTCGTCGTCGTCCTCCTGGTCTTCTTCTGGTTCTTCGTTATCACAACACCAATCACCGGCACCATTAACACAACGCGCGGGCACGATACGCGACGTCGGACGCTGTACGTTTGACTGAACGGCTGTCGCTGGCCGCGAACGCGCCGGCCGTCCCCCGATCGCTGACGCGCCGCGGCACTGCACCAGCGATCCACGCGGCGGACACCGGTAACCGGTTGTTGTTCGGTCTACCGCCGCCGCCGCCGCGTCGTTATTTGGGTCATCGACTACGCTTGCGGTGGCGGCGGTCGAGGCGATTTCCGCGGTACACCAGCACGGCGGCGGCGGCGGCGGCGTTTTGTCTCCGACGACGTCGTCCAACAATCGGCACACTGACGACGAACACGAGCCGGCGGACCTGAAAACAATAACGTGATGATGAGATTATATTCGTATTTTGTATTTATAATAAAAAATAATCATAATAAGTTTGACCGAGTGGTTTGATCGCAGTTTTATAATTATTATAAGTTAGTTGTTACATCGCGTGCGAAAGTAAAACGTTTTCGTTATTCTCATCGCGCTCGACTCGAGTAGAGGTACTCTCGTGCATAGGCGTAATTACGGGGGTGCACGGGGATGCAAGTGCACCCCCTGTAATAATCTGGTAGGTGCAAATTTATTGAATTGAACCCCCTCTAATTATTTTACACTAGTTATAATATTTTTAGTAAATATTAGTTTTTAATTTTTTTCAATAGGTAGCTTGTTTTTGAATTTTGATAATAGTGTCATAGAATATCAGAATTTATCATTGAGATAAAATTATCTTTGATAATGGTCACAACTGTGGTATAGTTGTGTAACCATTGTGAACGCAGAACAAATCACGCATGTTTACATGGTATCTGTGGTATAAGTGAAGGTGATTATAATAGCTTATCATTATTATAATATAATTATATTTCTTTGGGCAGGGTAAGTGGCTTCGTAAATAGCTTAATTTGTCATTATAATTTTTTATTCGATAATATTTTACACCCCCTGAAATTTTACGGAATTACGCCTATGCTCTCGTGCCTTATTGTGACTCTCCATGTATACATACTTAACCAGCCCTAACCTACTAATCCATACCATCGTGTTCACGTAACCACTGTGACCGCGATGGTATCGTGTTTTGATACCATTTTTTTTTTTTTATGTTCGACGCTATCGTTGCTGCCGAATCGACGGAAATCGATTTTTTATTCCGTTCGCGACGCCGAGAAACAATCATCATTCTGATAATATTATTATACTCTGTTGTTGTAGTTATTATCGCCGATAAATAGTCTATTGTAATAACTGCCGCCCCGTTATCTTCTCCTATGATATAGACAAATACCTAACCGCAGACGAAACGAGCGATTTTTCTATTTAATATTTTATGCATTCGGGCGAAACGTTTCGACAACAATATTATGGCGCGCGGTAAACGCAAAAAGAACGCGGAATGGAAATTACAAAATTTATTTTTAATCATTTCGGTTCGGAATGAACGAAGCGAAAGAAATTAAACCGAAACGCGTAATATAATATTATCAAATACTGGGTACATTTGTTTTTAAAAAATTTAAAAAGGCTTAAGTCGTTGTTCGGGAGGTCATCAGGTTGGATATTTGTTTTTTTTTCTGTCCGGCTTGCAATTTTCGACTGTGCGACCAGTGATGTTCCCATCAATTTTTTTGAGAGTATACTACTATACTAAACTAAAAAAATATCAGAATTCTAATTTGTTCTATTTTTGCATTTTAAAATTAGGAAAAGTGTTAATGATAACTAACTTAATATTAATTAATCATATTATATTAATTACTTTTATTTCTATATAAGATTAAAAAAATAATTTAAATATATTATTCACAAAAAATTGTGAAAAAAACCGCATACGTCATTATTATCGGTATTGTCAACTATAATAACTAATAAGTAATAAGTAATAGTAATATGAAATGTAATACAATTAGTTGAATAACAACACCATAAATTTTAAAATAACAGGTAAATTTAAAAATATTACGTTTTAAGACGTTATTGTAATGTACTGCAGGGATTTTACAGAAAAATTAAAATATTACTATATAAATATACAATTGTATATTAATATAGAATCCAATATATTATTACCAAATACTTTGTTCAAGAATATTCCATGAAAACCGGCATTTCCGACAATCCCATAAGTTAATCACCTAACAAATATAATATATTTCTTCTTTCTATCTGAATTCATTGAGAATATACCCAGTATACCCATGTTTTTTTAAAATAAGCTTGAGAGTATACTGCGTATATGTAGTATACCCTATGGGAACACCACTGTGTGCGACTATGATGACGTAAAGGTGTGGACGGCGAACGAAAAGCGTTTAGTCTTTAACTTTGCGCCAAATTTTTCGGAAAATATTTTTTCATTGTAAATCCATATAGATGCGATGTGGGCGACTATAATGTTCTTTTATCGAATGAAACGCATGTATCTATTTTATTATACCTATACGTTGAAATTCCTATTATATTAAAAGGTGACTCGTGACTTTATGACGCGGAACGCAATATCGAATATAAGAAAATAAATGAAAAGTAGGTAACCTAAAAAAAACGAAAAAACGAAAAAGTCTCATAAAAACGCGTCTTCGTGTAAAGAACCTTTAACAATCTGTAAGTCGCTTGGAAATATATCGTCCTTGATTTGTTTCTATATATACTTGTATATAAGTCGAGACTGAAAAGTTTCTCAACTTTGGGTCCCACCCAGACGATTATTATTATTTCTATATGTAATTATTACAGAAATGACCGACATCGTGTAAGTACTAAGCATAGTAAGTTATTTTAACTCGGTATACATAAGTCCTAACTTCATAATCCTTTTAGTTTTTACACACACATACATATTATGTAATACTTTGACGCGTTTATTTTTTATCGGTATACGTTAGCGAAGTCGGTATACTTACTATATTATTATATATTGATTAAATCAGTTTTTTATATATGCTTATACCGAATACAAGAACTAAAAACGCTCGTCGTCTTTTTGTTTACATAGAAAACGATGTCGTATATTTTTTTTATGTTAAAATATTTTACTTAAATATTATTTTGATCTTTTTCCCGTCCGTCTTGATGATGATAATAATACTTGTAATAATAATATTATTATACCTTTAAAATACCGTCATCAATATTCAACGATATCGTGTTTGACCCGTATATATAAGGGCGTAAAAAGACTTTGCGTGCCTTTATTGTATATAGTTTAATATTTATTATTTTTCGCCACGAATGACGTTTATAATAATATAAAATAGTTTATACATTTTTGAATTATAATACGGTAATATACGCATTAAATTCGTATATATAATAATTAATATTCATTTTATATAGTTACAGTCATTTTACATATACTCGTGTAAATTAAATAATAATATATACGTCCTAACATGGTTCGAAAACGAAAAAAAAAAAAAAAAACGAGTATAGGTATGTATAAAAAAAAACAAAAATATGCGCTGTTTCGTTATTTTTTTTAATTACTCTATATATAGCAACGCGTGTATACGTAACATATACGTATACTAAGCCATCTTACGAATTACGTATATACACGATGGTATTATAACTGACCTCAATAACATAAACCAATCGTATAATATACGAAAAAAGTAAATATGATATTAAAAACAAATATATTAAATTTTAAATTGTTTTTCTAGAACCAGAATGACGATTACGACTGTTATTAACTACTCGTATATACTCGTATACCAAAATAATTGTTTTAATTTTTGGAGTATTCAAAAATTTAATTTATCAAAAAAAAAAAAAAAAAATATTCGAGGCGCGTTTAGATAATAATATTATTATATAAAAATATACGATATTTTATAACCTCCTGTATTTTAACGAACGTGGTATACAAATTTAATAAAAATTCGTTTTTTTTTTTTTTTTTTTTTATCCAATATTGTTATATACGAGTAGACTCGGTCAAAATAAAATATGTTTTTCCAATTTATTCAAACACGATAATATATCAGCTGTTGTGTGTACTATATATTATTATATTATTATATTGTGTTTCGCGTGTCGCAGAAACATTAACTGTAGCGTTTATATAACGCATATAATACATAAATAACTGGAAAACATGCGAATTTTCATTTGCCAGTATCAATTATTTAAAAATGATTTATTTTATATTGCGTTTAATTTATATAATCTCGTATAATATAAAAATAACAATTGAAAATAATTTATATTGTTGAATCGAAAAAATAAAATAAAATTAATATCATATTTCAACGTGATATTAAATTACGAGTATAATAAAATATTTGTCAAACATAAAATAACATTATAATTTGTAAATTAATAATCTTTTGTCGGTATCGGTATAATAAATTATTGTACTTATAAGAAAATCATAAAACATAAAATATAATAATGTAATTTTTTAATCGTCCGCGAGTGTAAAAATAATAAATTACAATTTTTCAAATTTACAATATGTCTGTATTATACCAATAGGAAATATTACGTAAAAAATATAATTCGAAATATACGAATTAATTTCAGTTGTGTGCAAGGGACGACTACTGATTAGGGTCTATATATATAGAGCAGACGCGTAATTGATTAACGCCCGCGTGTCTCTCGGTGGAAAAAATATACGAAGAATACGCGACTCATCGCAAGTCGTATTGATCAATAAGTAACACGCAGTGAAGTTTTTTTTGTATTTAATTTTTAACTTCTCCGAGGCCCATTTTTATGATAAGTTACCCTATTATTATACAAATTTAATATATAGGCGTGCGGTGGGCGAACAATATTTCAAAAATATAATCTGCATTAAATATTTACTCGAATAATTATGATCAAAATTTTGGAATTGGGTCAAGGCCTGAAATTGTACACGAACATAATAATATATTAATATAAGGATCACTTTTAATAATTTTATCTCGAGTAGGTATTTTTGACAATATATCATATAAATTGAATTTTTTTTTTTTATATTTCATATTTATTATTATGATATAATTCTAGTTTTGCAAATAAAATAACAAGAAAGTGAAGTTTAAATATACGTATTTGGTTTTAATTGAAATATATTGTAATCAAATACGATTTTAAAATCATCTTTCGCTCGTATAATATTATTTAAATTAATATATTATATTGTTTCACATATTATGTTTCAATAAGTATATAAAATGAACCGAACGCTATAGTTTTGCGGTTATAATATTATAAACGACAATAACGATAGGTATAGTAATAATCACGCGAAATCGTTTACATTTTATAAATAATATTATGTTAGTGTTTATTTTATTCACTTATTGTTAATATAACGACAAAACTATGAAGGTATAGCGAACATAGATAAAATGAAAATTTTTCTACGCGCATTGATTTCGATCGAAATGAATTCATCGTACGCTCTGTATATTTTTCATTAATATTTAATCGAACCATGTCGATCGAGTTCTGTTAAAATATTTATGAATAATGGTTAATGAACATTGTGTAATATTGTAATATCCACCGTGCACGATGTATAATATAATGTTATGTTTTACAGAGCACAAACAATATAATAATGTGTATTATATTATTGTTATTGTCCGACCAACAAATTTCGTATATTTTATTTTGCAGGCTCAACGTCGTACCAAAATGGAAAAATAATATTGTAAACAAAATATGTTGGATTATTGTTTTGTGTTTTGTTTTTTTTTTTTTTTCAAATCTAAATGGATAAAATATTATATAGTAAATTTAGATATAACTGAAAAACACGTCAAACATTTTCCCAGACGTTTTCGCAGAAGTTTTTCTTTATTAGGTAGGTACGTGTACGTATATCTAGTTACAAACTTGCAAATTTACAATGCGATAATAATTTATAACTGTTTATAAATTATAATCGAAAACAATAAAACGTGTGAAACAAAATACGTTCGTTTAAATTCAATAAAAAAAAATTTGATTTAACTATAGATATATTATTATATTCCTATATATATCAATAAAATGAATTATTTACACTAGGAAATTATTATAAGTATCTAATTTTGAATTTTATAACTAAATTTATTAGGAATACATATATGAATTAACTCGATTTATAATTCGAAATTATAACTTTAAAACTTCGAAATCATAGTACCTAATCATAATATTTAGACAAATTTCATTCCTAAAACATATTACTTATCTAATTTATAATATATTTTAAACGTCGTCCTTTTCGTATTTTTATCTTTAAATTACGTTTTCTAACGGTTTAAATCGATTTTCGAATATTTTACTAAGGCTTTTTGATTAGCTGCATTGCGCGTTTTCATGTTCGACGTTTCTGTACGTGACTTCAAGCAGTCGAATGATTCGATTGCAAATAGCCAATAGGTATATAACTCGGAACCACAATTATTTAAATGACGAATTTCTGAAATGTCTAAGGTAAATTTATTTATTTATTTTTTTAAATTAAACCGCGTTTATCGACGGATCGATGTATTTTAAAATATATAATTTTTATAAATAATATAATTTTTATTTTACTGGTACATTTATTATAAATAAAATTATGAATAACATATATTATACTAATAGTTGTGTGATTGAACACCGTAGTGCGAACAACGATTTAAATTGATATTTTTTTTTGTATGAGAAATAAAGTTTTTTTTAAATATTTTTATGTTATATAAAAACGCTTTGAGTGTGTAAATATGATGATAACTATTGTGAATAAATTTCGGTCGTTAAAATTGAAAAACAAAACACTGAGGTGTCTTGTTTGAATCAAATATTTGCGTTAGGTACACATCTTAAAACGTTAATGGAAATAATATTATAAAGAAAAAAAAGGGGAAAAAAATGGGAAAAGAATTTAAAAAAAAAAAAAAAATCAACAGATAAAGTAAGACGCGGTGCATACTGTTTAGAGATTAAACAAGTCTATTCAAGGATTTTGTCCTTACAATATATTAATATGTGAACGGCCACGTTTACATATTATATATATATTGTTTGAAATCACTGTCGAGTTTTAATTTTGTTTATTTATTATAGGATTACAACAGCTACCACGTAGTAAGACGCGTACCAAAGAAAAAGGTTGTTGCCCGTAACAACCGAGGCACACACAAAAAGTCTTGCAGGATATAATATTATAAATAATATAGAGGGTGATGGAAATGTCGTGTTTCAACGATTTGCCCTTCCCTTTTTTTTTTTTTTTTTTTTTTTTTTACATAATACACGAAATATAATTTATATTAGAAAAACATTTAGATATAACGGAAACGATACAATATATTATATAATAAACTGATCGATCGGTTAATATTTCTGTATGAACGACAATATTTGGGTCAAACGTCAAATAGCGACAAATAGATATTATTTCACTTTTTATTTTCGTCATAAAACCGATTACCCTGTATATATTATATACGTTCGCCGTTGCGTTGGGGAATTATTACGTATATGAAAAACAACCTTGCAACAGAAACAGAAAATATGAAAAAGGCATTTCAATAGAATATATAGTGACCGTTTCTTTGATGTATTATAATACGTGTACGCGTTTAAATCCGTATATTATATAATGGGTGACATCAACGCAGATCATTTTTTTTTTTTTTTTTTTTGTTTCATAACGTCGACTACGGTTTAACTTGGAGTGAGAATAATTACCGAAATGTTGTTTTTTTTTCACCCCCCGCGTAATAATGAAACGTCATTTCAGTTATACACAATAATAATATATAGGGTACGCGAAAAGTTTCCGCTAAAAATTATCCCATCGAGTATAGTGAGATAGATCTTGAGTAGTAGTTTTTTTTTTATTATTATTATTCGAGTACCCTTAACCCGCGACGACACTGTATGGATGCGGTGCAGGGTACATTTTTATTTATTAATTTTTCACCGTAATGTTCGCGTTCGCATCGCGCGACGATTAATTATTATATTTACGCGTCGCATTTATTTAGTTAATTAAATGCGTGTTGTATATATCTATATATTTGTTCATTTCTAGAGACAATGCAAGAAAATAAATCAAAACTTTCCTCGTTTCTTAAGGTACGTCTTAAGGTCCTTTTATGTTACGTGTCAATGCGGATCGGGACCGCGCGATCGTTAATTATAATTTAAAATCGTAACTCGTCGTATAATTATATTGGACAAATAATATTAAGATTTATTTATTTATTTACTATATAATCATCGCTGGGGAAAACGAACCTGCTTATACCGATCTAAACTTATATTATGAGACAATTTTTTTTCTTCGTGCCAATAACACAATTTTTGTATATATACTCGTTTTTATGAGATCCGTCAATTTTGTCGAGTTAGGTATATTTTACGCGATAATTTTTAACGAAAATTTAAAAAAATAATCCACTCGATGGTTGTAAATATGAAATGTACAATAATTTTTAGAATATCGCAACTCGATCGTTATAAATATTATATATTTTATAAGACCGGTGAAAAGTAAAAGTATAACTATACAATATTATAATAAATAGAATCTATTATAAAATCATTGGAAATAGCCGGCTTACGTTCGATTTTTTTTTTACTCTTAATGAATAATATTTTAAAATAAAACATATCGCGTGTTCGAGTAAACGATTGTGCCCATTGAATCGTGAGCATTCGACGTCATGACGGGATGGCGTTAAAAACTGCGCATAAACTGTGACCCCAATTTTATATTATATTCTATACAAAATAATATGATCGTGAAAGATAGATTGAATAATAATACTGAAGTTCATTTACCTACGGGCTATAATAAAATTGAAAGAAGAAGAAGAAGAAAAAATAACATCGTTATAACAATAATGTGTTTATAAATACGTATAAAAATTAATATCTTTGTTGCGCGAATATAAATATTTATGTACCTACGTTAAGTATCTGTATTTTATAATATTACGATTATTGTTATATTCATGGAGGACAAATTAAAGAGAGAGAAAAAAATCGTTTTTTTCTCCATTCCATTTTTAAGTACGAAAATTTAATTGTCGCCAAAAATTTATTTTCGTATACTGCAGTATAATTGACGTCGATAAAAAAATTCAATAATAATAATAATTAGGGTCTTAACTGTAAATACGATAAAATATAATAAATTACGCGTTTTTTTTTAAAAAAAAAAAAAGAAATATTCGAAAAAATGGTAAAAATAGTGGCCAGAAAAAAAAATCATATAATGATATGTAAATGCATACAATTTTTAACCTTAATAAATACCTACTCAGAATTATAGAAACTAAATACTATCTGTGCGTTGCAACAGCAATTTCATCGATTTCAATATTGAGTTCGTGACCTTCGCGGCAAACGGATTTTTCCCTTCGATCCGAGGAGCAGAGTACAATATTGCATGTCCTGTGATCGGCGATCGCAAATGAGAGGTGACCACGCGAGTTTGGAATCGATTTTGCCAATAATTGCATGGATCTCGTATATGGTATTATACCTTGTATCATCAGAAATATTTTTCGTTTGTTGCTAAATATAATAACTACAATATTATTGGTATTCGTTTTTTTTTTTTTTTAAATCGATATTAAAACGTTGTTATATAAAATAAAATAATACAATATTATGTTTGACGTGCAAACGAATTTTTAAATGCGGTCAAAGTATATGGACGAATATATTTTAGATTCTGAGCGAAGCGAAGAATGTATTGGTTTTACAATGATGTGTGATTTTTTTTTGTTTTTTTTTTTTTTTTATTCTGAAGACATTTTTACTACCCGAAATAATGCTCCGATTATCACGAATAGGGTATGTTTCCGGTAGCAAAGTGGATCTAGTTGGTACTTTATTTAGGTCATTTTTTGAATTTCTCAAAATTGACCCTAAGCGGTAGAAAAAACTTCGAAAAAATGACGAAAAAGCGGCATTTTTCACGAAAAATGAAATTTTGACAAATTCAATTTCTATATTTCACGATAACTCAGGCAATTTTTAAGATAGCGACCTGAAAATTTTTTGGGTGTTCACATAGCTATTATACATATGTGGTAAAATTTTGGAACCGTTATGTTAATTTTTCTACAAAATATTAGACTTTGAATATTTCGTAAAATTCACGTTTTTACGTATATAATGTTTGATAAAATTGGCAATTTTGGGTATTTTGGTCTGAAAATTTTACTCAAGTATACTTACATATTACTTAACATCATACTAAAATATTATAAAAATCCATTGTCAAAATTTTTTTTATAGCCGTTTTAAGTTGATATTTTTAGGAAAACGAAAATCTTAGAATCCATACATATAAATAAATATTCTGAAAACACTTTTACTACCCGAAATAACGCTTCGATTTTCACGAATAGCGAGTTTCAGATGTAAAAGTGGATGTAGATGGTACTTTATTTAGGTCATTTTTCGAATTTCTCAAAATTTACTATAAGCGGTAGAAAAAACTTCGAAAAAATGACGAAAAAACGGCATTTTTCACGAAAAATGAAATTTTGACGAATTCAATTTCTACATTTCACGATAACTCAGGCAATTTTTTAGATAGAGACCTGAAATTTTTTTTGAAGGTTCACATAGCTATTATATATATGTGGTAAAATTTTGGAACCGTTTTTTAAATTTTTCTACAAAATATTGAACATTGAATATTTCGTAAAATTCTCGTTTTTACGTATATAATGTTTGATAAAATTGTCAATTTTTGGTATTAAGGTCTGAAAATTTTATTGAAGTATACTTACATATTAATTAACATCATACTAAAATATTAGAAAAATCCCTAATCTAAATTTTTTTTTATAGCTGTTTTAAGTTGATATTTTTAGTTCAAACGAAAATTATAATCTGACTGAACTTCTCTCAGAATCGTTTTTTCGAATGCAATGGTTTATCATTGCATTCAAATTATAAATAAAATTAAACGCTATGGTTCGCACACCTGTATCCTGTGCGGCAGGAGTATCAGCTCATCTTTTTTCCTGTTATACGTTATAAAATATAATATTATATTAATATAGTGTATATCTCTTTCCGGCAACTAAATAACTATACAAAAACGATTTTATCAATTTAAAACGATTATTATATTATTATATATTACAACGCTATTATGCATTTCGTTCGATTCGTGGTAAGTATATTATGGTATAATCGCGGTTATCCAACACTGTCGAATATTCACGTCCGATCGGTTTAAGATATTATAATATACGTCATGTTATATTGAATAGTTTGATATTATAATAACGTAATAATACGAATCGGAACGACGATAGGGTCGATAGTATATTTAACAACATCCAAGTCGTCTTGGTTACTGCGTATACCTAGGTAGTAGGTACCTATTATAATATGTGTTATTTTTTTTTTTTATATATAAAATCGGAATGCGCGGTTGTCGACGACAGATCACTTTTGTTATATAAAATATATAATATCATTATTGTTGGAAATTTAAAATAGTATAATGCTTGCCTTCGTTTCTCGGCTATATCGACTTCGCGATTATACAGAACGTTCGTTTACAGACGTTTACTTTTAAATCGTATAATATTTGCATACACATCATGTTGCACTTTGCAAAGTCGGAAATTTAACGCGTTTGTGGAATGTTTTTTTTCCTCCATATACATATAACTATATATAACTATATATAGGTATTGATTTTTGTCGACGTCGAAATTTTCAATTTTCACAATATAAATATTTATAATTATATTATACTCGTATAGGATTTAAAATCGGCGAACTGATACGAATTCTCAGTGGAAATTTAATATCCCGGCGACTAATAATAATTGGAATATCGCAATATAGGAAGTTAATAATGTATTGTATACCTATACAGTATAAATATCATTAATTGGAACAAATTGTTTGGGTGTAATATGATAATGATGATGATGTTGCGCGTTCGGTGTTGCAGAAAACGATGATGGAGCGAAATTCGAGAAATTTATCGATTTAATATAAATATTAATATTCTAATATAAATATATTATATTATACGTTTCGCAGTGGTATAATTATTTAGCGAAAGCGTTTAATGCGTACGATTATCGTTCGTATAGAGACGATTTTTGCGCGGGAGGGAAACCGATGCGATTATAATTATTTTGAAATTCTATACTCGATCGTATAGAGAAATATTATAGATCGTCGCTTCATTACGATATTATTCGTTTTGTTCTTGTTGTTGTTGTTTGTGGTAGTAAATCATTTTAATCGTTTCTTCTTATATATACGACGGTATCTTATGAATAATTATATTATATCGTTCAATACGGTAGCTTTTTCCGCGTAAACTCCGATGGAAAGAAAGAGAGCAAAAATGAAACGTAAAATATTATCATATTTTATTCGAAATATATTGTTTTAAGATGAAAATGTAAATAATAAATTATGTGGCCCATACAAAAAGACTGATTGAGATCATATATGAGGGCATATTTGCAGCGTAATATCATATATTTATGGATCTATGTATAATTTGAACGTGACAAATAAAACGTTTTGAATATATAAACTGGCCGATATAAGCTGAACGTTTTGATATCTTACAAAAAATACTCACAGACTATACTGAATAATTCGAAGATCGCTTTTAATCCGGGCATGTTCATTAGGAGTTTATACCGTTGGTAAGACTGTTACACTTTTATATTTAGAAAATCTTTAATTTTTTTTTTCTAATATATATATTATATAGTTGTTATCAACTCATAAATTTATAATACGAGTAGTGTACAGAAAACGATAACGGATAGAAATATAAAGAACATCAGAAATATTTTAAGCGATTCAAAGATAATATATCTAAGCGGATTTTATTTTTTTCCCCTAATAAGAATATTTTCATAATTTATATAGGCCTGGTAAATTAATAAACGGTTAGATTTACATTAAATTGATAATCCTACTAAATTTTCCAACATCTTAATCACAGAATCTCGCATATATTTCGTGCGTCTTCTTTTCCGCTACGTATTTTTTCGAGTTATTTGTATAATTGTCCACAAACTTTGACCATTTTTATTTAAATCGACCAACTTTTGTACGTCTTTCTTTCTACATGCGTCTTTTTCAACGACCTCATTATTTCACTGGGAGTCATGCTCGAAGAATTTTAATTTAAATATAATTATCTCGTATTTCGTCTACTTATACGATATATCATTCGATATTTTCCTTATTCTAGTCACTATATACAGTACTACATTCGCAAAACTCTATTAACTATATTCTCATCACTAATACATTAATTTTCAGTTTTATATCTGTTTATCTACATTTAGCATGCTTCACATATTTTAAGAAATTTTATTAATATATTTAGAACTATCCATTAATACTATAATAATTATTATTTTACCTAGGTATGGTGGACAGGCTGAGCGATGATCTACTGGATAGCGGTTCGTAACGTCCGGTGGTATTCAACCATACCGCTACGTCGCCGTCGTCGTTCAGCGAATTAGTCGAGGACCGACATTCGTACGGTTGATATAACAGCGAAGAGAGGGCCCGTTCGTAGTTACTCGTGAATGTTCTACTCCTGGTCAGACTAGACCCTGTATGGCCCACGATACCTCCGCCGCACGTCCAAGTACGTGGTCTGCGTCTTTGCTGTGATTGACCGTTTTCGACGGGATGAGGCTGGCAACACGTACAGGACCCTTCGAGCGGCTGATTAGCAATGTCCGTTCCGCCAGATATCGTGTACACTGCAGCCGTGTCCGCCGGCCGCTTTCTCGTCTTGTAATTGCATCCGATGGACGCATCGGGCGGTTTCCTGTCCACGTTCATTGTCGACAATGCGGCTTCCGCGGTGATGACGTGTCCCGCGAATAATATATTTTGTACGGCCACTGTCGGCCGTGCTCGGCCACCACCGCCACTGTCGTTGTCGTTGATCGCCTTTACCTGAGCAACAAATAGGTAACAATAAGTTTCGTTTAAATAATTATAATTTTACTCCTTTGGCGTATCTACACGCGTATTACCACAGATGATAACAGATGACGTAGCAGACACGAGAATAACCATGTAAGGTTGACAAGTGAAGCATTAATACTGGAGAAGGTCAAAAGAAAGTTATAGGAGTTACAGGGTAAAAAATTAAAAAAAAAAAAAAGTAGTCGAGAATAAAATTATGTGGTGGTGAGACTTCTCGATGATGTGGGTGAGAAATGTGTGCTAAGGAAGAAGTAATTCATATTGCATCGTTGACGTTGAAACTAGTTTTCGAATTTCCCATACGAATAATTGAATAAACAATCTAAAACTATTTATTTTTCCAAACAACGTACTACAACGCGTGTAGTTAGCCATATTTAGATTAATTAGTTAAATGGTTAAATCTAATTATTTCGTGTAATGAACTAATGACCATACACGGTTTCGGAAGGTCGCGGTATTGACAGTTCGAATGTTATTTACCGTTTACGCGATTTTAGTCGTTTGCAGCGTATTATCATTTTACCTTTTTAATGCCATTGAAAATGTTCAAAAAGGACTAAACCTCATTGAAATGAAAACGTAAAACGAAATTTTTTTACCATTGCAGCGAGTATACGGAAGGATTTTGTCCTATATATACAGTCGCAATATAGCGTCTAAATAATATATGCGCAACACGTTTGATCATTATAATTTATAGGTTAGGTATTACCTACTCGTTTTGTAAACGTCGAACAAAAATGAGAAAAAAATAATATTTTAATGTAAATATTATGCGTATATTGTTTATTTTTTGCATGGTAAATATTTAATATCGTATTCCATTAGTGAATTGTGAAGTTTTCGCATTGTTCGCATTTTCGCTACATTATAATAATATAATAAATACAAGAATATAAGAAATAAAATACCTAATTTCTTTTTATTAATATTTTTTGAATCGTTTTGTTCAAAATAATATTAAAATATATTATACGAATAAAAGAGCCGTCATTATATTCAAATAAAATCTTAAATTTTTTTTTTTTTAAGAAATATGCGATATTTATTTAGTGTCTTCAATCAAAGAAGTAACAATTTAATTAGGTAATTATAAAAAATTATAGGAAATACGAAAGACAAAGTAAAAGAAACAGAAAAAAATATGGAATCCACCAAATCCAATGCGGGAATTATGAAAAATGTTACACTATGTCTAACTAGAAGAAACATAAAAATTAGATTTAAAGAACAGCTGGTATGTTAAAACTCGAGAAATAAATAAACCATAGCAAAACACGCGTATTAGAGGTAAAAGTTATTAAAACAAGTAACGAATGATCAAGAATTATATAAACATAAGGAAGCAATCATTAGAATTGTTTAAGAATAAAAATAACTCGTTAAATTGGGATCTAAACTTTCTACAAAATAGTTTATTAAAACTATCGAATTAATTAATGAAAACAAAATGGTAATGACCCGGTATGACTATTCGTTCGATGGCCATACTGTATTGATATCATACGACTCAAATAAACACTTGTTAAACACTGAAGATGGAAACGTAGTTTTTGAAATACGTTTATTTGTTAGAATAAGAACAAATTATTTTTTAGAAATTGGATTTTTATTTCTTATATATTACAAATTATTCTGCAAGTGACTTTAAACGCCGAAACATTACAACATAATATTTTGTGTTATAGAATACATTATTTAATATTTTGTCGAACACGCGATCGCATGTAATTATATCAGATGCGTTTTGACCGGCATCTGTTGTAACTTTGTAAGGTATATACCGCGTGCAAAAGGACTTTATTGCTCGTCAACGAGTCACAAAAATATTGATATTCATCGTAATATTATGCGTTTGTCGAATAAAATTTGTGTGTGTATAGAACAACATGGTGGTACCAGCTAGTTTAGCGAGACGAGAGCAAACCACAAGGGTGTCGTCATATATAGGCGATGGTAACACACTGCGGTAACATGGTAACTGGTATAATTACCCTTACGATCATATCTTTGATGATGTCAGCTTTATTATTACGTATTTGCGTGTGAGTTACGACAAAGCGTGTTTACGTAAAACAGCGAATTCACGAATTTAAAAAAAAAATCGAACTATCATATATATACGTTTATTATACCAAGTTAAAATGTTTACGCCGAATATTATAAACGTTTATTATAATAATATAATATTTATTTATGTGTAGACAACTGCCGAACGTCTGGCCGTCGTTATACTAGCGCTATTATACAGGGCGATCGGAAAATCGAGCCACGAAGTTTTCGTAACACGAATTTCCAGTCACCCTGTACGGCGTATAACCAATAATAATTATTACTCGTATCGTGTTTAACGTACTATGTATAATACGTAACCGCGGTATGGGCGATGACGTTTGACGTTCGAAAAACTGTTAAGTAGCGCATATTAACCAGGTGGCATAATAATATAACAAACACTTGCGGATCGAATAAGGAATTTTATATTTCATTCGATTTTAAACTGTATGTCAATAATATATTTCTGTCGTATCGGATTGGTTTTGCCCGCGTGAATTTTCGAAAAAATCTACTCTTCGGTTCATATGTTTCGTGATGTACTTATATTTATAAACGAATTTGCAAAGTCGAGGAGCAACAAAGTTTTTTTATGTACGTATACCCGAGCACAAACTTCTGACTTCATAATTCATATACTGTACTATAATAACAATAATAATTAGTCGTTCATCGTTCGTATACATTCGTATAAGACAACAATATATTATTATTTGTCTGTAGACCGCGTTCTATTGTAATATTATCCTCGATTGTTAAATTAATTATTTCGACCTACAGGGTTACGTACGTTATAATTTCGAATACGTACGTCGTACGGGCTAAATTCGAAATTATTTCGCGCGCGATTTGTATATTATTTACGCGCATTAAATCGAGACAATTAACGCGTTTATAATTTACAATAATATATAATTTAGTGTAGGTAAATAATATCGTCGGAGCGTTTAATTTCACGATTAAATGTTTGCTAAAACAATAATTATAATATCATATATTATAAATCTCACGTTATACGGTAAAATATAATCGCTGATTGTATATAGTCTCATGTATAATAATATGATAATACGTTCGAACAATGTTCCCGCCAAAATATGATTTGAAATCTGGCTACAGATTATTTTTTATACGATAACGAGGTGATGTTATAAAATATTCGAACGATTTTTCGTTTCTTCTGAATAATAATTACCTTCAAAATTATTTCAATCGGAGTATCTATTTCTAAAACTATAATAACGTATATACTACAAACGAACTCGCATTTAGCATTCCGTGACGGTATTTTATATAAATATAAAATATGATAAAAAAAACCATATTTTTGGTCGCCGATCGAATTTTCACCGTCACATAATAAAAATAATTACACAAATATATACGATTGAAATTATTAATTTATTGTCTATATAATTATTTTAATTATAGATGTCTATATTATAATACATAATATATATATCGGTTATAAAGGGCTAAACAATTATAAATTTATCGTTTTATTTTAATTCGCCAGCGCCGAAAATATAGGGAAAATGTGATTAACAAAATCCCTTTTTTTATTATTATTATTATTTTTTTACCCCTCGGTATAAAACTTGCCGTGTCCTGGCGTGCGTGTGTTATTTGGTCGTAATTTGCAATATACCGTCCATATATTATTATTATATGTATAGGTACACGCGAACAAACTGCTGACTTAAAGTTTAAATTATGAACAAACATGCAAAAATACAAATTGTATTTTCGTTATGGCCAAAAGGGGAAAAAATGTATATATGAATAAATTACGACAAGCCGATTATGCGAAAATATTGCATTCGGTATAATAATATTGGTAAGTGGTAACACAATCTATACCTTTATGCTATATAATATATTATATGATTATTGACACGTTTTATATATATGGGTAAAGTAATGCCGTTGTAATTATTTTTAAGTTTCTTTTTCTCCCCCGATAGAATCGGTTATTAAGCTAATTTTTTAACGCAATTTTATTTTTATTCGCTCATATATAACGAGAAGGAGACGGATTATCGGACTGTATAATATACGTAATATGATATATGTGTGTTATCAAATACGATAATATGTTTTATTATTTCATTTTCCTGTGTATAAATATAACGTATGACATCAAACAGAAAAAAGGAGGTCGTTATTTAAATTGAAATTTTTATTATAATATAACGTATTAAATTCATCGCGGGGTTAGAACGATAAAGTTTTCATTTATATACGTTTAATGTTGTGTAATACACATATCAAATATTAATAATATTATTATTATTTTATTTTTTTAATAAAACGATTTTTATGATTTATTAAATAAATAAATTTAATATCACGTTCAAATAAGTATAAACACATTTTATAATTTATACATGAGCTATAAATATAGAAATATCATTCGCGTCGATTGACTTTTTTTTTAATAAATAATATTTCAAGGTCGACCGCAAAGATAAATATAATATATACATATAAGACAATGTATTATATACAAAATAAATTGTGAAAACGATAACCGCGCGTAAACATAAATAGCGTAATAATGTAATATTATAATATATTATGTTATTCTTGGACGCGGCCAAAAAATATACAGAGTGAAAAACATTTATTTACTTATTTATTATACAGGGTGTCCAAGATCTATTTGCTCATTGTAATATCTTCGTGAGAAATAAAGATTTTCGAATGCCGTAATTAAAAAAAAATTGTCCATTAATTTTTCATCTTGAATTCTCGAAGTTACGATGTAGGAATGTAAATTGCCGATTAGTAATATTGGAAATAAGAAAATTGCTAAAAATTACCGTTTCGATGAAATTGAAATGTTAAAAAATAGTTATTTATTTTTCTACTAGACGATTAAATTTAAAAAAGCACCTATACCCAATGAAGGTATAGGTAATAATATATTATTATCTATATAAGATATAACTGATATAAATTTGAAACCAAAGGTATTCGGAAATTTGTCACGGAGATATTATAATAATTATATACGGCAACGTGTAGTGGTCGAATTGGGGGAATACAGGGGGATTTATTCTTTAATTAACACAATCCATCCCTCTACTTATTATTATATTCGTAATAATGCATCTTTCCTATACTTTATATTAAAATTTGTAGTCGGAGTTCCGTACTATCTTACGAAGGGCAACGATTGAAATTTTTGTGCGAGTATCATATTTTAATTTTAGATTTTACTTAGATGTATATATTATAAAAGATATACCTACTACAAAATAAATAGAAATCAGATTTCTAAGTGGATAAAAGTATAGGATAAGTAATTGTCGGGGAGACTATATAATTATTAACTAAATATAAATGTATTAACTTTTCATCAAATAACTATATATAGGCATCCCTCCATATGATCCATTTCGATCACTGACAAAGAGCAAATAGTTCCGGTACACCCTGTATGTACCGCAATCGGTAAATATTGTTTGGAATCGTTATTATATATATGTATGAAAGACCGCGATGAAGAGTTTTATATACGTTTTCGATATGATATCTCTATTATTTTTTCACATTTATTTTTATCACCTTGTCCTACGCGTGTAAATAAATATATGATAACCGCGCGTGTATGTCTGAGACATATAACATAATATAATATTATAATATGTAATATATTATAAGGAGAATATAATGTTATTATTATAACCTGCGGATTGTGTGTGTATACCTATAGGGCGTGATTTTATTGCATATTATATTATTATTTATAATATATTTTTACAACAAGAGATACGATTATTCCTGCAGGCGATTTTACAATAACAATTAAATGTATTTCGACGTGTATATTATATTTTAAACGCATATATAACATATTATCCCCTCGTCTTGTGTTCTAATATTATGTCATTAATTTATTATTATATACACTGTAATGTTAATAATAATAATAATGTTAATAATAATAATAATAATAATAATTCAGTATTTCAGTGTTTGGGTAGGCAACAATATTAATATTACTCGGCGTTACATTATTATACGACGAGCATGCATATATAACTCGCATCGTACTGGGACCGAAATGATTAAAATTAATACGATTTTAAAACAATAAATTATATCATACGCATATAATTATTATATTATATCATATGAATTATGATTATCACGTGTTAAAAACGGCGTCAGGACGTATTTTTAATAATAAGACTCTATCATTATTATTATTATTTTATTATTATTATTATTATTATTATTATTATTATTATTATAATTATTATTATTATTATTATAACTGTTTAAGATTTGTACACACAATACAGACGAATAACGAATATTATTCGCGACTTTCCATCATACATGCGATAATATTTTACGCGTGTGTTCTTCAATGCCCATAAACTAAGTATACGATTTTTATTAATTGATTGAATTGATTGAATTTTGATCGAAACATTTTCCACGTCGGGTATTCATATCGGAACGCAGGACAAATATTTAATATAATATACGAAGTGTCATAATAATATTTGATTTGGACGATATTCAGCATAAACCCAATATTATTTAATCAAAAATTTAATGTTATGTTATTCGAATTCGTTGTTTCGTTTAATTTTATTTTAAAACGAGAAGTTTTTTTTTGTTTTAATAAAGTATTATTTTTTTAGCTGCCTTATTATTAAATTTTACATTAGGTATAGGTACATACTCGCATGTTAACGGCTTTAAATTTAAATACCCATACATAATTTATCGAGGGCTAAAAAAAAAAATGTATTCTCTGAAACACCCCGAACGTGTTTTTTTTTTTGTTTTTGATCCGCGACTATTGAAGATCGGTATATTATTATGTTAAAACAATTCCATCGTATATTTAGGTCGAAGAGTAAAAAAAAAAAAAAAAAAAAAAAAAAATAGTAGAGGTTCTATCGTTAGATTTTCAAATGTCGACTTCTGGCGAAACTCTTTAAAGGGCGTTTTAAAATATATTAAATTTACAAAGGTCACGCGTTATACGATATTGTACCTATATTATAATATTCTATTCTCTATTTCGCAGTTTGCATTTGGTATAATAACGTAGCAGTTGTGGTCTATAACGATAAGAAAATTACCGATACCTACACTAATTTTAAGAAGACGCGCACAAACGAATTACATTAAAAATCGTACAGTTATCAGCATTCGAAATAGCAGTAATTTCAGGTTCAATTAAATGATAAGAATCTCAGGTTAAGTTACAACCTGACGTAATAATATTATGAAAGTGTATAATCGGACAAGACAGCCCGAATTAATAATCGCCGAATCGCGGCCATCACGATTTTGAAAATAATATTATGTATACGAAAAATACTCGGAGAGATTTCATTTTTTTTTTTTTTTTCACTTAAGTGTAATAATATTATGCATTAAATCGAAACGTTAATATTTCTTTTTTAATATATACGCTTTTGGAAATTAATAATTATAAAATATATTATAAAATTTATTATACGGTGTATAAAAAACAGTAAAATTATAGAACTGTATTTGTTAATTTATTATGATTGACCCGACGGCCATAATAATATTAATAATTGTACTTGGACATTCGCAATACACAAATACGTGTAATTAGTAATTACTAATACGTGTATATACATATAATAATAATTAAAAGTTATAATTATTTTTCACGCGATTAAATATTAATATATTATAGTGGCCAGGGTGATCACAAGATCGTAGTAAACGATTATTTCAATTTATGCCTACCTCACAAAGAGAGAGAGTGAAAATTTATTATCAATGTATAATTTTTTTAATTTTATATAATTTACTCATCTCATCGCTCATTGTCTTGTTTTAAGGATTCTTATATTAATATAACGTAATAGAATACGCATTACATCGTATAATTATGTATAGTTTTATGGTTTTATCGTGATTTAACAGTCGGTTATTATAAATTTTGTTTGTTTTTCTTTTTTTTTTAAATTATTTGTGACGCAATTTATTAAATTATACAAATATACATTGATCGTCGTTGGCCTGATAATTTACATATAGCATAAATTATAAAATTTCATATGAACACATTAATTATTAATCATTTGTAAATATAAAATATCAATAAAATATTGTAAGAATCGTACAATATTTTTATCTTACAAAGTTATATCTTACAGTAAGATATAACTTTTACGCTTTGGCTTTACTAATATAAGTTTTAAATTGCAATTAAACGTTTACGTAAATGTGTCCATTTAAGTAAAAAAAAAAAAAATATCTTATCGAATATTATGCAATATTATAATAATGTGTACAGTGTATACGAGTGAAACGTAAAATGTCTAAAATTATAATATTGTAATATGAAATATTGACATCTTATTATAAAGGGGAACGTCTACAAGATCGCGTCTTTAATATATACATTTTCCATCGGTCTGGTATATTAAGACTTGTCACAAGTCGGTATTTCAATGATTTCTGCGTTCATCTTCCTGCACCAGTATAGTAGTTGTCCGTGTCAACAAACCAATAAATAAGTTTACTACCACGGTTGTGGTAGCAAATATTGAAATGATGTCACTATTCCGCCGCAACACGTATAGAAAATAAGGCAACTATTATATTATATAATAATAACGCGCAGACCTTATATAAACATATTCGATTTATATTATATACCTACATAAAACGTAATAACTCCGAAAAAACGGGCTAGTGTCAATATTTTTTTATTTCACGTATTTTCGTATTTTTAATTTACCTTTGTATCTATACGTGGATATGATTAATTATAATATAAAAAAAATTGCATTAACGAATCGATTTAATTAATTTGGTTACCAATATTTTGGTATACTTAATTTTTGACGCGTGATGCGATGGCATAAATGTGTAATACATAATTTCACAAATACGTCGTTTCATTTTTGATTTGATTTTTTTTCCAAAATAAGATATTGAATGAATATATATATACTTAAATTATCTTTTACAATCATAATACATATAATATAATATATCATAATATATATAATATATATGTATTATGATTGTAAAAGATATTTTTCACGATAAATTGAAATGTGCGCAGACGTCGTATTTTTGTTAAAAAACTGTCAAATAGATTACGCTTAAACGAAACACGCGTATATTATATAAATTATATAGAGCTGATATTAAATTGATTAAAGTCGTCAATAAGAACGTGTATAAAATGTGACATTTTCGATAAACGTTACAAATTCGGTGAAAATCAAACGGACGGCATGGTTATTTCCGCCGGTAAATTTACGAGCACAAAAATATTGCGTAAAAAATACGATAATATACAATGTATAATATAATATACAAACTGATTTAATTGAATCGAATTTAAACGTCGAACTATAATAATATATTATAAAATTTAAGACGTGAATAATATTTTATTTGTTTTTTTATTTTCATATTTCGTTATGTTTTCCAACGAGAATCGACTTTAACGCAGTGATAGCGAAATAATTAGGATGTAAACCTTACGGACGGATTTCTCCAAAACCACAACGAACGAAGCGAAGAACCAAGAACGGTATACCTAACTAAAAAAAAAAAAAACAAACAAACGCACCGAAACTATATTATAATGTATATATAAATCACGTCTACCTGTTTTAAACTTAAAATTTCGAAATGTAAGAACAATAACCGCGGTATAATCGAAATCGTTATTTTTAAATGGACTAAAAAATAAAAATAAAAAATATTAAATAAATATAACGATTCAGACGTACCCGTTCCAACGACGTACCTACTCGAAGCGTATTGCATTGTTTTGTGAATTTCATTTTAATTTAAATTTTTATTATTATAAATCCGATTATTCGTTTTAATCGCGAATTATTGTTGATATAATAATAATAATGATTTTTTAAAATCGATTACGATATTTCTTTTTCTCGTTCGACCCTGTATACGCAATCAGAGTTTTTTATTATTATTATTATTATTATTATTAATTTTAACCGTTGTATACGCTATTTATAATGTAACGTTTAATGACTTTCTATCGAATTATTATTATTTTTTCACACGTGTTATATTTATATGTGTAATAATTTTTATTTCAGTATATTATAAACACAATTTGCGGTATTTCACGTACACGATTGTTAGTATAGTTTTTGTTGTTTAATCCTTCCTCGGCGATGATCATAATAATAATAATAAAATAATAATAATAAAATAATAATAATAATAATAATAATAATAATAATAATAATAATAATAATGTGCAATATGTATACACACATTTTAAATCGCGCGATGCAATAAAAACTTTCCGATGAACTCGGTAAAATCGCGTGAAAGTCCATTGACCATAATTGACAAAGTTTTTATGGTACGGAGCCATATTTTTCTTGTATTTTATATATTATTATATTTATCGCAGTTAAACAATATACTTATAGACTATAGGTATATAAAATAAACGCGTTATAATATTTATATTCTTTAAACGCGCGGTTTAACTCGAATTTAAATAAAATTTTGATTTGATTTTTGATTTCAAACGTAACGCGTAAATTGCGATTCGTAACAGCTATATATATAAAAGATTCTTAATACAAATAGATAATTTTTAACGTGTGTCGTCGTCATCCTTAATTATTATATAACAATCGTTTCGTTAAAATGTACACTTTTTAAGCGATTTTAGTATACGTTTTGCGAATTTAAATAATATAATATCTGGTCAGAAGTATTCGTTTAAAAATCAATTATATGAGTTCAAGTCTCAAAAATTTTGTCGGATATTAAAATGATTTTTAGACTATATAATAAATAGACACATAACCCGTAACGAGGTAAAAATTAAACCAGGTTTTATCTCGAAATCCAAAAATCCTAACCCCCCTCCCCCAAAACAATTAAGATTTATCCGGTTTTAACCACATATACCTAGGTACTGTTTGTAAAATATTATGAAAATAATTATTATACTGTAAATAAGTTTAGCGTTGATTTTAACGCGATTACGATTAGACACGAAAAACATTTTATTATATTTATTTCTATTTCCATAAAGGCTTGTTTTACACGTGTTATTGATTTTTTAAACTTTTTTTTTCTTTTCAACGTTAAAAAAACCGTTTATTCCGTTCAAACGCGTGTAAATAACGTGTTAACGTTATTGATTTTATTATTTTGTTTTGTTGTTTTCGCAGGTCGCCCGGAATAATAGCAAACGCAACTAATTAAACGTGCGTGGATAAAAACAAATAATAATGAAAAACAAACAATAATATTGCAGATTTAATTTATTCCGGATTGGCATGGAACATAATATTCGCGACTTTATTACAGTGTAAGAGTGTATTGTATTATATTATTATAAATTTTAGTATATTACGTTTCACGTTTTATCGTTATCACATAAAATTTTTAAGTAGAAACGTAAATTTTTATTTAAACTTTAAACGACCAAAATTATGAAAATAGTTAATTAAAAAAAAAAAATAAACTTAAATAAACTTCATAAAATCAATACTATCGGGTCATAATAAAAAACATAATAATAATAATAATAATAATAATAATTGATATTTTATAGGCGTGCCTATTATATTTATTATGGTCATTTTGTACTTACCGTTGTTCAGCGGTATAATTCGCATTTTTTTTTTTTTTTTTTTTTATGGTGGAGGGGTGAATCATAATATTATAATATACGTTTGTAGCTTTTTTTTATGGGACTACGTTTGGAAATCAGGGATTGATCGTTGATATATTTCTATTATGATGAGGGATGTATAAATCTAAGATTTCGAAAAAAAATTTTAATAATGTTAATATTTCAATTCGCGTTGCAGATAATTGTTCAACACGTCGTCCATATCGTTTTAAGTATATAATATAATATATTATTAATAATAATATTGTAATCGATCACGTTCGTTTTCAATTCGTATATTTTATGAGTGTATATTATAATTATATCATTGGACCCACAACGCACTATAGATAACATGGCACGTAACGTAATAATAATTATGTATCTGCTTGTAACATTATAATGTACAGTGATGATTATAATAATTATTATTAGTACTTCCGATTGTTATTATTATTATTATTATTATTATTGTTATTATTATTATTATTATTATTATTATTATTATTATTATTATTATTGTTATTATTATATTTATTACTCTTTCCTATAGTCTAATAAATTAAACGTCCTGTATGCGTGCATGTTTATTATGTACACGCGTATACGTATCGCTCCAGTTGCGGCACGATATTGCAATAAGTGCGCAAAATGCAATTTTAACAAGTACCTACACTTATATCACATATAAAATGTAATACACGTTATTAATTAAGTATGGACGTATATTATAATAAAATAATAATACGCATATACACACGTTGTATAATATAGGACGATGCAATTTGTGTTTATACACTTAAGGTCGTATCTACATAATTAAATTGTACTCAATTTTTTTTTCCAGAGATTTCAATACAAATACTTCTCGAATAATATAAATAATAACGTTTTTCAAGCGCGTATAATTTTATATTTATTAACTTAATTTTATTAATATTTTTATTATATATAATTAATTTTAAACATGTAGAGTACCTGTATAATTATTTATCTAAAAAAAAAAAAAATTAATAATTCGTGGGAGGGTTTTTATATACCCTTAAAACCACTAACCGCACCTCAGCTCAGATATACAGCTTTGGTATAACGTTGGAATTATTATGAGCTCGATCATAGTTTTCTTCATGTGTATCGTTCGAAAAACATATCGTGATATTAATATTATAATATAATATGACCACAGAACATGTTCTGTGAACTGTGATATGACATAAATTATTTCAACCGTGATTATTATTGTTATATTATCATAACTATACGTCGTATTGTGTGAAAGATTATATTATCATCTATATACCTTGATCTATATACTTTGAACTTTTAAACGACGTAATTACTACCTATATAAATTATATTTCTAAAAAAATTTAGAATTTATATTATAATTTGTCGGATTGATTGTTTTTATATATACATTATTATAATATTGGCGGTACTGGCATTTTATCGGAAAAGACATTTTCATAATTAATTTTCTGGGAGAAATCCTTTAAAATATATTAATAATAGATCCATACGAAAAACTATATTATTACGTAAAATGACTCCTTACAATAATACGATCCTCGGATTGAAATATAATCCGTTCAGTACCGCATTTATGTATATTATACGTAAAGTATAGTAAAACACTCGCGGACTAGATGATAACACTCGAATTTAAAATTAAAATATTTCAAAATAAATATTATTTTTTCATCGAATTTTAAGAGGCATCAATTTGCGACTTGATTGTACAAAATATTTCTCTAATTTAAATTTTTAATTTCCCCTATAGCGTTATCGCGTAATATTGTATAGACTTTTAAGAGTATATTTTATAGAGGGCGGCATCGCAGGGACGGATTACGTCCGGTTTTTAGGGTTGGAGCACATTCGTGTAAAATATATAAATGGCCTATATAAGTCGTCTTCATCCCTTAAAAAAAAAAAAAAATGCATAATTAATTACGAGTACATTTTCGACTGTATATACTTATACGTATATTATATAGGTAATAAAAACGTCATGTTTTAATGGTTTTACACAAATTAAATTACAAATAAAAATTTAAATTAAATATATTATACGGTTAAACAATTTTTTTTTTAAATTAAGGGTTTTTTTTGTTTATATTTTGGACCGTAGGAAATTGCTTAATTTGTCTACCCATTAATCCTGATTCTGACGGCGTATATATCGTGAAAAAATATACTTAAACACCGTGTGTACATATTATATTTATAACAATTAAAAAAAAAAAAAAACAAAAACAAAAAAAATTTCAGAAAAATCAAACTTATGATATTATTGAAATTATTTTAGTTTTGATAACAATAATCGATTTTTATATCAAAATCATCCTCTTCGTCGTCCTCGACGATGTTTTATTTTCATCCGTGTGAAACGCTTATTCGCTCATTATTAGTCGCGAATTATAAAAATATTTATGATTTTTATTATTATATTCTAGGTGTATATTACTCGCATAAGTATTATAATTTGATTGATTAGTGATCAATTCCCTCCGCACAAATACGAGTACAAAAATGTACAATACCTTGTTTTCAGTCATTTCCGTTTATTTTATTAGTTTTTTATTTATTATTTATAGCGTGTGGCATTATTGTCCGGGAGAGACCTATAGAGGTCTGTTCGGACGCCTATTTGGCAGAATTCCTATTTGACACCCTATGGATTTCTGATTTTATTTTATTAGTAATCGATCGTCGTATGAACGGCAATTTTTGTCCCGTACACAATAATAATATAATTACTATTATTATTACCTGCTATAATATTTAATTATTACGAGGAAAATAATTTTTTCTCATATGTCACAAGCATATTATTAATATTATTATTCGTCATATAATATCGTGTGCGTGTGTCTCTTTGCGTCATCAAATACTTTGTTATTGCCATATAGGTACGCTTTTCATTATATGCAATATTATTATTATTATTATTATTATTGTTATTATTATTATTATTATTATTATTATTATTATTATTATTATTATTATTATTATTATTATGGGAGAGAATACGAAAGAATGAAAAAAAAGACTATCGTACAATACATAATAATAATATTATTATGACGATAATATTCGACACACGCACGACGACGTGGGACGGACGTATAATACGAGTAGGTATATACAAATAATAATATAAATTTACTCGCACGCACTTGCTGGCAAAACGAGAACGTTCGGGTGGAAAATATTAAAATATTTACAGAAATATATTATGACAATAATTATTATTATAACGTTACTATAACAATACGCCAATATCGTTATCATTGTCATATTATTATGATGTAATACAGTGGCGTGCTCAGCTTTTTTGATAAGGGGGGGATATACACATTATATGCTAGTGGATGCTTAGTCCCCCACAATTTGATTTTTATTGTATTTACATTATCATTTAAATTTTATACTACTATTATAAAAATAAAGCCTAAATGTAAATATTTATTTTCAGTTATTTATTATAATATAATATATAACAAAATATAAATAAATATAATATAATAATAAATAAATAAAAAATATATAAATTATATAGGTACATATTATATTTATGTATGTTAAAATATGCCATTTAAATTATAAATTCCAATTTTCGTGGTTTTTTGGCCATATCATTGGATTATAGATTTTTTTTATTATTAGAGAAGAATTATACCTAAGTCATTGAATTTTTGAGATAAATTTTCATTCTCTATTATAATGTTGAAAATGATCGCTCAGGTGTCGAAGTGGAAACGGGTAATGTACTAATGTGCATACAATTTTTAATAATTTATTTATATTTGGGTAAAGATGAGGAGAACAGACTTGTAAAACATCCAACAATATAAAAATTATTAACCACGACTGACAAAGACACTATTAATAAATACGAAAAATCCTTGGTTTTCCTTATTCGTGTCTCGTCTATCTGACGTGAAGATATCTTGAGATTCTGAGAGATGCACAATATTGTAAAACCAATTGAATCTGATAAATTACAGAAAAAGGAGAGAGATATGACACCCTCATTCCACCCTTGAACACGCCCCTGATGTAATATACATTATACAATATGCGGATATGATAACGACGAGGGCATATTATTATAATAATTAATTTTATTGAGTCTGTAGTACGTCACGATGTATTACGCGGTAATAAAATTATGTGTATTAGACAAATTAGACGCTTTAACGCAAAAACATTTTATGCGTGTGCCGTACGTTTGTAATAAATTAATTACATAATATAGGTTAGGTCTTAGGTATAATAAACATAATACAGTAGAACTCCGATTATCAGAACGACAATCAACCGGATGAGAAAAACGGCACGTGCCGTTAATTATATACACGTGTCTCAAAATTATTTTTAGATAAGATAAATAATATAGGTTTATATTATCCGTCATTCCGACGTAGGTACATTAAAAATTATCGATATTAAATATAAGATATAACATTTTCCGCGACACCCCACCGCCTCCCACAAAAAAAAAAAATTCGATATTTAATTTTAATAAATTTTGAAAGGAATTTGGCAATTAAAAAAATAATGTTAAGCCTTTAAGCGTGAGATATTCGTAAAAACTTTTTATAAAATCCTTATAACGGATTCGAGTTTGAAAAAAAAACTTAAAAATACACGTCACAACGAATAGTATCTCATTTATATTTCGTTGCGATATTCCAATTAATATCATTATTTATTTTTAGTCAATATTTTAAGGTTTCACTACGAATCGTCGATTTTTACTATATAATATAACCTATACCTATTTTATTATTATTATTATTATTATTAAAATTTAAAATGATATGAATTTCTGTTAAAGTTCTTACGTGCATTGATTTTGGTCATAATATAATATTACGTTGTTGTTGGTCTGACGTTTCGAAGTCATTGCAGAATTTAAAATTCAGTCATAAAATATACATATAGGTAGTCACGATAGTCGAACGACATAAACGTTGAAGATAGAACCTGCAATGGCTCCGAAACGTCCGAAAAAAAAAAAAAATTAAAAATATTATTTAAATCGTGAAAAACAATTAAGATATTTTTTTTGTAAGGTAGAACGGGATTTAATCGTAATTTTTATAATCGTCTTAATTTCACGTTGTTTTTTAGCCGTTCGATTTTCACGTCTTTGTCGACTCGTTTTTTTATTGCAGTTTATTTCTATATAATTTTTGAAAAAGTCAATATTCAGATTTCAGATTCATCCTTACGGAATGTAATTCGCCAAACCTTTTCTCGAATTTCAGTTGTAAGTATCAAATCTAAATAATACGACGTATCGTATTTTCGATCGATCGAACATTGATATTACTTATATAATATTAGCCCCAGTTCTATCGACCTAACGAATCGCGGTAAGGAAAAAAAAACGACGGTTCCGCATATTATATTATATAATATAAGTAATTTGTAATGCGAAGTGTATTACATACAATGGAAAAGGATCACGGAACAGGAGAGCAAAACGTAAATTGAACTCACGGAACCTTGAAATTCAAATACTTATTGTATTATAGGAGCAAGGGCACCGAGGCGGTCAAAATAATATATAAGGTTCGCCAAGCAGCAGAGACGAATTCGTATATAATATAATCGATCGGTGGGGGTATTTTTTTTTTCTTTTTTGAGCGAGAAAAACGAGCGACCTAGGTTTATTTTAAGTTTAAACTAATTTTATACTTTTTTTTTTTTTTGACTTTTCATACATTTTATCTCATATTGTTATATATTATATATAATTTTAATTATATACAATGTACGAGGTTTATATATTGTACGACATGCACGTGAATTTTAATTTTGCGGATATGATAAATGTATCCCTTTCGTTTTATATTATGTTTAACACATTATATTTTATTCCTTGTATAAACAGGGCCGGATTTACTTAAAAGGCGTACAGCTTTTGCGTACAGCCCTGCAGCTCAAATACATATTACTTAACTATCGATACCAAATAATTGTGTGAATATTACATTTACTATATATTTTTGTAACTGTTTAAAGGATAAAAAAAGCAATGGAAGGGATACAGGTGTAAAGAGAATAGTGTAGAATTTTGATTAAAATTTGAATGCAACGATAAATCATTACATTCGAAGAACGATTCTGAATGAAGTAATGTCAGATTTGGGTATTTAGGTGACTCTTCTGTAGGGGTTTTATGGACATTTATATTGAACGTATTGAGACTGTATGCAGTGGAGTTTTTAGGGGGGTCGAGAGGGGGCAATCGCCCCGGGCATCAAATTTTAAGGGGCATCAATTTTTAATTTGAAAAAGCAGTGGCGGTTTTGGCTGGTGAGGCAAGTGAGGCGGAGCTTCACTTAAAATATTGTAGTACTTAATACTCAAAATGTTTACTTTTTGGCTCACCGATAGCACATATTTAGTTAGTAATTTTTAACTTATTTATGATTTAATCTGGAGAAAAAAATCTCCTTTATGAAGTATAATATGAATAGTTTTCATACAATATTATGATACCAATAGGCAATAATGAATTTGCCTCTGCGTAAATAAATGTGGTCAGCCCGCATCCACGGCTGTCAAGTTCAAGACCTGTATATAATATAGTCGTAGCGATGACTTTGAATTTGGCAATTTTAAATATAGAATGTGAAATAACTAAATCAATTAGTTATAATGAGGTCATTGAAGATTTTGCTGCCCTAAAACCTCATCGTGAAATATAAATGTTAATGTTTTTTTTGTTTAATTAAATGTTTCAATTTATATTATGCTTCATATTATATCATGTTCAAAACTTCATTGTATGATTATGCTGTTATTTTTTAATGATCATAAAACAATGTAAATAAATGTTAAAATTTTTGGGGCAACAAATTATTTATGTACCCAGGGCATCAAATCCCTTAATTCGCCACTGACTGTATGAATGTAAACATTTTAATCAATACATGTAATATTATCTGACGCCTTCGCTCAAAATCGTTTTCAAAATTTCATTCAAATTTTAATCAAAATTCAACACTATCCTCTTTAAACATATATCTCTTCGCTTGATTTTTTTTTTTTTTTAATTTTTTTTTAATGTTTTGAACGTGTTATAAACCAATTTCTTACGTCGTGCGTATATTAAAATAATTACAACTTTATACTATTGAATTAAATTCGGAAGTTCGCGAATTATAATATTAAGTATACTCGCCCACATATTATATTCAGAGAAATGACAAGTAAGATGTGTTCGCGCAAAAGTCAAAAAGTAATAAAATCATGTTGTTATGCCTTCAAACTTTACATATATATTATGTATATATTGCGTATTGCCGTAGGCGGTCTCGGCGTGAGTATGAAATAATTTCTAAAAACGCTTACGTTCGATTGTTGCCGTACCTAACTACCAATATATCATTATGATAACTTGCGAGTTAAACGCAACGCGTAACCGCGGTATACGTTTACATTTCCTCGTATACCAAACGAATATGATTTACAAGCAGCGGCGTATTTAGAAAATGTTGATGGGAGGGGATGAAATAAATTTTGAACTAATCAATGAAGGTAAAGTCCTCTCCCCAGTACATAATTAATGAAAATCATTACACATCACAATATTTATTCTTAGATAATTTAATAATTTAAAATTTTAATTATAATAAAAAGTCTATTTTTCTCTGTTTATTTGCCAATTCATCGATCACTTCTTCAGGACTTATTTTAGTTGATCGATGAATTGACAACAATGCGAGTCCATTAAGTCGTTCCTAAGAGCAATAAAAAATAAAAATAAAAACATTAATATTTTGTGCACAATGTCCGAACATTTTGGGCAATGTAAAAAATATATTTAAAAACAACAATATTGCCCGATTATTTCCAGGCAAAGTGTACTATGCCCAAACTTTTGTAGGCAATGTGTATTTTATGGAATGTATTATAAAATTTGGTACTTATCGGTTATCGCGACTACCTAGCCGAGACGTATTGTCACGTAATTTTTATCGCGCATTTTTCCTACATAATAAAACAATTTTGATTATTTCGTTGATAAACTTCAGATACAAAAAAAAATTTCATAGTTCTTTCCAAGTGGAAGGGACGCTCGCTACGCCTACCGGCTTCGCTCACTTCCTTAAGCGCCGCTTTGCGGCACTTTTCGTGAGGATGGGGCTACGCCCCAAGGGACTAAAACATACTTACCTAATACCTACCCCATAGAACGGATACTGTGCGGATAGGCAGTGGTTTTGTGTGACCTAAAACCTCGCTTTGCGAGACCTTTGGATATTTACCTATATATTACGGTCATAAAAAGTCCGGGATTATATAATATACAGCGATAATTGTCTATATTGCTTAAATCATCTCATCCGTTTTCTATATTGCCCAATATACGAAGGGCATTGTATAAAATGTCCGGACAATGTATAAAATGCCCAAATTGTATTAATTAATATAATAAAAATTATTATTATTATTAATATAATAAAAATATTTCAAATATAGGTAATATAATTATAGTTGTTCTATATATTATGAAAAATTATTTTATGATAACTTGGTCATAATAAAATTTATAAATGTTATATTTATTATTTTGTACCTACATGTTATTTTTATTCATTATACCATATCATATATATTATAATTTTTATACAAAAATGAATAAATAAGACCAATGGGGAGGGATCTATGATCTATCCCCCAAATCCCCCCCCCCCCGTAAATACGCCGCTGTTTACAAGTATAACCGTTCGTGGTTCAATAATTAACCTAACCTATTAATATTCTACATATCAGTGGCGTACAAGGTACAATAATAATAATATAAAATATTTTTCGGTCCAAACCGCGTGGTTAAATAATGCATTTATATGTGTAATGTGTATATGTGTATATTTATATTATTATATTATGTTGTAAGTTAATAAAAAAAAAAAAAAAAATACAAACTGATACTCAGGGATATTGATGTGCAAGTTATTGTGTTTAACTTTAATTAGAATTTGAATTCAATGATAAACCATTGCATTCGAAAAAAAAATTATTCTGAGCGAAGTTCAGTCAGATAATGTAGGTATATTGATTAATATAATGTCGTTTTTTTTAACACATACGGTCAATTTTGATAAATTCGAAAAATGACCTAAATAAAGTACAAACTACATCCAATTTGAAATCGAAAACATTTAACATTCGTGAAAATCAGAGCTTTATTTAGGGTAAAATTGTCCTCAGACATAAAAACAAAAAAAATCGGCGGTCACCCGTCCGCTGTCGCTGTGATTAACACCTAGCTTTCGCGAGTGTTACGCCGACTACACCACACGTCCACCATAGTTTTTGTGAAAAATGCCGTTTTTCATTATTTCATAATATTTTTGTTTAAACTAAAAACATCAACTTTAAACAGATATAAAAAAATTGAGACTAGGGATTTTTGTAATATTTTGAATTAATGTTAAGTAATATATAAAATTATAATTTATTATACCTACTTCAGTAAAATTTTCAGACCTTAATGCCAAAAATTGCTAATTTTATCAAATATTGTATACAAAAAAAAAAAAAAGATAATTTTACGAAATATTCAAAGTCCTATTACAAAATTAACGTAACGGTTCCAAAATGTTACCCAATAAAATTTTGAAGTCTCTAACTTCAAAATTGCTCGAGTTATCGTGAAATATTGAAATAGAATTCGTAAAAATTTCAGTTTTCGTGATAATTTCGTAGTTTTTTCAACCGCTTATTGTTAATTTTTGAGAAATTCGAAAAATGACCAAATAAAGTATCAACTCAATCCACTTTCCTACCGGAAATATATGCTATTCGTGATAATCGGAGCATTACTTCGGGTAGTAAAAGTGTCTTCATATTTTGAAAAAAAAAGACACTTCATTGTTAAACTAATACATTCTTCATTGCTTATCATTTATATTATTTAAGTATAATAATATGTGTTGCAGTAGTTGTATAATAATTAAGTTATATTATTTATTATAATATTATTATTTACCTAAATGTTATTTTGTTTTATATGTGTACACGCGACATATCCGTTTATGGTATCCAACTCGAAAAAAAATTGTTTAATGGTAGAAACGGTTGAATAAAATTGATAAATTTTTATGATTTGAATTAAACAATAAAAATAATATACGTTAATAACAATAAAAATAATATACGTTAATAATATTATAATACGAGTATATTATGTGTTTCAGTTCTCTATAAATCAAGTACCTACCTATTCAAGTATAATATCATATACCAATAAAATATAATTATTATATAACTCAATAGTTCAATAAAATAGTTTAATAGAAATAGAATAGTTCAATAGTTTAATAAAATAGATCAATAGCTTTATATCTAGTTCTTTATCAAGTAATCAAGGTTAACACTTTTATATAAATGGTACTGTAATCGGTTGAATGTAAGATTTTTTTTTAATAATTATCAAATCGTTTACCACATCTAATAATTCTCCAATTGTCTAGTTAATTTAATATTTCTCAAATTATTTAGTTAATTTAACAATTCATTGTATTTTAGTTAATTTAATAATTTAAATTATTATTTTCTCAATTAAAATGTATCACCCAGAAAGATACGTTGAAATGAATGAACTGCAAAAGAAAGACAATAATGATGTCTGTAATGAATTTATAAAACAAATGACATGGGAACCTAATGAAATTGTTTTAGACATAGGATGTGGTCCAGGTGATGTTACTCATGACATTATTTTTCCTTTGATAAAAAATAATATTCAACAATTAGTAAGTTATTATTATTAATAATTTTTTTGAATATAAATAAATAATCCCATTTCAGGTTGGTGTTGATATTTCAAAAGAAATGATAGCATATGCTAAAAAAACATATGGTTCTAAAATTGATTTTAATGTATTAGATATTGAGAATGATGTCGATTGCGTTTCTTATAAAAATAGATTCAGTAAAATATTTTCTTTATACTGTTTACATTGGGTTCGTAATAAAGATAAAGCTGCAAATAATATTTATTCAATGTTAAAAATTGGTGGAGAAATGTTGATTCATTTTCTGTTAATTTCTCCAATTATTAATTTATTCCAATATATGGATCTAGAATGGCAAACATACTGTCAAGTAATTTTTCAATATTTCATTATTATAATAATTTAAAATTATTATTATTATTATTACACATTTGACAATATTATTTAGGATGTAGTGCAGAATACAAATTATTTATGGTCACGAGAAGAAATAGAAGATATTTTTATTAAATCTGGGTTTAATATAATCAAGACAGAAGTAAATATAAAACAATTTACATATACCAGTTTTGAATCATTTTCAAGTAATTATTATAATTTATATTTTTTAAATAATTTCATTATATTGTAATGTTAATGTATTGTGTATTAATGTATTATGTAAATATTGTTAATGTATTTTTTTATTAGGTGCTTTCAAAATTCTTGATGAAATGTACAATGTTTTGCCAACACATTTACATGACAAATATTTTTTACATTTTAAAGATATAGTTAAGAAACATTTGATTAATATATGTCCAATTACAGGAAAAGTAACCGTCAAACTTCTACCTATTACAATGCACGCTATAAAAAATTAAAATTATATAATCAGTGGCGTACATACGGGGGGGGGGGGACAAAACCCCCCCCAAAAAAAAAAAAAAAAAAAAAAAAAAAAAATAAGAAAAATATAACAAGAGAAAATAATATTACAATTTTACAAATAAGCAAGTCATAATTTTATAGGAAAGACTAAATGGTTTGGCTATGCTTTCCATCAATCGACACTCAATAAAACTGGAAGAAGTTCTTTTTGAATTAACAAAAAGAAAAATTTATGTTATAGTTATTATTATATTTTAATTTTATTAATTCCACATATGTTTATATTATTTAATAAATAACATTACAGTAAGTTATGTAAGATTTTTTAAATTTTATCAACTATATAAAGTTATAATTGTGATGTGGGGGAGGGGAGTAACTAACTGCGAATCATTCAATTCTGTATTTCATTAAAGATCCCCCCCCCCCCCCCAGGAGAATATTGAAAGTACGCCACTGTATATAATTGTTTTCGAATGAATAAAATATATTATTTTATATAGAATTTTTTAGCTAAATCACTAATTAATCGTGGTCGATGAGTAAGTGAATAATAAATAAATACAATTCATATTATACACCCTGATTAATATTATTCTTAACATATAATTAATTAATTTAATATTTACATCAAAACATTATTATATATTATATTATTTATATTATATTTTTTTTCCTTCCTTTCAAATACTTTAATCCATTGAGAATTTGAAACACAATAGTTTCTATAATATAATTTTGTATTCATTCATATACGTATTTTATATAGATAGTAGACGACTATAGGTTAAGATCCAGCTTATTTTTAGATTCTGAGCGAAGCGATGAACGTATTGGTTTTACAATGTTGTGTGTCTTTTTTTTTTTTTTTGTTTTTTTGTTTTTTTTTTATTCTGAAGACACTTTTACTACCCGATATAATGCTCCGATTTGCACGAATAGTATATGTTTCCGCTTTGGAAAATGGATGTTCTTGGTACTTTATTTAGGTAATTTATAATCGACCAAATTACGACAATATATTAATCAATACCTACATTATCTGACTGAACTTCACTCAGAATCGTTTTTCCGAATGCAATGGTTTATCATTGTATTAAAATTCTAATTAAAATTAAACGCTATGGTTTGCACACCTGTATCCCATGCGGCAGGAGTATCAGCTCTTTTTAGAATTAATTGAGCACAATAACTAAATCAGTTTTTTATCTGTAATCTACATTTTTCCTATCACTAATTGTATTATAAATTACTAGGTCAGCGGTTCCCAACCTTTTTAGTTCCGCGGACCACTAATTTTGTAAAAAAATATTTGAGGCCCACCCATAGCATACCTATATACGTTTTCATAAAATTATAATAATATATATTATATATATATATATATATATATACATGTACATATATAGTTATGAAGAATAAAAAATTTTAAAAATTAAAAAAAAAAAACAATTTTTTAATAAAAAAAAAACTTAATTCAACTTTATCACAAGATAATCAGAAATAAAACAAAAAATATATAATAATATTATTTTAATATTATACCTATGGCTCGCGGCCCAGTACCATGCTATTCGCGGCCCATGGGTTGGGAACCGCTGTACTAGGTCATTAAAATTTTCACATATTTATTAAAATTTAAAATGCATTCTCATTGTGTTCGGAACTCGCGGTTTCGTGGATTTACCAGCGATGATGGTTATAGCACAATTCGCGAATGTTCGACCCCTTCGCTGTGGTCCGGTAGAAATATACATACACGCCGGCCGTTATAAAGCTAAAGTTGTTGTTCGCGTGACTTTGTCGCAGGTGATCGACGCGAAGTGTGTGTCGTTCGAGTCACTGACGCAAAACCATTACGACCTTTGCCATTTTTCCTTATTTTTATTGTGCGTTGGCTTTTGTTTATATAATATATAATATATTATATATTACTTTGAATTTTTGAATTCTGTGGCTTTATAAAGGTGCGTCCACACGAGAGCACGCACGGGGTGAGCCTGTGTGCGAACACGAATGCTTGTGTGTGTACTTTTTGGACATTTCTTCGCACAACTTAATATTTGTACGCCAAATTCGCGTTCCAGATAGATTTTAAGTTGTTGTTCGGCGAGCATAATGTTCACGCTATTTACAGTAAAATAGTTAAATTGCACTTTAAATCACGTCTCTTCAAGAAAATAATTTAGTTTTGTTTGAACATGAGCTTAAAGTTAAAAGTGCAGCGTTAATTATTTTATATTCTATTTTTTTAAAAAAAAAAAAAAAGAAAAAAAAGACAAGTCGGCAAGATAGAAGATTGTGCGGATCACTCACTTGTATAGACAGCGAGAAGCTGGACCCAATTTAATGGATCATTTACAATTTGATAAAACTACTGGACAGTTTAAAAATTTTATTCGTATGGCATCAGAAGACTTTGAATGTTTTTGTTTTTTGGTTTTCGAAAAATAAAATGCATGTTTTGGGTTCCATAACAATTCTTCTAGTTGATATTCTTGAATCGACCGAATACATTCATCGTTGCTCCACTTCATTTTAATTTTCTAATTTTTTTTTAAAAAAAAAAATGTACTTAACTAAAACACTAATTAGCACAGTAGCACGTATAAATGTTGCGTTGGTTAACTTTTTCCGTCCAAACGGAGCAGTGTGTCCGACAATTATGTCTTTGAGCAATTATAATTTACCGAAGACAATTGGATCGCGTTCGCTGTGCGTCGCGAATATTCGCGCGTGCTCGGAATACCGTCCAAACGATGTAAATTTGTGCGACGCACGGGGTCAGCACACATGCTTCGGTGTGCTTCGGCCAGCATAGTTTCATATGCGTTCCTGTGTTACCAAGGAGGTGATATCCGGCAGAATCACGGTAGTGGGATGTCATGGCGAGCCTGCAGTTCACCTTTCACGTGACGTTAATTCTTCTTGATTTATATATATAAATTTCATGTCATTAGTATTATATGTATTATCTTTTGTATTATTATCTTATCTGTATACATTATAATAATTATCATTGTAGTTATTATATTTTGTACCTGGACGCCCGTGATTTATATATTGTACATTTACACGATTAATAATTATTATAGGGTTAACTGATACAAATATTGCCGTTGTTTCATTATTTTTTTGGGGGTTTTTGTATTATATTACGAATTCTCCCTCACGCCTATAAAATTGTGTATGCGAGTTTTCGAGGTCACCTATATATAAAACCGTCGATAGCGAACACATTGAAATTTAGATATAATCAAGGTAAGATTACCAAAAATTGTATCACGTATTATCTATATAGGAGTATAATCTATAGTCGTGTATGGTAAACACCTGATAAAATTGTCGAGGTTCTAAGTTATTCAATATTTCATTAGTTATTGTAAATTATTTAATAACAATTTCGTCGTTAATGATAAATCGTTGCATTCAAAGTTTAGTTCAAATACAACACTATACTTTTTTTTTTTTAAAAAAAAAAAATCATACTACGAAACGAATACCTAAATAAAAAGAAGAAAGGTGGTTTCAATAATATATACCACTACGATTTAAAGAGTCAAGTAGCTATAAAAATAAAAAGATAATAATGCAATATGCTTTCACAATATTTTGATTTTTGAAACTAAAGTTAGCAATAATATATAATATGGTAAAGCTTCAATAACATTTACAAACCTCTAAACCCAAAATTGTCAAAATGTTATTTAAGAGGTGTAGATACCAAAAACGAATATGCATAATTTATAACTAAACCGTGTTTGTGGTTCAATTAACGAGTGTGAATATTTTAAGAATGTATTATTGGTTTTACAATGATACAATGATGTGTGTCTTTTTTTTCTATTTCTATTTCTTATTTCTATATCTATTTTTTTTTTTTTTTTTTTTTATTTATTTATCTGAAGACACTTTTTCTACCCGAAATAATGCTCCGTTTTTCACGAATAGCATATGTATCTGGTTGGAAAATAAATGTAGTTGGCACTTTATTTGAGTCATTTTACGAATTTCTCAAAATTGACCTTATGCAATAGGAAAAGCGACCCGAATTCGATTTTAATATTTCACGATAACTCGGGCAATTTTGAAGTTAGAGTCGTGAACATATTATTGGGTGTTCAACGACTTTGAGTATTTAGTAAAATTCTCGTTTTTATGTATGTAATCATGGGTTCAGGGCTAGGATTTGTATGTAATAAAAAATGGTTAAATATGCATTTTATTTACTAAAATATACAAAAATATGCATTGAAATTTTTATAAGATAAACACAAAAATATAGTTACAAAAAAAAAAAAATATGTATTTATTGAAATGCATCAGTGATTGGCTATTTGTCTTAATATAATATAATTGAGAAATAAAATAAAATAATTTAGAAATAAAATTTATAATTCACATTCACTAAGTGTGTTACATCTTACATGCTACGACTACATATATTTTAAAATTTTCGAAAATGAATGATCGGCAATTGGCTCGTATAGTATTGACTACAGCTCCGTTCAACGTCACATGATGTAGTTGGCACATATTTAAATAAAGAAATTTTTCCTGGTGTTAGGTTACAAATGAAATTGTCCTCGTCCGATTCGCCATTTAATATTTTATTTATTGAATGTAGAGTGTTAAATCTTTTATTTTTTTGTAAAACCAAAGATATTTTGGTTTTAACTTTATCTGGGACTCTTCCGTTACACTCGAGAAGTCGATCCCTAGCATTTATTATAATCTGTAAACTTTCATGAAGTGTTAAACTCTTGTTTTGTAGTTTAATTATGACTTGGAATAAAAAGCAAAAATTATTTTTAATATATGCTTATAATCATTCTTCATATATTGATTATCAAACAATTCTTTAGCTTTTTTTTATCGAATCTGAATCGTCATCTAATACTGAGATCACAGATTCACAGATTTAAATTTAATTGAAATTATCTACATGCAGTTAACTGCAGTCAACCACGTTGTCCATCGTGTCAACTCTGGTTTTGGAGGTAAAGGTAAACTTGGAAACATTTCACGTAATTTAAGTGTTCGGCTTGAAGCTTTTAAAAATATTTTTTTACATGGGCTACCATTTTATCAACTGTAGTCTATTCGTCTTTTATAATCTCGCAAACTCTATGAATTACGCGGGCTAAACATATTAAATGTATCAGATATATAAAATAAATATATATGTATATTATTATATATAAAATTGGCAATTTTGACTTTTAAGATCTGAAAACTTTACTGAAGTACTCATCTATTACTTCACTTTGTAACGGAGCAGACCGTCACGAGACGTTAATCGCCCACCAGAGGACGCGACGGCGTCAGCCAATCAGAGCGAGCGCTGACGTCGTCAGGATTATTTAAATACGGGTGATAACAACGCACCATCATCAGTTCCAGCTTCCAGCCACACATTCAAGACATCAACATCTCTCAGATATTTAGAAGTCTTGACAGTGGAAATACCGGAACCAGTAGCAACGACGACCCGACTACGACGAAGACGACAACCGCGCATTTGGTGATCTACCATACCACGAATATCCACGGACGAACACATAAAACCGCCGTTCTCACGGCGATAACCGGCATACCTCGCCACCGTGTCTCGTCCGTCATTGACTCCTCGTATACGGTAATCACCTTTGCCTACCACTACAATCATCACGACAACACCTGGAGGAGACGAAGACCTTTAACCGACGTGGTAGGAAACACCGTAATACGAATCGGGCAGACAGCTAAAACCGCCGTTTTCACGGCGATACCGGCATACCTCGCCACCGTGCCTTGCCCGATAGTCCCGCGTATACGGCAGGACTACCACTACGGTCGGCCAACCAGCATTGACAGCAGAACCAGGGAAAGCAGCACAGGAAGTTCACCGATACGTATATCCTATCCCTTATTTGCCTCCTATTTGGGAGTGCCATTATATCGACCATTTATTTGAATGGTACTGTCAACCTATCTTCCACTAATATCCTAAGACCCAGGAGTTAGGCTTGGGTAATCCTCGGTATTTGCCGAGGATTGATAGGGAACCAGGGATCTCTAGGTTATGTAGATATTGTAAACAAGACCCCCATCGGATCATCTTCATCCGTAACTTATATTTGTATATAATTATATTATTGTATTTGACTTGTAAATCATAATAAATATATGTAATACTAAAAACCAGATAGTGTTATTTATACGATAGGGAACGTCAACGACGCCCCGTACCAACTTGATATCAAAATATTAGAAAAATCTCAAATCTAATTTTATAGCTGTTGAAAGTTGTTATTTTTATTTAATCAAACATTTTAGAATCCATACAAATTACAAGTATTGTTCTTATTATTTCTCAATACTTTTGCAACAATAATTAATAGAAGAGCTAAAAAACTTGAAATATTTTTGAAAATTTTATTGAAGTAGGTATACAGTATACTGATATACTCGTAATATATATATTAATGTAATTTTAAAATATTAGAAAAATATAAGTTTTTTTATAGTTTACTTTAGACTTAATTTTTATCCGTTTTTAACTCTTATAAATTGAAATTTTAGTAAAATCGATATATGTATGTGGTATATATTTGCAGATTTTTATTATTATTTCTTAATATTTTACAATAATGTTATATAAAATTGACAAAAAATTTTGAAAAATTTTATTGTTGCATCCTTACATATTGGTTAACGTATTTCTTAAATATTAGAAAAATATCAATTATAATTTTTTTTTTTATAGATATTTAAAGTTTAAATTTGAGTAAAATCAATATTTAAAGTATTTATATGAAGTCTTATTATAATTCAATATTTTATAATAATGTTTAATAAAATTTTGAAAATTTTATTGAAGCCCTAATACATTTTACTTAACTCAGTTCCAATTAATTAATTGCGCAACATTACATTTACGATTTTTTTTTTATAGCTGTTTATTGTTTAAAGTATAAAAAAGCAAGAGAAGTGATATTGGTATGGCTTTTCATTTATATTATTTAAACAATATAAATATAATATTATTTAATTTTAATGTGCGTAAAAGTAGTAATATAGTAATATAAGTACTATACATAGTAATAAAGTTATATTATTTATTAAATAATTTTTATTGGATTACGTATATCCGTTTTTGGTTACATAATTAAAAAAAAAAAAAAATTGTTTATTGGTAGAATAGATTAAATTTTTATGATTTAAAGGAAACAATAAAAATAATATATGATAATTATATTATAATCTAGGTATTATGTGTTTCTGTTCTCTATTAATCTAGTATCTATTCAAGTATAATATCATGTAGGTAGGTACCAATAAAATATAAACATATGATCAATAGCTTTATATCTAGTTCTATATCAAGTAATCAAGGTTAACACTTTTATATAAATGGTACTGTAATAGGTTGAATGTAAGATATTTCTTAATAATTATCAAATTGTTTAATTCATCTCATAATTCTCCAATTGTCTATTTAATTTAATATTCTCAAATTATTTAGTTAATCTAACAATTCGTTGTATTTTAGTTTATTTAATAATAATTATTGTTGTTTAGTTAATTAAAATGTATCACCCAGAAATGTACATTAAAGTGAATGATATGCAACGGAATGATGCTAATGATATCTTAAATAAATTTATAAAAGAAATGACATGGAAATCCAATGAAATTGTTTTAGACATAGGATGTGGACCAGGTGATGTGACTCAAGACATTATTTTTCCTTTAATAAAAAATAATATTCAACAATTAGTAAGTTATTATTATTATTGGTGTTGGCCAACAATATCGATAAGTCGATACGATCGTGTATCGTATAATCGTGGGGTTTTTCATAATAATTTCTATATAGATATTGTGAAATAATTATCGAACATATATCGATATCGGGGTGATTAATCTGGGCTCGGTATTTTCCGTCGATCACCAATTACTTTTGTATATTCATATTTTAAATCGAACCCAAGTTCTGAAACATTGATGGAAAAACTGCTTGAAGAAGAAATTGTTTGATTAAATACTTATGTAGGTACCTACCTAATACATTGAATACTTTTCAGTTAGTACAAAATAGTTTATGATTGTTAATTAATTATTTACACTCATGATATTATATATATTAATATATTATGAGTATAGATTAATATTATCAATATAATATGTAATATATTCTATGCTTTTAATATGTTTCAATACACTCATAATATTAAATGTAACTTGTTGTTATGTTGTTATTTAAATGGATATCGAAAAAAAAAAATACGATATCGATAATTAAAAATATATCTTTGGCCATTCTCATTACTACCTAATTATTATTAATAATTTTAGATTCTGATCGAAGCGAAGAATGTATTGGTTTATAATAATGTGTGCCTTTTAGATTCTGGGCGAAGCGAAGAATATATAGGTTTTAAACTGATGTGTTTTTATTTTTTTATTTTGAAGACACTTTTACTGCCCGAAATAATGGTCCGATTTTCACAAAAGCATATGTCTCCGGTTAGAAAGTGGATGTAGCTGGTATTTTATTTTGGTTATTTTTCGAATTTCTCAAAATTGACCTTCAGCGGTAGAAAAAACGACGAAAAATGACGAAAAACTGAAATTTTGACGAATTCGTTTTCAATATTTCACGATAACTCGGCAATTTTGAAGTTATAGACTTGAAAATTTTATAGGGCGTTTATTTATGTACTATATGTATGTACTTACATGATTCCTATATGTGTGATAAAATTTTGCATTTTAAATATTTCATTAAAAATGTCAAAATTTTAATCAATTTCTACATTATCTGACTGAACTTAGCTCAGAATCGTTTTTCGAATGTAATAGTTTATCATTGCATTCAAATTCTAATTAAAATTAAACACTATGATTTGCACATCTATCCTTTCCCTTGCTTTTTTTTTTTTTTTAATATACAGATTTAATCGTATTTCAGGTTGGTGTTGATAAGTCGAATGAAATGATAAATTATGCTTTAAAAACATATGGTTCTAAAATTGATTTCAAAGCATTAGATATTGAAAACTATAACGATTGCGTTTGTTTTAAAAATAAATTCAGTAAAATATTTTCATTCTTCTGTTTAAATTGGGTTCGTAATAAATATAATGCTGCAAAGAATATTTATTCAATGTTAAAAAGTGATGGAGAAATTTTGATTCATTTCCTGTTAATTCCTCCAATTGTTGAATTATACCAATATATGGATGAAGAATGGCAAACATACGTTCGAGTGAATTTTCAATATTTCATTATTATAATAATTTAAAATTGATATTATTATTAATTGACAATTATTTAGGGTGTAAAAAAGGATACAAATTTTCTTTGCACACGAGAAGAAATAGAAGATATTTTTATCAAAGTTGGATTTAAAATAATTAAGATAGAAGCAGATACACATTCATTTACATATCCTAGTTTTGAATCATTTTTAAGTAATTATTATAATTTATATTATTTGAATAATTTGATTATATTATATGATTATTTTTTTTTTCTATCAGGTGCTTTTAAAGCTGTAGACGACATGTACAATGTTGTGCCAAAACATTTACATGACAAATATTTTTTACATTTTAAAGATACAATGAAAAAGATAATGATTCATATATGTTCAACTACAGGAAATGCAACCATCAAATATTCACCTATTATTATTCACGCTATAAAAAATTAAATTTATATAATATTTGTTTTAGAATAAATAAAAACTATAGAATTCATTTATTTAGCTAAATAGTGTATAAGTTGGTGATTGTTGAGTAATTGAATACGAGTAGTATATTATGAATAAATATAATTCTTATTATATAATTTGAATTACATTCTTATTAATATTTTATTATAGTTATTATCTTCTTATTATTAATTATTTTATTTTATTATTAAAACATTATAAAACTATATATTCTTTATTTATATAATTTTCTTTGTATAAATTTATACGGTTCCTCAAACACTTTCATTTTAATCTATTGAGAGTTTTAAACACGTGTGTATATTTACTATATAATGTAATTGTATATGCATATATGTATTTTATATTGTTAGCATAAGACTTGGTTATGATCTAGCATCGATTTAAATTATTTTTTTCTTTAGAATTCATTAAACACAATGATTTCGATCTGTTATCTATAAAGTATTTCCACTACTAATTTTATTAAATTAATGATGAGAAATAAGAGCAGACATACTTGTGTGGAAGTGTAAGTGTTGTATTTTGTTTAATATTTGTGTGCAATTATGATTATTATCATTTTATTCGATTGAACGATTCTAAGCGAAATTCAGTCTGATAACATTTACTAGGTATTAATTATAAATTACTAGGTATAGGTAATTACAATTTTCACAAATGTATTGAAATGCATAAACAATACTCATTGAAATATTTAGATATATAATCATGGTAAAAATTACAAAGATTGTATCACGTACGAGTATATATTATAATGTATACTCGTATATGTATAAACACCTGATAATAATATTGTTTAGTTTGTAAGTTCAATATTTCTTTAAGTACCTATAGTAAATTATTTAAGAATAAATAATGTAATAATTTTAATATAATATCTTTATAATAATCTAATAATATAATATAATAATAATATAATAATAATAATAATAATAATATAATAATATAATGATAATTCCAATATAGATAACGTATGTGTTATTCTCATATATATTCCGTAAGCAAAGAGTCATCTAATTTGTGACATCCAAATTGATCGTACGTGACATTGTACTTAATATATGAGTACTTATCTGTTATTCTCGAAGGACTGTTCAAGGAAAAAATAAACGTGGGCTACATCGTTATAGTACTTGCAGATGTAGGTAACTAAAAATTTCACAGCGGTATCAACTCCTTTTTATCATTAATAGTTATTAATTCAACGATTTGTTGGTATCAGATTGTAGGAAAATACCTATCTAAGCTTATAAAAATGTAAAAAGAGCTTTTGATTTTAAGTATTTTAAATGAATATGTAAGTATAAGTAAGTGAACGAATTCGCTTTGAGCAAATACGCGTGTATTGTAATGAGCGGGTGGCCATCCGATGGACCCCGTGATGTCACTCGTGTCATTTTTCAATTGATTAATAAAAGGACCAAAGCAATGAAAAACTATTTTTACCAAAATACTATATCAAAGTTCTATATAATATTCCAAAGAAATATATTTTTTTAATTGCTTAAAATAAGTCCTTGGACAGTCCTTTAATAATAAAATAATATTCGTATTATTATCAGTTATAGGTATAGGTACAATATTATTATCATTGCATTACTATTATAATATGAGTTTATTATAGAGGAAAAGAATAATAATTTTTCTTGGTAATAAAATTATAACACTGATAAAGTCATAAGTCATAATAATATTTTACAATAGTCAATAATTATAGGTGTAGTATTTATTATTTGTTAATTGATGTTTAAAATTGTAATTGCAAATAATCATGACTTCACGTTATCTAGTAAAAATAATGATGTTTGCTACTGCTGAAATATAAGTATAATTATATTCCATTAATTTACATTAATTTTAATAGTATAAATTATGTTATAAGTAACTATATGTGGTTTTTTTTTCGTAAAAATACGTGAGTGTAGGTTATTCATTTCATCGTGTGTAGGTACATAATATTGACACTTTTCGATCATATACATTTTTCTCGACCTATATAAAAATATACTCTTCGAGAAAATTAGATTTTAGATTTTGAGTGAAACGAAAAATTTATTGCTTTTTAATAATTTGTGTCTTTTTTCTTTTCTTTTAGATTTTGAGCAAAGGGAAGAATGTATTGGTTTTACAATGATGACTGTAGAGTCCGGATAAATATTCTCTTAAAACTCTCAAAATATGATGTTAACATCACTCTAAAAAACCTTCAAAATATTCTCCAATATTCCCCAATATTCTCTTAAAAATTAAAGAATTAACTTTAACTCTATTCATAAGAAAAGTACCTACCACAAAAAAAAGATATGTTTTCGCCGTTTTCGGATTCAGATTGTACCATTATAGCTTTGAAATATCAAATGAAATGAAATATTAAAATAAAAAAAATGAATATCAATATATTATATTAAAACATAAAAAAACCATTCTTTTGGTATATTTAGTAAATATTAAAATAAAATAAATAGGTAAATAAAAATATATTAAAACATAAAAAAAAAAAAAAAACATTATTTTGGTAGGTATATTTATTATTTAGTAAATATTAAAATATAACATAAAATAAATTAATATCAATATATATTAAAACATGAAAAAACAAAATTCTTTCGTAGATATAGTAAATACCTACTACCTATTACAGCGCTACATAACGGAACTGACCAAATGCGTGCTGTGGAAAAAAGGCCGAGCGATTTATATTAATTAATCAATACAATACTTTTTTTTTAAGATCTTTATACATCAATTAATTATAATAATTTTCAAATTAAGATAAATTTGTATGTTTTTTTCACTACTTACAAATTTTACCAAAATATGCCAAAATAAGCTAAGTAAGCCAAATATTCTCTAATTCATGAAATATTCTCAAATATGCAAAAAAAACTTTTTTAATTGAACTCTGTGTACAATGAATCGTCCACATTTTTTACTCTTTTCATAATGCATATATTGAGTAATAATATGCAAAACATAGAAATCCGGACTCTCATTGATATATGAGATCATCATTGATGAGTAATTTTGTTTTTTTGTTATTATGTCTGAAGACACTTTTACTATCCGAAATAATGCTCCGATTTTCATGAATAGAACATGTTGATCAGAATACGATTGAGCACGATTGGACCTTTTTTGTGTACGATTGAGCACGCACTATTGTTAACAATGACTAGTTATACCTGCACCCGAAAAACAACACGATTGAGCACTATTTCTTGTGCGGCGTTGCCATATTTATTTTGCACGTAATAATAATATAAATAAAAAAAAATAAAGTCGTAGTTTATGTAAAGAAAAAAAAATTAAATATAATAAAATTAAATAAAATTAAAAATTAATTATTTAAATTTTCATTGGTTAGTTCAAAAATACAAAGGTCTCGCGAAGCGAGGTTTTAGGTCACACGAAATCACTGCCTATCCGCAGCAGTATCCGTTCAATGGGTAGGTATTAGGTATGTATGCTTTAGTCCCTTGGGGCATAGCCCCATCCCCACGAAAAGTGCCGCAAAGCGGCGCTTGAGGAAGTGAGCGAAACCGGTAGGCGTAGCGAGCGTCCCTTCCATTTGAAAAGAACGATTTATCGGAAATTAATATTAACTTGTTAATATATTGTTTATAATATGTATATAACATAACATATAGTGTTAAAATATCTAGATAAAAATTGTACTATACGAGTATATCTTTTCGAAACGAAAGAAGTTTGGCAACGTTTTCAATATTTCAAAAATATTTTTAAATATTGAACGTGCTCAATTGTAAGGTCAAAAAGCAGGTAAAAAAACGTACCGTGCTCAATCGTATGGTATCCAACATGTTTCCGGTTGGAAAGTGGATGTAGTTGGTACTTTCCTTAGGCCATTTTTCGAATTTCTCAAAATTGACCCTATGCCATTATTCCATCATTAATTATTTATTAGGTAATAATAATATTATATTATTATTATATTATTAGTTTATTATACTATTATATTATTATATTGTTATTATTATATAAATATATCTTTATATCATTATATTGTTTTATTATATTATTAGATTGTTATATATTGTTATATTAGATTGTATATAATAAATAAATAAATAAATAAATAAATAAATATACGAGTAGAGATAATAATATTAAAATTATTATAATATTATTTATTCTTAAATAATTTACTATACTTAAGGAAATATTGAACATACAAACTCAAAAATTTAATCATGTGTTCATACATATACGAGTATACATTATATATATATACGTGATACAATTTTGTAATTTGTACCATGATTATATCTAAATTTCAATGAGTATCGAGTATGCATTTCAATACATTTGTGAAAATTGTAATTACCTACCTAGTAATTTATAATTAATACCTAGTAAATGTTACCAGACTAAATTTCGCTAAAAATCATTTTTTCGAATACAATGATAATAATCAATGCACATAAATTTTAATCAAAATCCAACATCACACCCTCCATACAAATATGTCTGCTCTTATCTCTCATCATTAATTTAATAAAATTAGTAGTGGAAAAACTTTATAGATTACAGATCGAAATCATTGTGTTTAATGAATTCTAAAGAAAAAAATAATGTAAATCGAACCAAGTCGTATACTAACAATATAAAATACATATATGTATATACAATTACATTATATAGTATATAATACACACGTGTTTAAAACTTTCAATACATTAAAATGAAAGTGTTTGTGGACCTGGAAAAATAAGTACAAAAAAAAAAAATTATAAAAAATATATTATATTTTTATAATGTTTTAATAATAATATTAAAATATTCATAATAATAATACAACAACACTAATAAAATATTAATAAGAATAATTATATTTATTTATAATATATTCAATTACTCATCAACTACGGTTCAATATTTAGCTAAATAAATGAATTTTATATTTTTCATTTATTAGAAAACAATATAATATATAACTTTAATTTTTTATAGCATGAATAATAATACGTGTATATTTAATGGTTGAATTTCCAGTAGTTGGACATAGAGTAACCAATTTCTTTTTCATTGTATCTTTTATTTTACTAAATCTATTTTTATAAGAAACGCAATCGACATCATTTTCAATATCCAATACTTCGAAATCAATTTTAGAACCATATGATTTTTTAGCATATTCTATCATTTTTTTTTGAAATATCAACACCAACCTGAAATCCAATTATTTATCAATATTAAAAAAAAAATAAATTAATATTAATATTAATAGGTAATTATAATAACTTACTAATTGTTGAATATTATTTTTTTTTTTAAAGGATAGGTAAATAATGTATTGAGTCACATCACCTGGTCTACATACTATGTCTAAAACAATTTCATTATATTTCCATGTCATTATTTTAATAAATTTATTTAAAATATCTTTAGCATCATTCCGTTGCATAATATTCACTTTAACGTATTTGTCTGGGTTATACATTTTAATTAACTAAATAATAATAATAATTATTAAATAAACTAAAATATAAAAGATCGCTTAATCAAATAAATAATTTGAGAATTATTATATTAACTTGACAATTTGAAAATTATTAGATGAACTAAACAATTTGGAAATTATTCAACAATACCTTATACTTAACCTATACCAGCACTAGTTTTATAAGAATGATAATCTAGAAAACAAGATATAGAACTAGAAGATAATAAATATTTATCTCATACATAGTAATATAATTATAATTTTGTAAGATATTCATGAATACTGAATAGGTACCAAATTAATTAGCTCATAAATTTCGAGCACGAAGAATATTATATAATCGTATGATGTCGAGCATTATTTTTTTTAAGACAAATGCACAAAGCTTGAGAAAGAAAATATATTAATATTATAAATTATAATAATAAAAATCGTATACCAGATGGTTATATATATTATATAAATATTGTGTTTTCAGATTTCAGCGTCGAACGTTCGTGGCAAACGATTACTCGTCGTTTGTACATATTAATATTATTTTATGAATATGAAAAATTTCAAATTTCGATACGCGAAGACTGCACTCGTATACAAATACTTTCGACCGATAAAACGGAAAATTAAAATTAAAATAGCGTATGTTCAATTGAAACGTTCACCTATTTTAATATTATAATACCTTATTATACAGTGGCGTAATTGTGATAGGGCAAGGGGCAATTGCCCCCTCTGCGACTTTGCTGGAAGGCAAAAATTTTAATATTATAAATTGTATAATTCTTCAAAGTACAAACGTACAAAAAATTATTACCAATATTTTTCATAGGTAATAAATAAACAAATAAAAAAGAGTAAAAAAAAGACGTACGTGTTTAAAAGTAGATAAATAGAAAACTGTCATTAAGGCCGTTGGAAGCGGCTATTTATTAAGGAGTTATGTGTAGGCAATATTATAATTTTTTCTCGTTACGCAGTGTGTTTGTGTGAAACGTAAATGATCATTAGTGCGAGTAGATGCGTCGTCAAAGATTGTATAGTATACTGGAAATACCTATACGGGTTAGAAAATACACTAACGGTCACACGCGCATGCACATGTCATTGTTGGACTACTGAAATTATATTTGATCTGAATAACTGTTTAAAAGCACCAAAAGCGGAAGAAAAATTAGCATAGTTTCGATTATCCAATTTTAATTTTATAAACATATTTGAATTCGTATCCCTCTTTTCTACGTTATGTAGGAAATCGATTTTGAATATTATATCTGGATCGTTCAATATAACATGTTATAAGTTTACTGATTTTTCTAATTTTAATTTGTATATTAAAAATACATAAAATAAAAAAAATAAAAAAACTATTTCCTACATAACATAGAAAAAAGGTTCACAAGTTCAAACATTTTTTCAAAATTAAAATTGATCAATTGGAAGGGTCTTAATTTTTCTTTTGCTTATTGATCTAAATAATGCATGTAAATAATATCGACTTCAAACAGCCTTAATATAATAATTATTATTGTTATGACACCAATATTATTTGTTCAATTTATTTTTATAATAATAAATTATATCACATAATATAACATACATTTCTGTTTTTGTCCCCCTCAATTTTTATCCAGTTATATATACTGCTTATATATAAACATTATGTCATTATAATATGTTTTATATTAAATATAAGAAAAAAATAAATAAATATTTTGCCAAGAACGTATTTGCTTAGTAAACTTGTCATTTATATTATTATTTAAACAGAATGTAGGGTCTGGGTAGGTATCATAGCAGGCGAAACTACGGGTCAGGCCAGTCAGGCCATGGACTAATACTGACTGAAAATTTTTATAATGTATATTATATATTTTAATAATTATTTGGGCATGTATTTAAGTGATTTTTTTAAAATTCCTAATATATTTTTTTTAAATTAAAAACTTTATTTTACACATCTAAAATTCGTGAAATATTGCGTTTAAAAATAAATGTTTACGTACTACACGAATGCAAGATTATTATGCCACTCATGCGCATACTTATTAGAAGTGTATGAATATGTGAGCTTGAATCGCTTGATATAATTCTTAAATTAAATTGTACATACTCTACAGTCTACACAAAGAAAAAAAAAATTGGTTATAAAAATAAAGTATAATATTCTATTTTTCTATGTACTATAGTATAATCGGTTTTAAATATTATTAGATTTAAACGATTTAGACGTAAAATATATTTATATTATATATAATATTAATATATTATAGCAACAAGCAATAGTTAATTTTTCGTAATAATAAATAAGTCGACAATCGGTATTTCGGTGATGTTTGTTTCGTGGTGATTTACCCGTATTATCGATTATGCGTCCCTTATAAACTACTTTAATTTTTTATTTTTTTTTTTTTTATACCTATATTTTGTTTGACCTGACCTAATAAAAATGTCTAGTTTCGCCTATGGACTAGGTATATAATAATAAAGTTATATTATTTAATATAATTCTTGGGTAATTAAACGGTATTTTGTATTACATGTTGTTACTCTCTTTCGTGATTTTCTGTCACGAAAAGTCACGATGAACCTCTGTTTCACAGAAAATTCACCACCATGAGCCGAGATACCAATTAGTGCCGGAGCTCCATGGGATTTAAAATATATATATATATATATATAAATTTAATATGGGAAATGATACGATTATAAGGAACCTAAAATGAAAACAAAAACATATTTAATTGAATAAGAAAGAAATTATTTTATTACGAAATACTAATATTTTTAAATTAAAATATGGAAAAAGCCCAAAGGCATAAAAAACCATATGGAAAAGGAAAATTAAATTAAAATTTAAAACATAATCATATTTGATATTTGCATAAACACAATACATATATATATATTAATCAAAATATTATAATTATTACCTCGCCAGTCACACAGATGACCGTAAGTCTACGGTTCATGTCTATCCCCGCCGTAGAGCAGTAGACTTATTTTGTCCGACGATTGACTCGAATTTCGCCAGTCGTACAGCGCAGATGATTACGTTGCATGTGCGTGTTAATTTAAATCATTTTAATTTTCTGGTTTTTGACTATCGTCACTAGATTTCATTTTTTCGCTCATTGTTTCATTATTATAGCTTCGAAGAAGACTATTTATAGAAGCAAATTATTTTTTGAAAGGTGTGTACAAATGTAATATAATAAAATACAATACAAATAATACAATTTAATAAAATTAAAAAGACATGCAAAGCCAATGCTCCCATTGATGTGTTTCCCTATTATTAAATACTGATTTTTTGTTTTATTATAAATTTATTATATTATTATAATTAATCTTATTATATTATTATGTCTATTAAAAATTAAAAATTAAATTATATTTAAAAAATTACGAACATTTTTAGTGATTAAACAATTAATACTTAGGTAATATCACAATTTTCTTTTTAAATAGTTCACAAATTACCATATGTCATATGTATAAATACGGTTTATACTCGTATATATTATAATGTCGATGAGTGTCGTTGACTCGTAGACAACTCGCGATGTGTCCCGTACGGTGTCCAGCGGGCGAGAGAGCTTTTCAAGCAACTCTCCTGAATTTCACATATCATTATCAATTATTTATGTAATTAGGTATATTAAAATATAATAGTAAAATTTTATCATACATAACTTGGCCGGTATATAATAATAAAACAATAATAATAATTTAATTAATGTTAATAATTAAGAAAAATCTTAATAATAATAAGAATAAATACAACAACAACAACAATAATAATAATATTGCACCAGAACGTATGTATGTGCGGTACGCAGACACACATCGACATCGAGACTTTATAATAATTGGCTCCGGTCGTATCGCCGCGCTTGTTTTACCTTTTACCTAATATAGAAATATATTTATATGGACATTTTATACGTCATGTTACATTGTGTACACATAGCATATTCGTTTATCGTTTCCTATTAATCAATAACAAATTGTTTATGAGTAAAATTAGTCGCACAAAATTCATAAATTTTTATTATTAAAGGAAGTAATTATTTATCTGGTACCTATTCAGTATTCATGAATATCTTACAAAGTTATAATACTTATCAAATATAATAATTATTATATTACCATGTATATGATAAATATTTATTATCTTATAGTTTTATATCTTGTTTTATAGATTATCATTCTTATATAAATAGTGTTGTTATAGGTTAAGTATAAGGTATTGTTGAATAATTTCCAAAGTGTTTAGTTCATCTAATAATTTTCAAATTGTCAAGTTAACATAATAATTCTCAAATTATTTATTTGATTAAGCGATTTATTATATTTTAGTTTATTTAATAATAATAATATTATTATTATTTAGTTAATTGAAATGTATAACCCAGACAAATACATTAAAGTGAATATTATGCAACGGAATGATGCTAAGGATATTTTAAATAAATTTATAAAAGAAATGACATGGAAACCCAATGAAATTGTTTTAGACATAGGATGTGGACCAGGTGATGTGACTCAAGACATTATTTATCCTTCAATAAAAAATAATATTCAACAATTAGTAAGTTATTATTATTACCTATTAATATTAATATTATTTTTATTTTATTTTTTTAATATAATTAAATAATCGTATTTCAGATTGGTGTTGATATTTCAAAAGAAATGATAGAACATGCTAAGGAATCATATGGTTCTAAAATTGATTTCGATGTAATGGATATTGAAAATGATGTCGATTGCGTTTCTTATAAAAATAGATTCAGTAAAATATTTTCATTCTTCTGTTTGAATTTAGTTTATAATAAAACTACTGCTGCAAAGAATATTTATTCAATGTTAAAACGTGATGGAGAAATTTTGATTCATTTCCTGTTAATTCCTCCAGTTTTTGAAACATACCAATATATGGATGAAGAATGGGAAACATACATTCAAGTGAATTTTCAATATTTTATTATTATATTAATTTAAAATTGATATTATTATTATTAAGGCTGGGATTTCGATGCACTTTGCATTGTTTTCCAAAGTTTGCTGCGCGATGCTCTTTTTGTCATAAATTCGATTCATATACATTTGAATGAGAATAAGAAAGTTTATTTTGCATTTTTTGATAAATTTTCAGTTTTGGGTCATTTTTTACATTTTTTAAAGCATTTTTCAGTTTTTAGGAGCATATTTAGAGTTTTTAAATAATATTTTAATTTTAATTTAATTTTATTATGATTTTTATATAAATATTGAATTTAGCAAATTTTGAATTAGATATAATCGTATAATACGGGTATAATTTAACAAAAGTAATGCTAAAATCAGTAAAATCTTAAACCTAGATAACGGGTGGCGGTCCATGTGGCGACGTTTGTGGCATACCTACAAAATTACTAACGTATATTCATGGTAAATTTAGAAACACTGTATACCTATATACATTTTTTTCGGATTAAATCAATCCATGTCAATAAATCAATCATGTGTATTAATATAAAACTAATTAATATTTTATTTTATCAATTATTATATTTTTTAATTACAATTTTTTAAAAATAAACAAATTTTATGTGCATTTTATTAGTGCATTTTTTTAATTTATAGTACATAAATGCATTTTTTTAAGGTCATTTTTAAATATTTTATAGGGCATTAAATTCCCAGCCCTAATTATTATTATTTGACATTATTTAGGATGTAAGTAAGAATGCAAATTTTCTTTGTAAACGAGAAGAAATAGAAGATATTTTTATCAAAGTTGGATTTAAAATAATCAAGACAGAATCAAATATACAATCATTTACATTTCCTAGTTTAGAATTTTTATTAAGTAATTATTATAATTCATATTATTTTAATACTTTCATTATATATTATTATGTTTTATTTTTTTATCAGATGCTTTTAAAGCTGTAGATGGTATGTACTATATTTTGCCAAAACATTTACATGACAAATATTTTTTACATTTTAAAGATACAATGAAAAAGAAATTGGTTACTGTATGTCCAACTACTGGAAATGCAACAATCAAATATACACCTATTATTATTCATGCTATAAAAAATTAAATTTATATAATATTTGTTTTAGAATAAATAAAAACTATAGAATTCATTTATTTAGCTAAATAGTGTATAAGTTGGTGATTGTTGAGTAATTGAATACGAGTAGTATATTATGAATAAATATAATTCTTATTATATAATTTGAATTACATTCTTATTAATATTTTATTATAGTTATTATCTTCTTATTATTAATTATTTTATTTTATTATTAAAACATTATAAAACTATATATTCTTTATTTATATAATTTTCTTTGTATAAATTTATACGGTTCCTCAAACACTTTCATTTTAATCTATTGAGAGTTTTAAACACGTGTGTATATTTACTAGAATAACACATGGTTATGATAATCTAGCTTCGATTGACATAATTTTTTTTTTAGAATTCATTAAGCGCAATGTTTCTGATCTGTAATCTATAGTTCTTCCACCACTTATTTTATTAAATTAATGATGATAAATAAGAGCTGACATACTTGTATGGAAGGTATAGTGTTGGATTTTGATTAAAATTTGTGTGCAATGATTATTATCATTGTATTCGAAAGAACAAGGTTCACGATACTATATATAAATATACGAGCCGTTGTTATACCGGGTGGTCGCTAAAACTAGAGGTAGGAAAACTTGGTTTATACGTGTCGTGTGTACGCTTGTAGACTGTAGGTATGAAGTCCCGTCATTATTCGTTCAATGAGCGTTACCCAGAAGACACCACGATTTACAATAAGAGATCGGCCAAGTTTAATACAGTCATCCAAAAATTTGGATTAATTTTTCAATTTTTACATTAATATATAGAGGTAAATTATTATTCAATTATTCGTCATTTATGTAAAATTATAAAAATACATAAATTACACGATTGAATCGGTAAAAATTTAAACGAAACGGTTTTCGTCGGTCATGTAAAATAAGTAATTTATGATCAGACGCGTTATTTATTACGTATATTTTTATGTATATTATACTATTGGACGTAGGCAAATAAAAATAAAAGTCCTGTTGTACCGCTATCGTTTGGACTATCAGAACGACATTTCTTGAGTGTAGGATTTCCAAAAATATCGAGATCGTAATTCACCCAGCCGTGCAATTTTTTTTTTTTTTTTTTACGTACGCAATTCATCGAATTCTCGAAATATAACGAGTGAAACGACGATCGCTCCGTATATATAATATACTATCGTATACTCACGTGCGTATATAAGTAATGTATTTTGTCGTTTAATAAGTACTTAACCGCGTTGAGACCCCGGGGAATGTCCGTCGGCGGTCGTATACATTTTGAATTTCCGTGAAATTCGAAACCCCCTTAATGCAGCGTTATTTTTCCTGCATTTAGACGACCCAAAAATACGTGTATATATATATACGTGTATATATACGTGTGCGTTCATAATATATTATATTATCATAGTTCTGTTACTGCATCAGCATGGCGCAGTCCTCGGGGGAAAAACTAGCCGTTCATATATATATTATAATTACGGTTCGGGGGCGAGTGCTATATTACATATATACGCGCATATAATATTACATTTGACGAACCTTAAAATGTATACAGGGTGATTTTTACCAACGATATAACTTCCGAAATAGCGTGATACAATGAGATATATACATCATATTTAATTTAAACGACGCTCAAAAGCGATCGCCCTGTATACTTATAAGTATTATTTATTTATTCACCCATAATTTATGATGGTGCAATGTAGGTATATTGTATATACAATGTATTTGTTATAATATAATTATTTATTAATTATCATCATATTTTCTGTTCATTTATTATAACGACTAATAAACGATAATTTTTATAATATAATATAATATAATTTAAACGAGTTTGTGTACACAAGTTTGTATGGAGATCTTGAATTATAATATTCTAACGCGGAAGAAATGATTGTGAAACACAATATATAGATATTATACAAGACGTTTAAAATTACTATTCTTTACACACCGAGTTTTATGTTGTTCGTAATATTATTATCGTACTTTTATTTATATTTATTATACTTTGAAAACCTTTATATTATATTTAGAATTCCTCCGAATTCATAATATTATAATTTCACATCCCTTTTTAACGTTAGGTATCACACTAGTCAGCATTCGAAATAATTCGCTGGAAATAAAATATAAAATATGACTGTCTTATATAATAATATAATTGTCTGGCTCACGTTGTAATCATATCAGTTCCATAAGATTTTCGTGTAATATAAACACGAATCAAAACGTAATTTCGGTTTTTAATATTTCATCGTTATTATAATTTTAATCTCACCTTTATATTGATTAATAAATTAATCAATTCCTAGTGTACATATAATATTAAATTTATAATATTGCGCGTAAAAAAAAGAAAGAAAAAAGGTTCTATTTATTAATTGAAATCGATAACTTATTATTACTTGTATAAACAATACGTAGATAGGCATATTTTTAATATATTATATATTTATTATTAAAATAGTTTATGACCGTCAGTAGATTGTACAACTAAAACTTTCAAGTTTAATTTGAACGAAATAATATATTGTTCTAAGTATAGTAATTTTATAGTTTTATAAAAATTTGAATTATATATATAGAAAAATTTCGAGAACAAAATTATATATAATAATATAGTTCGTTTATCAAAACTATGTATATAATAACAGTAGAAAACTTTGTTGACTTAATTAAAACTCTCGATGTAAAGAAAAATTTTAAATATTTTTTCTCCGAGCTATGACTATTACGTTGTAAAAACTTATAATATTTATTTATTGTTTTAAAATACTTCGTGTCGTTTTCTCGTCGAGTGAATAATATAATATCTATGAAAATATCAATTGAAATCGCCTTTTAAATTTCTGAAATACCGCTAAAAATACACGAGCCATGATTGTTCAATATCATTATTTATTTATTTATTTAAACGGAAAACGCGTTAAACAACCGAAGAAACAATATAAATTAAATACTACATTAAGTACAAATAAACACAACAATGTGTAATGTAGAAACATTATATAAATTATTTTCAAGCCGAAGTTAGTGTTCTCGTTGGTGAGGTACATTAATTTTATACTTATTAATGGAGAATTAGAAAAGTAATTAGTAGCAGAGAAATTAATCATAAAGAGAGGGGAATTTCTTAACTGACGAGTAGGGACTTTGAAATTTATATATCTGCAAGAAAGGTACAGGAATCGTCAGATTCAGATAAAAATTTATTTGAAAACGTGATGGAAGCTGCTTTCCGTCGATCAGACAGACTACTTTGCCCAAGTAGCAAGTCAACCGGTCATGAAGATGACAATAGATGTTTAGTGCAAAGGCGATGAAACGCAAACATTTTCTTTGAATTCGCTTAATTATTTAACGTCCACAAGAAGTCGAAGGATCCCATAAAACACAATCATACTCAAGAATATGGATCTCAAATGAAAACAATGTAGGGATTTTATAAAGAAGAGAACTTAAATTAACCAAAATTTCTCTGTAAAAACCCTAAAAGTTTGAGTTATACAATAAACAATATATTTCTTGAATATATGTAATCTGGGACATAACATACGTGACGATTGGAAACCAAAATCACGAACAGACATGTCGGAACTAGGAATTAATTAATTATCAAGGCCGTAACTGAGAAAAATTTTCAAGGGAGGTTCAATTTTTTTATATTGTTGTTTACAAATATAATTACATTGATATTTTTACTTAAATAAATACATCACACACATATTAGATATAATTAATTCCTACATTTTACAAAGTATAAATATTGATAGAAAAAATATATTTTATAAAAAAAATTATATTAATAAGATAGATAATAAATTATTATATATTCAAATTTAATGTAATTAACAATGCGAGTTAATTGAAGATTAAGTTCTTCACCGCAACTAACCAATCGATCCAGGGCAGCTCGCAATTTAAAATAGTCAAGACTAGATTAAATAATGGAGTTAATGTTCATGAATAACTTTATATCAACCACAAACACAAGAATTGTAGAATGAAGAAGACGGAAGGAGCACTATAAACCAACAATAAAAAGAGAACTGGTGATAATATTGTACCTTGAAGCACAGCGGAATTAGGTATAACGATTTCCGATTTAACTCCATGCAATTTAACCTATTGTTACCTGTTAGACAGATAAGAACCAAGCCAGAAAAATAATGGTTCACCAAAACCATAGTTAGAATTTTGACTAGAATAGTTTGAAGTAAGAACCACATAATCGAATTGACAAATTTTTGACTGGAAAAATCAGTTTGGATTGCAAAATAAATAGGTTAGGTTAGCAACATTCGTAAAACGATCAGCATTGCGCATCCCCAACACATTTGATATTTTCTGTGTAATTGTAGTTCTCCATATTCCATTGGTTGTTATTGACATTGGCGATAAAACGACAATACTATTGAAAAATACTCTAATTTAAAACAATTAATGACAATACGAGTAAATAATTAAAAATTTCGATGTAGTAATACAAAATAATTAACGGAGTCTAGAGATTAAAAAAAAAAAATAGTACAAAATTTTAAAATTGATATACATAATATAATATTTTGATTATAGTTACTCGTTAAATGAACTGCGAATCACTGGTGGAGAACAATGCAATATATGAGGTGAAGAGTGGTAACCCAGCCACATGAATATCATAAAGTTGCTGACATACCTATTTATTTTGGCATGGTAGATTGCATCATATGAAATAGATTTCGCCATGACAATATATTTACCATACGAGTATACTATTTTACTGAGGTTGGTACTACAGTGTTCATGTTCAGCTGATTCACGCTTTAACCTTATTTTTTAGAGATGAAAGTTCCTCACGCAAAGATGAATTTTTAGTCCTTAATTCGTTGATTTCCTTGGTTAACAAAATAACAGACCAAGAATATTTTTAAGTTCCCAAACTGAAGTGTTTGAGATTGACCTAAGGATTTATAAAAGCCTAAAGTTTGTTCCTACTCTTTACCTAGATATATAATGTGCACGTATAATATCATTTGTTGAAGGCTCAATCGAAGTGCTTAGAAGACTAGAAGATCCCTTAGAATAACCGGAATTGATTGCCTTAGAAGTAGTTCCTTTTTGACTAATTTTTGAAAAATATTACACAAGGCGCAAATTTTGATAATAAAATATACTTTGAGTCTGTTATAAGGGGCACAAATAAGCAATCTCAAGACAGACAAAATGAAATCGAAGTTTTTATGAGATACCGTTAAGGTATGCAACTTAACCGACACTAATGTGCAGAAAGAAGTTAGCAACAATATTGTAAACAAGCAAGTACGTGTGTTCTGATTAGGTATTGATAAATACTGAAGTACTAATAATTATTATTCATCAAAGCCAAAGAACACGAAATGAAAATCCGACTTGAAATACAGCGAAGTACAAATTGAAAACACGCAGAGTTTAAAATGATTTAAAAATAAAGAGACACTAATGATAATTTATATAAAAAATGTACTAACACATAAAAAAACATATAGGTAGGTAGGTAATGAATAAGAAAGTAGTACCTATATATTTGATAACGTGAATATTGATTATAATTTATGTAACGTTTCTTTAAAAATTAAATTTTATTATTATTATTATATTTTATATTATTAATTGTTAAAGATATGTTAATATTTTAGACGTAGATAAATTTAATTGTAAACTTGTAAAGTTGTAACTATACTTACACCTTATAATAAATACACTAACTATCAACATTATATTTTTAAACGAATTGATTAAATGTTTAAAAAATTTAATAGATAATAAAATACATTAGTGTAACTTGTATACTTAAAGAAATTATAAAACTAACACGTCGATATATTTTTATTATAAAATATTCGTAACTATTATTGTGCAGTTACGTGTTATTTATATAGTTTTTAATATTAATCTAATTTATAATTATTATTATAAATAAATAATTGTATAATTTATAATTAAAAATATATTGTTACATAATTCAGATTATCACAAATATTGAAATACCGTAACAGTGTTTAACGCGTTAAATAATACAAATAATATATTTTAAAAATGTAAAAATTACAAATGTTATCAAATGAATTTCAGCAGTCAGCGTTTCGATAGTAAAAATAATAATACAAATTGAGATTTTTATTAGCTCAATATTATAGATTAGAATATATAATTATTTTGAATATCTCAGAGAATAAAAATATTCAATATTCGATTCTGAACGGATCGAATAATGTAGTTTTGTGTCGATTTTAAACAGCAAAGATATAAATATTTAATTTATAATAATTGTTAATTTTTTACAAAAAATACAGTGTCGAATTATTGTTATATATGATAAAATAAGATTTTCATTTTTTTTTTTTTTCACATTTTCCCATCGTTTAACTCTCGTTTAATCGTCGTTAACATATTATTATACATATAATACCACCCATTGTATTACAAATTCGAAATGTTTTCGACGGTCTTGTTATTATATCGAACGAATAAAAATACAAAAAAAAAAAAATTATACTAATGAGTATAATCGTATAACTTATACTAATAGTCTTATAATGACTAATGCGAGTAAGGACAATTAAAAATTTTAAAAATATTATAATTTATTACAATAGCGCTGATGACTCTGTGGTAATGGAATTATCTTCTTATAATAATAATTATTGGATAAGAAATACCATACAATAAACATAATATCATTATTATTATTATTTTTAAATCGATGCACGTAATATGTTTGTTTTTCGTTTTGAAATAATTATTATTGTATATGCACAAGATAAAAAATTATATTTAATTTATGTTACGCAAATATAAATAATATAAAGTGTTTTGTTGTTATTCTTATTTTATGGAAATATTATTATAAATAGCGTACGCAGGTTATTATCAAAGTGTTGTTGTTTTTTTTTTTTTATTGTATTTCTTTTTTTCTACAAAGTAATTTTATATGATATTGATAGAATTATATATCGAATTTAAACCGATTTTTATGTACACGGCTAAACGAAGAAAAATAACATATAAGTATTATATTTCAGAAATGTACACGTTCGTATGTACAGGGTAATCGGAATTTCGTGTTACACGTATTACAAAAACAGCAACAACGAGAATTACGCGTACGCGTTTTCACATATTTTTCTACGTATCATCTCCATCACGTTCGTTTTTGTAAACGACACGTTCCGATCACCCTGTAAGCGTTTAATTCGGTCAACTATTTTTCACTCGTCGGCCGTTAAGATTATTTCATAGTTTAAATTACCATAACGATTATTATAACTTGTATTTTATGTTATAACAACAATACAGCGTTAAAACAATAAAACGAACGTTCTGAGTACACGCAATAATGATTACTTTTACTTATAATATAATATTATAATTTAAATGCACTTCCTGAATTAAATATTAAATTTTAAAATGTATACGTATGGATGGATGTATAAATTGAAATTGAAAAACAATTGATTCCGAGGAATTAGTTCAAAATTCAAACGAAAAAACATTCCTCCACCGTTGTACAACTCGAATTATACGCAATTTATATTGATATTAGGTATTATAATACGTAAATAAATGATTACATTATAAAAAAATATACTTAAAAATACGTCGAACGAACGGGAAACGGGTAAAAAGAAAAAAAATTTCCGTCCGGTTAAAAAATACGTTTATATAAAGCGGGCTAAAATCAACAAGGACGCGTCACGGAAGGGTTGTACACCGGCGGCAGTCGCGGAATCGATATTTTCGCGTGCGGTCATACTTATTATATAACATATTATACAACCATAATTTGGTTTACAAAAGTTTTTACGTACGTTATATACCAGGTAACCACGACCAGGTTTTTATATAAAGTACAGCGTTTTTCTGTCGATTCCTTCAGAGAGATTCGAAAGATAAACGTATATAAATATAATAATATAATATATATACGCGTACATATACGACACGGAAGTGCCCCGGGACCCGCCGTTTCGAGTGTTTTATTTATACACATATTTATAGGTTAGGCAGGACACGCGGTCGAACGAAACGACGAAATCCGAGGTGTTTAATTCGATTATCTCGCGACAATATAATAATACACGTTTTCGTGTTATTGGTGTGAATCTGTGTCAAATTTCGATTCGGTGTGTATACAGTGCGGTCGAAAAATCAAATAAGAAAATACGTTTGAAATCGCCTAAACCTAAACGTTCACCCTATTTTTGTAATATCGCGGTTTGACTAACGAATCACCGCAATCGAGATAGTGTTGTGACATGTTATACAGGACGATGGACGTTTAAAAAAAAAAAAAACGAAAACGCGTCGTTTTTCTATTGTTATTATTAAAAAAAAATTACGCACCTTTCTGTATACACACGTTTATATGGTTTACGTTACAAGTGTTACACGTACTTGTAATTTTAATAAATCGTATTTATTGCACAAGTTGGATACAGTTGTTGTTCTGTAAAACGGTGTATTATTTTATACACTGCACCCTTTATACGTAATAGCGTACTTACACGTAAATCTCTTATTATTCGTTTATTATGATAACGAAAATCTAATAAGTCGGTATATGAAAAGATTTACGATTCTATAATAATATTCTATGCGTTTGATTTACAAGTTTGGTGTTGTCATTGTCGTCATTATGACATTGTGCTTACAAATTCCGCGTTATTTACTGTTTTTTTTTTTTTATTTTAAATCAAAGTTGAGTGTTAGGTTAAGTATACATAAAAGTTGATGTAATATTCGCGTTTGTTTTTCGCTATTAAATAAATCAAATAATTTTTAAGTCGAAGCATATTATCATTATTCTTTGAAATACATATTTTTCGTTGTTTTCTTCATATTATGACGTATGGTTTTTTCGTTATTCTATCGTAAAATTTTTTTTTTGTAATTTATTAAAAAACGTAAAATTCGATTTTTGACCGAATTAATAATATGAAATCTATACGTATTATAATCGTATACGATTTAAATTAAAAAATAGATATTAAAAAAAAAAAAGAAGAAGAAAAATGGAAAAGTTTGAAACCCTATGATAATATTATTATTATTAAAATATAAACAATAGAGCGTTTAATAAATTTGCATATTATGTTTGTCGTTCGACGACGATTCGAGGAAATTCGATTCTTTTAATTTTATAAAATTTTATAAAAAAAAAAATTATACCTAATAAATTATATTTTTATTCGTAGATACGTTTTGTACAACTTTATGTTGACCAGATCAAACCCAAATAATTTATATATATAACGCTCATATAAGAAAGAATACGAATACCCTAACTATTACCGTGGTATAATAATATTAATTCTCAAAGATAAGAGTGAAACCCGAATTATTGAAAACCACTAAAACGTCTTCGGATGACACATAATAATATAATAAATAATAATTATTATTATATTCGGCATATCATTAACGATAAACGCGTACAATTTCATATTTCATATGATAATAACGTGCGTGTATGCATATTGTCATTAATACATAGTAAAATTCAAATATTTTAACTATAAAATAATATTAAAAATCGTCCGAATCGGAATAATTCTTAAGATAACGTCTAGGGAAAAAAAACAAAACATAATATCGAATCCGACCGATCCGCATAAAAAGAAGAAGTGCACCGTCACTACTAGACGTCCGGAAAATATTTTTTATTTTATTTTCCCGCCCTCTTGTCCTGTACATTATATAAATATATAATAATATAATATATGAGGTCGGAAAACCGTACGGGGAGAATATGTTTTTGTTCCCATCGAAGATGAATCGATGTGCTACGATATATTATTATTATTATTATTATTATATACTTGACCCACAAATCTTTCGATGACTCTTGGTTCGCGTGTGCCTATTTCCGAAATGTGTTTCCGATAAACCACCGCCATCACGACACTCTTTTTCATCCACAAATTCCATCGAGTAGTTATTTTTATTATACTGCGAAAACTATTCACGCCACAAAAGCTTTTGAGCCTAGAGAATTTTATAGTATATATTTTATTTGAGAAGCGAAGAGAAAGAGAAGCGAAGAGAAAGAGAAGAGAAAGAAAAGAGAAAGAAAAGAGAAAGAGAAGAGAAAAATCTATACGTTATAAGAAAAGAATTATTATAGTACAAACGTAAGTAACTTTTCAACGTTATGGCCGCAACGAATTTTATATAATATATACAATAAAATTATATGAACCCAAATCGACAATTTTTTTTTTTTTTGTGTTTTTCGTTTTGCTCTTGTATATGCGATATACTTATAAAGTTATAAGTTATAATAATATCATACAGAGAAATATATTTTATGATTATACGATCGAAAATTATCGTATTTAATAGTAGTATATAAATTTAAAGATGTACTTAAATACGTTTTGAATATTTTTCATCCGTTAGTAATAATAATAATTTACGCGTACACATTATTATTTGAGTGTAATAAAATGATAATAATATATCGAAAAAGGTTCTCCTATAAAATATAATATTTAATTATTCGGATGCGAATAAACACCGAATGGCTCCGTGTAAAAATAAAATATACCTAATATGAGTTGCCTCGATTAAATTCATTTTTAATTTTCTTTATTAATTTTAATTATTATAAATAAATAATAAAAATCGATAATTTTTCCACCGCGTAAACGATCGCAATCTACGTCATCGACAGAAAATTGGATTAAGAGAGAGCGTATTATTAAATCACGACAAAAAAACCGTTTACGCGATGCTTCCTATATGCGTGTGTATAAAAAACGCACTTGACCTTAATTGCGCGATTTTGCGTAAGGTAGGTAGATTTTTTTTTTCATTTTTCATTAGTGTTTTCACCGAAAGAAAAAAAAACAAGACAGTATTAAAATCGTATTAAATTCCTATTTAGATAAAAAAAATAAAAAAAAATAAAAAATAAAAATAAAGTATGTATACTTACATATTATAATATTAAGAATAGTAAAGACAGTATTATAATATTATACTCATGTGTACTTACTTTTTTATTAAAAACTTAATATTTTGTTTAAAAATCTGATTTAATAATATGCTCTCTAAACGTACGAGTATATACGATAGTAAGTACATACAATATCATATAAAATATTATAAATCCTCAAAATAACCAGATTCGAAAACCGTCAAGTTAAATAATATTCGAGTATTAGTTTAGGTATATTATACGCATAATAAAACACTTGTACGTTTAATCCTCGCCGAGTTGATAAAAGGAGTTATATATGATAATACGAGTATTTCTCGGTTTGGCTTAAATATTTAAATTCCCCTCGTAAGTGATCTATTTTTTTTTTATATATATTTTTTCCTAAGAAAATCTTTAGATATACCTAAATACGATCGTTTAACTATATATATTAGGGCAAACAATAATTATTATTTTTACATAATATTATTATTGTAATAACGTGAGTATTTCGCCATCGTAATATTATAATTATGTCGTCTTTAAAATCGCGGTATATTATCATTATATTTTATTCGGAAATCGATTCATATATCATTTGATAATATAATAATATGATATTATATACGCGAGTATTATACCTAATATATCGTTTATGTTAGGTTATATTGCGAAAACCGCGAGACGGAAAATATAAAACAAATTTCAATACGTATATAATATTACCTATAGGTATATGTAATATAATATAAATATTCTTCGGGAAAAAAAAATGTAATTTCGCTAATGTCGAAAACGTAATAACATAATATAGATGTTGTATTACATTACACACACGCCATATATTATTCTATAACCGCGGTATATTATACAAACTCTTATTTTATATTATATGTATAGGTATAACGCGCGATTCGCCTAACCTATATATTATTATAATAATATGTACACGTTGTGCAGTAATTTATTATTATATTATATATATTTATACGCGGTTAAATCTATATATAAATTTCTTGAATTTATATATAAATATTTATTATTTCTTGAAAACTATACATTATGATGTTATAAAATATCTTTCCTCGTATGTTGGTATGTACCGTGTATAATATGCATATAAGTACAATATAAAAAAATGATACGTCCGGACGACGATCTCGCGAAAACTTATAATAATATGTTATATACTTATAATATATTATATTATTTATCAAGTTCCGAATATTTTATATTATATTCATATTAAATATACGCTTCTCGTGTGTAATATACAGCGTGATCACAATTTTTCGTTATACAAGCACGGTGGGGATTACAAACTATTTTAATACGATTTTAGAAATTTCGATAACCCTGTATATACGATATTATATATTATAATGTATACTTGAAAATTTGAAATGCTCAAAGTGTAAAAACACACGCGTACAATAATTACTAATAATATTAATAATATTATAATATTATATTACGAGTACCTATACGAGTTTGAATAAAAAACGCAAGTCGTTTGAAAATTTTAACCTTTTTTCGTCATTATTATTAAAAAAATATAGCCTACCGTTGGTTTTTCATGCCGACGATATGGGCGTGCGATACGATATAATAATATTATTAATTATTATTATTACTTATAGGCACATTCGTCGGCCAGATGTCAATTCATCATGCATACACGTTATTATAATATTTATAATATATTATATTATTGTAAACGTATGCATTTTACATTTTGTCGAGCGTTTTTGTATAATAATATATTATATGAATTTTTAATTTTTACAATATCACGCGACAATGTGATACCGCGTTTAATATGGTATATACCACGACGTGCGTTGTGTGTATACGGAGCGATCGGAATAACAATATTATATTTATGAATATAAATACGGAAGAGGTGGTCGGAAGAAGAGAAACTAGCGTGGGTGTCGCGTTCCAAAATTGAGAAATACGTGAGCGCCAAAAAAAGAAGAAATTTTCGGTTTCGATTTTTCAATTTTCAATATGGTTTAGGTACATAATTCTTATTTTATAATAATAATGACGACTAAATCGAGAAATATTACACTTTAGAAAAAATTTACTTTTATTGGGTGTTTTCTATTTTATTTTATTTTATTTTTTTTTTTTACAAATGTTGCTGTTTTTAATATGACGCAATTGAATACTGTACGAATATTAAACATTTAAAACGCGTGTTTAGCGAGAGAAATAAATAATATTATAAAAATATTTTATTTATTCGTATTTTTTTCGAGAGTTATGAATATTTTTTGTATATTTCTTGTAATTCAATACGAGGTTAGGCTTTTATATTATACACAAAACGAGGTATTTATTTATTTATTTTTTCTTTTTTTATCTCGTTTTGTAAATTAACTAAACGATACATTACATAATATTATAATTAGAACGTAAGTACACGAATATTTTTACGAATACAATATGGAAAATGAAATATAAAAGTCGAAAGTACGGAAATTGGAGTCGACGTTGCACTCAATGTTGCAAGAATTACTAAAATAATACTATAGGGTGTATACAACCCTCGAAGTTCGGACGTCTCGTCGTCGTACGACATATAAGTCACGCGTGATTTGGACCGCTCTGTATACCAATATAATTATACCGTAAATTATACACACGCAGTTTTACCTACATAATATACGTACTCGCGATATGCCTCCATTAAGGCGGGCATTCGCGTCCGTTATATTATGTTATTCTTATATACGTTTAGGGTGTACCGTATACCGCGTATATGGTATATGCATACTCGGCCTAACTCGTATACAACCCCGAGGGTCGTTTTAATGTTACTCGGAGAAGGTCAAAATAACCTTGTGGATCATGCGCACGAGACCATCATGTAATAATATTTAAGCCTAAAGTCGGGCCGAAAACTTTATAATATGTATTATTATTAAATTACCGAATGACGTGTTATATATTTAAAGAGAGACTATACAGTCATATTATTATGTTTGCACAATGCTAGAACGGCGCAAACGCATAATTTATTTATATATACCTGTACGTATATTATTATTATCATTATTGAATACTATTGTAATATTGTTATAAACTTATTTATTTTGCATACATTCAAACTCTTTTTTTTTTTTTCAGTTACACTTTTAATCGTAGCATTTTATTGCATTTCTTTGGCGGTAATTGTAATATTATTTATTAACGTTTTTTTAGGGAAATATTGTTTATTACACAGTGCGGAAATCTATTGTATTTATTTGTCATATTTTGTATAGTAATTAGATAGGTAATATAATATTGTGAAACAACTAATTGCGAGTTTTTCAAGTAGTTCAGAAAAGCTGATATTAGTGTTAAAGGAATATAATGTGTATTGTTGTGTTTAGATTAAAATTTGAATGCGACGATTTATCATTAACGAGATTTAATAATAACGAAGAAATTGTTATTAAATATTTTACTACAACCAGAAAGAAGTATTGAACTCACAAACGCAACAATTTTATCAGGAGTTTACATATGTCATTATTATATACGTGATAAAATTTTTGTAATTTATTTACCTTGATTATATCTAAATTTCAATGAGTAAATGCATTTAACTAAAAATCTATGGAAACTTTAATTACCTACCTATTATTTTATAATTAATACTTAGTAAATGTTATATGACTAAATATCGTTTAGAATCGTTTTTTCGAATTCAATGATAATACGTAAACATTGCATACAAATTTTAATCAAAAAACAACACTGTAGTCTCCATACAAGTGTGCCAGAGCACTTCTTTCTCGTCATTAATCTAATACAATTAGTGGTGTGTGATAACTGTAGATTACAGATCGAAAACATTGCGCTTAATGAATTCTAAAGAAAGAAAAATGTAAATCGATGCTAGATCATAACCAAGTCTTATAATATACGTATATGAATACACAATTATTATATTATAGTAACTATTGCGTTTAAAACTCTCAATAGATTAAAATTAAAGTGTGAGGAGGAGCCGAAAAATGAATACGAAAACAAATTATATAATATTATATATTATATAATAATACGAGAAGGATTATAATAAATTATTAATAAGAATATGATAAGAATTGTATTTAATTATTTTTTTTATTCACTTACTCATCGACCACGGTTCAAAATTGATTCAGCTAAAAAAATTAACTCTATATAATATAACATTTTTTATTCATTCGAAAACAATATTATAATATAATTTTAATTTTTTATAGCATGTATTATAATAGGTAAATATTCCACTGTTGCTTTTCCTGTAATTGGACATATTTTAATCAAATGTTTTTTTACTATATCTTTAAAATGTAAAAAATATTTGTCATGTAAATGTATTGGCACAACATTGTACATATCGTCTACAGCTTTAAAAGAACCTAATAAAAAACAAAACAAAAAAAACATAATATAATAATATATAATGAAATTATTAAAATAATATAAATTATAATAATTACTTAAAAATGATTCAAAACTACGATATGTAAATTGTTTTCTATTTGATTCTGTCTTAATTATTTTAAACCCAGCTTTAATAAAAATTTCTTCTATTTCTTCTCTTGACAAAAAAAAATTTGTATCCTTTATTACACCCTAAATAAATGTCAATTAATAATAATAATTTTAAATTATTATAATAATGAAATATTGAAAAATTACTTGACAGTATGTTTGCCATTCTGGATCCATGTATTTGAATAAATTAATAATTGGACTAATTAATAAAAAATCAATTAAAATTTCTCCATCAATTTTTAGCATTGAATAAATATTCTTTGCAGCATTATCTTTATTACGAACCCAATTTAAACAGATGAATGAAAATATTTTATTGAATGTATTTTTATAAGAAACGCAATCGTCATAATTTTCAATATCCAATACTTTGAAATCAATTTTAGTACCATATTTTGTTTTAGCATAATCTATCATTTCTTTTGATATATCAACACCAACCTGAATAAATGGGAATATTTATTTTATATTAAAAAAAAAAATTATTATGAATAATAATAATAATAACTTACTAATTGTTGAATATTATTTTCCATTAATAAAGGATAAAGAATGTCATGAGTAACATCACCTGGTCCACATCCTATGTCTAAAACAGTTTCATTAGGTTCCCATGTCATTTGTTTTATACATTTATTTAAGGCATCATTATTTTCTTTCCGTGGCAATTCATTCAGTTTAACGTATATTTCTGGGTTATACATTTTAATTGCCTAACTAAATGATAATAATTATTATTAAATGAACTAAAAAATATAATAAATTGTTTAATCGAATAAATAATTTGAGAATTATTATTATATTAACTGCAGGACAATTTGAGAATTATTAGATGAACTAAACAAATTGAAAATTATTCAACAATACCTTATTCTTAACCTATACCAGCACTATTTATATAAGAATGATAATTTAAAAAACAAGATATAAAAACTAAAAGATAATAAATGTTTATCATTATATAATATATTATAGTAATATAGTAATTATATTTGATAAGTATTATAACTTTATATGTTATTCATGAATATTGTATAGCTACCAGATTAATTATTGCTTTATTTAATAATAAAAATTTATGAATTAGTCGAACACATTTTACTCATAAAGAATAATTTGTTATTGAATAATAGGAAACGATAAACGAATATGCTGCGGGTGTACGCATGTAATACCTATAAAATACAGATTAATTATCCATAAGTTATAATAAATTATATTACTTTATTATTATATACCTACTCCAACCTACATACTGTTTATAAAATATAAAAGTATATTTATACAATATACAATAATATATTTTTATATTTTAGATTCTGAGCGAAGCGAAGAATGTATTGGTTTTAAAATGATGTGTGTCTTTTTTTTTTTTATATCTGAAAACACTTACGACCCGAAATAATGCTCCGATTATCACGAATAGCATATGTTTCCAGTAGGAAAGTGGATGTAGTTGGTACTTTATTTAGGTCATTTTTCGAATTTCTCAAAATTCACCCTAAGCGGTAGAAAAAACGACGAAAAAATAACGAAAAATCGGCATTTGTCACGAAAACTGAAATTTCGACGAATTCGATTTTAATATTTCACGATAACGCAAGCAATTTTTAAGTTAGAGACTTGAAAATTTATTTGGGTGTTCACATAGCAATTATATATATATGTGGTAAAATGTTGGATTCGTTACGTTGATTTTTCTATAAAATATAAAAATTTGAATATTTCGTAAAATTCTCGTTTTTACGTATATAATGTTTGATAAAATTGGCAATTTTTGGTATTAATAGGTCTGAAAATTTTACTGAAGTATACTTACATATTACTTAACATCATACTAAAATATTAGACAAATCCCTAGTCTCAATTTTTTTTATAGCTGATTTAAGTTGATATTTTTAGTTCAAATGAAAATTATAATCTGACTGAACTTCGCTCAGAATCGTTTTTTCGAATGCAATGGTTTATCATTGCATTCAAATTCTAATTAAAATTAAACGCTATGATTCGCACACCTGTATCCTATGCGGCAGGAGTATCAGCTCTTTTTTTATTTCTGATCTTTAAATATGTTTAAAGAGAAGCCCAAATTTTTATCTAACTCTTCATAAGCATTGTTTCTTTTTCTTAATTCTGTGAGTACCTAACTTATCACATATTACATAATGAGTGTTGTAAATAAAATGTTCTTTTGCAGATAAAATCACACCTGGATTATTTGTGTCATCTTAATACTTACTTCTTGTAAATTGTCTTTATATTTTTTATTTTATTATTTAACAAATACGTATATTAGGTATTATAATAATATAAAAATTATCCCATTATCCAGAATTTTTTTTATGGGGGGGGGGGGGGGGTCAAAAATTATTTCGATTATTTCGGTTAAAATTTATTTATTATTAATTAATAATTCAACTTTTAACATGCCTACATATTATTACAATTTACATTAATACAAAAAACTAAAATTACATTATTTATTTATTATTTATTTTTATAAAATTATTTTTCTATTGGATTTAGCCAGTGGCGTAGCCAAGGGGGGTGGTTTGGGTGTTAAAACACCCCCCTTGACTGTATTTATGTAAAAAATGTATTATAAATAATTAAATAAAATGCTATAATTTATATTACACGAGTACTATAATAAATAATATACAAATATACTGTGTATAATTATAATACTACGAGTATAATGTATAATCACAGATTTCTATATCATAATATGATATTATGCTACCCTATATCAAGGTCTATAGATAATATATATTATCTATAGACCTTGATCCTATATTCCTATATAGTATGGCCTATTTAGTTTAAGGTCTATAATAATTACCTATTAATTATTATCAAATATCAATTATCACGTACATGATTATAGAATAGACTATTCTAAATAATAGTACAATGGTATCAATGGTACAATATATTATTTATACTTCGGTAATCTTTTATACCGTGGTAAACTGTATTGGATATTTGGATCTCACACAAGCAATGGAGCTTGCAGAAAATGTAACAAAAGTAACTACACAATTAAGAGTTGAAGCTGAAATAAAATTTAAAAATTTATATAATGATGTATTCAAAAAATGTGAAGAGTTGTATATCAATATAAAAGTTCCAAGATTAGCAAGTAAACAAGCACATAGAACAAATGTGATAAATGACTCAGCTGAGTCATACTATAGAGTCTCTTTATACATTCCTTTTCTAGATAATTTTCATAAACAATTAAACGACCGATTTTTAGCATATAAATCAATACTTAGTAATTTTTCTTGCCTGATAAACTATAAAAACATTGATGACGTCATGTGTTTCAAAAATCTTTTGAAAACTTATGAAGTTGATATTTTAGCTATGGATGAATTTGCTTTGTGGCAAGAAAAAAATAAAAACAAAACCTATTAACAACGTTGTAAACGCTTTAGCGGAATGTAATGAACAAATATATCCTACAATATTTAGACTTTTAATTATTTTAGCTACATTACCAGTTACAACTGCAGCCAGTGAGATATCATTTTCAATGCTTAGACGTTTGAAAACATATGTAAGAAACACAACAAGTGAAAATCGACTCAACGGGTTATCATTGATGACCATTCACCGTGATATAACTATAACTATTGATGAAATTATTGAAGTTATGGCAAAAAAAAGTCGTCGTATTAGACTAAAATAAATTGTATTTGTATAACTATAAAATATAAATTATAAAAAAATTGATAATTAAATTTATAAAAAATTAATTTTTGTTTTTATTATTTTTAATTATTATATTATTAGTTTATGAATTATAAGAATTATACAAATTAAATTATATTATCATCTAAGTAGGTACCTACATCTAAAAATTATAATAGATAATAATCGATATATTTCTAAATAATAATAATTTAATAATAAAAATATTTTGTTTTATTACTATAATCAATTAATGTTTAACAGTAATTAAAAATTTCGGGAGGGGTCCGGACCCCAAGGACCCCCCTGAATACGTCACAGCCGTTACACATAATATAAATTCGTAACCTAACCACGCGTTTTGGATAGAAATGTAAATTGTATTATTATTTTTATTATTATTATTATTATTATTATTATTATTATTATTATTATTATT
>JAIUCT010000007.1:6504680-6554539 GCA_021307375.1 Tetraneura akinire
TAATAATAATAATAATAATAATAATAATAATAATAATAATAATAATATATATATATATATATATATATAATATGGTAAAACGTTATAATCACATTTATCCGTTCAGTTATGTTAATTTTCAAATACATCTGAACGTGTCCGTGTACACTATATATAAATATATACACCACTTCACATATTATTATTTTCGACAAATGATAATAAAACAAATTAAATTTAATAATAATAATATAAAATTATTATTTAAAATATTTTTTATGATTTACAACAATTATTAGTTATAATATAATTATTATCCATCACTAATAAATAACTCAAACATTAGGTAAATTGTATATTATATTACTATTATATATTAGTTATCAGTGCCGTAAACAGGAGTCAGATGGCAATAATTTAATTCATTTTATTTGAAATACGATTTTATCTGTGCGATAGTCCGGTGGCCGGCGCAGGGACGCATATAGGACTATTTTATGTTGCCGGCAACAAAATTAAAGGGCCACCAAATATAATGACACCTGATTAACATGAATAGCAATATGATTATATCTAGTTAGTATTTTATTTGGGACATTTTAAGCATTTCTCAAAATTTAGCATATAAGATAGGAAAAACTACTAAAAAATGACAAAATTCACGGAAACTGTGATTTTGACGAAATCTATTTCAAATAGTTTACGATAACTATACGGAAATAATAAATTTAGAGAATTGAAAATTTTACCGATTATTCACTCGAGTATACACTTTACATTTGTAGTAAAATTTTGGAGTCGTTACATCAATATTTATGTGTTAATAATTATTTATATGACTTGATTTGAATATATGTAATATATTATATTGTATAATACAACATGAATTATAGAATATTGACCGTCAAAAAAAAAAAAATTTTGGCTACGACACTGTTATACAATTCACTATATAATATTTATGACATATAATTAATTTAACCGTACATTTATAGAAATGTTTGTGGTCATAAATTTGCAAAAAAAAAAAAAAAAAACTTTTGTATATTTTGTATATTATAATAAATTCATATTAACTTTAAACTAATACTTATATACAGTGTAAGTAAAATATCTACTTATATAATATGTAATATAAAATATAATATTTTATAATAAACAAAATATTGCTTTTATTTTCAATTTTGTGTCATATATTTTATGATTTTATATTTAAAACTTTCAAAGCAACGTAAGTAATTCGAAGTTGATCAGTGTAAATCAATTAATTTATATACGAAAAATATACGTTATATTAAAAATTTCCATACTCTATAATTTATTACATATTTTTGTTGCTCTGTTTTTTAGTAAATTACGTTATTAACGTTAATATTTTGTATTATAGACAGGTATAACTACAATTTAATTGTTCAATAATTAAATTACTTATATAAGTACTAGAAATGAATGTTTTTATTTAATTTTTAAATTTGATTTTCGTATACGATAATCTATACAATAAAATATTTAATATACGAGACGGTATACTACGTATATGGACGAATTAAGACATTTTGCGCCCCAGGGCATAGATACGTATGTATAAACCACCCTAAATTCAGAACTTATTATTATAAAAATGAAATTGTGTTTCTATAATTTGGAATTTATTAATATTATTCTCTAATAGAAGATAAAATAATTAGTGTTCTTTCCTCCCTAAATATTCTTCAACTTATTATCTATACCTCATTTAGTTAGTATTTTAATTGGGTACCACACATTTTATTAAAAGTCATAAGAAAAATAATGGTTTCAATGTTATCAATCTTTTTAATACAATATTATATAAAGTAATAAACAATATTAATGTTTGGTACAATATACGAGTAAATGTAAATACAAATGTATAAAAATAAATATTTTGTAAACACGATTAAAATAATTAAAGATGAATGAATTAAAATTATTATATAAATTAGGCACATAAGTACATGATTTTGTTTTTTAATTAAAATATTATTTAGTTATTTAATAATTTTATTGTATGTGTTTTATTATTATTTGTAATCATAATTTTAATCTCTTAATAAGAAAATCTTAAAGAAATTTGCCCCTTTAAAATCTTGCCCCCCTTTAATCTGGCTCTGACTACGTAGGTAGGTAATTTTATATTACTTATATGCTCGTGTAATTTTGTTTACAACATTAATAATTTAATTATAAATTTTAGTAGATATTTTCACTAATAATAATATTATTATTTTGTTGTTTCATTAATAATGTATCGTTTCTCGTTTCATATTTTGAATCGCCATAATAATATTTCCCATTAAATATTAACTGTTATAAAAATCGGGCGATAAACGCGCACAACATGTTAACTCGTATATAAAGACTTCTATAAACTATTATTATAAATTTATAATATAGATTATTGTAATATAATAAAATGAGTTAAAATCTGAAACGTATAAGTTTTAATAGGTAATATTTTATAGTTTCAAAACATTTTTCTTTTGCTTCTAATACTTTGCAAAGAAAAAAAAATTTGTATTCCCATCGAATCGAAATATTTTACGCGTATACGTTCATTAAAATATTACAAAACAAATATCGTTTAATAATAATTATTATTAATTAAACTACAAGACGTATATTATGTTTAAAAAGTATCTTACCTGGAAATTATTCAACGTCTTCCATATAATTAGTACGTGAACTTTTGAAACTAGACTCTTTCCGCATAATCTATAAAATTAACATTTATTATTATAACAATTTATTACCTCAACTTTATCATAATTTATAATATTATAATATTATAATATAACATGATAATAATATTAATTATTGTTGCGCCGAATTGTTTGTTTATATAAAACGACATCATTGTACATTGTGCAAAGCACATACAAAAGTACAAAACTGTATACGAGTATACATATCATGTATGATTTATTAAAAATTTGATATTTTTTATCAAAATTAGAAAAAAATTAACTTTAACACTAACAAATATTAAAACACGAGTGCCGAACATCAAACACACAAAATAACTATCGTTGAGTATAAATTCAACGTGACGTAATTTTGACGCCGTTTTATACAGTTGTTATATTAACCAGTCGACGCATTTTATTTGGGAATTTGAAATTTTGGAAAATAAATCAAATGTACTCTCATATGAAAGAGAGGAAAACTTACGCCGAGTTCTTAACTTATTGCCCGTTCGACATTCGTGTGCGCCAGCAGTAAATATATATTGTAAAATTATTGGAATTGTATCCGCACACACTCGTAAACATGTTTGTAAAATTTCCTTTTATTAAATACCTACGCGCGTTCTTTATATTACATACAATACATTGTTACGTTGAAGCGGATTAGACATCAAAGTCAGCAAATGACGGGTAGATATTATTATTATTATTATATAGAACTCGAAAACGTAGAAAATATTCTTCTTTATTCCACAAACCCCGTCTAAAATATGTTCGTAAGCTTTATGAAAAGTTAGCCATTATTATTATTATTATATTTATTTAATTTTTTTCGCCATTATTTTTCATCGGATCTCGGCCCAACGAAATAAAGTTGAAGTACGGTCGCATTTCATGCGTTCAATATCAATTTATACTAATCTCGCGGTTCTTTGATGTCCTATACCACATGAACACGCGGGGTTGCGGACAGTACTAAATTCGCATTATATTATAATATCGTGTTACAAAAATTGTCGTGATACGTGTACATGAAAATTATACACATATGCGTAAAAAGTGAAAAAATAAGAATATTGTAAAAATTTAACGAGTAGTTCGTTTTTACATACTTAATCGTTCCTAGTGAAAAAATAATATTTTAATTGCCACATATTTCGTACGTTTTCACATTTACGAGTACACACATGACAATATATATATTATTATATAAAGACTTTACATAATTATTAATTATTGTTGTTAATCGTGTTTGGATTTTTTTCTTCTTTCAGCTTCGCTGTCCGTCATGATGGCCGGCACATCGCTTGGTTGGCCGTCTCCGGTGTTGGCCAAACTGGCCAGCGGTCAGCTGAAAATGTCCGCGACCAACGAACAGATATCGTGGATGATCGCCCTGCTGGAACTGGGCAACCTGGTGTCGCCCATACCGTTCGGGCTGCTGGTGGACGTGCTGGGCCGGAAACCGTGTCTGCTGATGACCGGACCGCTGTACATAGTCAGCTGGCTGATGGTGTTGAGCAGCGAGTCCATTGCCGTGCTGTACTGGGTGCGGCTGCTGCAGGGCGCGTGTATCGGCATCATCACCACCGTGGTGCCCATATACATAGGCGAGATAGCCGGCGACAGTATCCGCGGCGCACTCAGCACGTTCTTCAACGGCATGCTAAACGCCGGCATACTTTACGTGTATTGCGTAGGGCCGTTGGTGTCGTACGAACTACTAACGTATTTCTCGCTACTAGTGCCGTGCGTGTTCCTGGTCGCGGGGCTGTGGATACCGGAGTCGCCGTACTACTACGTGCTGAAGAACGACGACAAGAAAGCGCACGAGTCGTTGGCGTGGCTGAACGGGAACACGGAACCGGACGTGGTAGTCCGGGAGCTGATGCACATCAAGACCGAGGTGAAAAACGAGCTGAAGAACAAGGGCTCACTGCGCGACCTGTTCGGGTCCCGGTGCGGCCGGAAAGCGTTCATGATCGTCCAGATTGTGGCCGCGGCGGACGTATTGTCCGGCATGACCACGGTGCTGGCGTACGCGTCGTCTACGTTCGCGCACGCCAACACGATGAACACGCTGTCCCCGGACCAGTTCACCATGCTGTTGGGCGCGCTGCTGTTCGGCACCACATTCATCACCGGTTACCTGGTGGACAAGCTGGGCCGCCGGCCGCTGCTGCTGTTCTCGTGTTTCGGTTGCGGCGCGTTTGAATTGGTCACCGGCCTGTACTATTACAAGCGGTGGGGCGACAACGTGGACTCGCTAGGCGCCTGGATACCGTTCTCGGCCATCGGGTCGTTTGCTGTCATCTACAGCGTAGGCCTGGGTCCGCTGCTGCCCACGCTCCAAGGCGAGATGTTCCCGTCGAACGTGCGCGGCCTGGCCAGCGCCGTCACGTCCGTCACGCTTACGGTCATATCGTTTATCGGCCTCAAGATGTACCAAGTGATCACGGATCAGTGGGGCATCCACGTCAATTACTTCATGTACGGTTCCGGGTGTCTGGTATCGTTCGTGTTGATCTATTATTTCTTGCCGGAGACCAAGGGAAAGACGTTCGCGCAGATCCAGAGCGCAATAATGAACACGATATACCCGCGGTCGCCAACGCCGTCGCCGCCTGTAGTGTCTTTGTCGCCCGCAGTGTCGTCGCCGTCGTCGAGAAACCGGCGGAAATCCAACAACCCCGTGAACACCAACACGGACGTATGACCGACGGGCGTCCACGAAATTCTTATATTTATAATAATATTAATAAAATCGTTTATTCGCGATCGTTTTATTTTGTATAGTATTAAACAAACAACACGTGTGTATGTGTGTGTGTGTGTGTGTATGTAATATAGTATGTATTTTATAAAAATATATTACGATAATATAAAAAAAAAACCGAAAATGTTCAAACTAAATATTATTATTATAATAATAATTAAAATTATTTATATGTCATACCGCGGCGCAGAAAATACTATTAAATTGCACGTCGTGTACCTTAAGTCGTATTATACGCAGGTAAATCGAAAAGTCGTCTTTAATCAAGTTCGTCCCGTACAAATAACGCGTTCAAGATATTATTATCATCAATGTTATGTTAATATTTATACATATACGAGCGACGAGTTCACGGAGTACGTATACGATTTTCCTCTTTTGACGGGCACGCAAGCCCCGCAAGGCCGCAACTACATTTTATCCAATATCCATAATAATATAATAAATAATAATATTTCTCTATATAGCCGTTGATCAATATAACAAGACGCTTTTACGCATTATGATTGACAGTTATCCTTTATTATGCGTAATATTCACGCGTTCACACACGCGTACGCGTGATCGCGTTTTTGAATCCCGGATAGGCGGGATAAAGTTCAGGAAATTGCGTTAAGCCCCGTTTCGTCAGGAAAACAACGTGCATCGCGTATAGACCCTAATCAATCATAAAACGGTCTTAGTGACATGTTCATCCGAGGAGAGCGGTTTGGCCGTCAACGCGATCGAAAACAATTTCCACGCACGTCAAACGTCCCGAAACGACGTAAATATAATAATAATAATAATAATTTGCGTTTTGTCGAAACGGTATAATTATATTATTATTGTTTCACGTCTCCCGTAATGATAATATTATAATTTTATTCAGGGGTTGACGTATAAAAATATAAAATTAATTAAAAATTTTAACGTAATAATATATAGGTGTAATATTTTAATCGTCAAGTCGGCGTGGCCATGTTTAGCCCCCTGCCTTAAATTAAATGTGATTCGATATAAATATTTTCAATTTTCAATTACAATGTATAATTTAGTTTTTGATACGAAAATTATAAATACAAAATACCTATCAATATTATTTTAGTAGCATTAGTAGCGTGCAAATTAAAAGTAGATTATAGGTATATGTTTTCAACTAACTGTGAAATATTAGTATATTACATTTAAAAATTTTAATATTAATAATTAATAAATCATGATATCATTATAATATTAATGATAATATACGTACCAAATAACATGTGGACGAATGAAATGAACGAATTTTAATGGTTTAAATTTAAACATTTTGTAAGTTATTTATTTATGATTTTATGTTGGTACGTATATAATACATCAAGTATTAACGGCAATTGTACTGCAAATAAATTTAAAAATGTAAGTATTATTGAAAATTTTTTTGATGCTGAAGCCGGGTACAGGCCCTTGTATTACAACTCTAAATACGCCCATAAAAGTCGATAACGCGAAGATCCATTTTCAATAATTATTCGAATGAAAAATTTTTCGGAAAATTGCCACGTCTATATTATATCGTGAACGTGTATATATTTCTGGAAACGATCGTGCAATAATAATTTCGAAAAACATTAAGAACGGAATTATTTCAAAGATACGCCCTAATTTTCGTTTCTTCTTTTTTTTTCTTTTTATTAATAAATTATACGGTTTTTATTGCTCCACGAAAAACGTTAAATAAATATATATATATATATATATATATATATCGTTTAAAAATCTAATATATAAGAGAAATAATTAACATTAAACAACCGCCCCTGCGTGGTGAGTTACGAGTATGAAGACAATTTTTGTTTTTTTTTTTTTTTTGTCGTTTTTTCCACGCATTATTTAGAAGGATGTTAAATTATCTACGATCTCCTCGAACAAATTACTATACAGAGTATACAGCAATAATTAGCGCATTCCGATATGTTTGTTACATTGCATTATAGTTATACACTTGAATATTTAATATTTTTATAACGAATTGTTTTTTTTTTCTGTACCGAGGAATAGAGAAAAATCGGTTAGAATTTGTGGAGATCGTTTCGAACGTTTTAAAGTCCGACTCTGCTAATAAATGGCCGGATGATAAGCAGTAATATATGTCCCATCCGTTATGTTATTATCTACGTATCTAAGGTAAAGTCCGTCAGACAAATCCAAACAAACGGCTTTATTATATATTTATATTCGCGCGCGCAAACGTCGGAAGCGTATACGAATATTTTTAAAAGTAAAAACTATGTCTGACGAAAAATCAAAATTAGTTATCAGAATATTTTTTAAGCGTAACGCATACATTAATATAACCGAATTATAGTTTTTAGGGCCTTAAACCTAAAACCTACTCAACCAATATTAAATATTGGATGACCTAAAATTCATACAGTTATGTTTATGTATGTCAGTTATTTATTATAATTTAATTATATTTTCGATTATAATTAACACGTACCAAACCAATAATTTAATGTTTTAGTGGTTTCGGACAAATTAATTTACAAGTAAAATTGAAAATAGTTAATTTTAATTAAATATTATAAATTTAAAACTCTTCGGGAATTTCTCTTTGGCCGTAAGTAATTTCTTATTTTGCCTTCTTATTTTGGTAGTTATTAATCTGGCTCTAAACGTAGATAGACACATAATATAGCGAGAAACAACAAGCGTCCGATTTCATCAGACAGTCGCGAAGGGTGTCTGGTACGACTGTATATAGCCTTGACCTCGGTTGAAACTCGGTAAGTATAATTTTTTTTTTTTTAATATACTGCGGTTGTGGAACGGAGTTATCTATTGGTGCACGTGATAACGCTGATAACATGTATGTGTGACGTCATATTATGAATTAATATCATTATAGTATAATATTATATGCCTAATACCTATTACCTATTGATATTTGATAGTACGCGTATAACGTTTGCTTCGCGTGCGTTTTTATCACTTCTGCTTAATATATCCAATATATGTGTAGTTCAACACCGTTCAACACGTTCGAAAAATCTAAAATAGAAATACCAGTTTATATAATATTATTTTTAAAATAAATACCTACCTATTAATTAGTATTATTTCTATTAGTTTTTAAATTTTTAACGATAGTGCGAAACGAAAAATCGAAAACGCGATTTTTTATTATCATATACATATATTATATAATATAGTCGCCGGACGCAGATGTGGTATTAAGGTAACAATTATATATATTATTTACATGCGTTGTGACTATGGATAGAGCCATACCAATGTAAACCTATATATTCAATTTGACACCAATATGTTAGAGCCTTATAGTTATCATTGTGCACGTACAAAATTATTGATAATAAAATATAATGTTTACGTTATTAAATTTGTATACCTAGATATAATGATTTAATGGTATGTGATTTAAATTTATACAACTCAACTAAAATTTTAATCAATCAGAATTACACACAAACGACCTGGGCTCTAAACATGTTAGCATTAAAAATCAACTTTATAGCTACATTCATAATATATAGTATATATTATGATCTAAGGTTATGTGACTGTGATATGGAAGATAAGAAGTATTTCATTATCAAATACGGCGATTTATATTATATTCTATGGTTCAAATAATTATTACATGTTTAACGTTTATGTTTGTGTTAACGTTAAAACAGTTAAAATAGTCGATAATTATTATTATTGTGCGCGCCGTATATATATGTAATAAACTAATAACAATATTATATGAATTTGGGTAATTGTGTAAAACTATTTATCACCCGATTGGCGATAAACGTGTTAACGGGGAAACGCTTCGGACGAAATACTTACGTGTACATGAGGGGGGTCACCCTGTATGATGGACTATAATGAATTCGTTCGGATTTCGGCGGCAGTCTCGTCCGTTCGTCGATGTCGAGCGCGCGACCGTTGTACAGAAATAGCGTCGCCAGAAGAACGTGCGCGCGCATCAAAATAATATATGCTGTGTCTATATACTCACACTTTAATACTTAATAAATAATGCAATAATTTCGGACGTTGTAGGACATATCTAAGAAGGTACTATACTCGCTGGGCCGATTTCGCAGGAAGACAAAATATGGACATCTGTCAATTTTCCGGCGCTTCCAAACAGATATTAGCGTGTGTCATCGGTTCGTTGTACATAATATTTATATTTTTATATATTATATAAAATATCGTATTCGGTATGTTATTGTATGAACCTAAATGAGAGCACCACAGTGGGCCAGATCTAATCGCTATATATAACATAATAATATAATATGCAGTTTTAATATAGGTATGGGTCTTATATGAAGCCCAAAGTCCAGATGCGTTTTGCCCTTGTCCGGGTTTGAGAGGACAAAACATAAGAAAAATCTTCGTTAACATGCAATATACAATCATTTTCAACAAAATATTTCACCTTGAGGTCTGGTAAAGCGTGGTAACCGAATGGAAACGCGCGCGCGTTCGGAAATCGAAAAATTTGTACGACCACAAACGAAACCATATCGAATTTTTATATAATGATTTTAATAAGAAAACGATAAAATTGTAATCGCGCGTGTTTTTTACGTATAAACGTGTTAAAATACTTATTAGGTGTAATAACTATGAGTATAATATATCATATTATAATATTTTATAATAAAGAGAAAAAAAAGAAATTATTATACGTTCTTATATTGTAATATTATGAGTATGACAGTAAAATACGAAATGTTTTTTTTTCCATTATTCGATCGCAGAATACGTGTTTTTTTTTTTTTTTTTTTTTTTTTTTTACATTCAGTTGATTTACATCGAGTAATCATTATAAGTTATAAGCGACTATATGAAAATCAATAAAAATCAATTTAAAATTTGCTGTTAACAACGAATATAATATATTAAGTAAAATACGAGTCGTAGAAATTTCGACCTAATCGATTAATGATTAAGCAATCGTAAACTATATATATATATATATAATGGATCGATACGTTTTTTGCGTGAGATAAAACTGTAAGTATAAAAAACATATATTTTAATTTCAAGTTAAAGTATATTATAATATGATATATAACTATATTGATCTTTGCGTTCTTGTCGATTAATTAAGCGTTGTCTTCGACCTCTTGTGGCCCTATAACACGATCGATATGTTAGGTTTACCGATATAAAATACTCGTCAATATGTATCGGACTATAACTTCTGTGATCAAAACACGTATATATTGTGTATAATAAAAAAATATAATAAATTCGTAATATTTCTTAAATATTTAATGATTATTTGTCCGTTTTACGTTTGTATATAGCATGTTTGCCAGTGTTCATGACGGGAATCTCGCTGGCATGGCCGTCTCCGGCTATGGAGTTCATATCGACCGGGCGAGCGCCGTTACAGCTGACGACGGAGCAAATGTCTTTGATGATCGTGGGCATCGACATCGGCAACTTCGTCATGACCGTGCCCATAGGACGGCTGATGGACCGAATGGGACGCAGGTTCGCGGTGAACATGTCCCCTCCGCTCATGTTCGTCGGATGGATGTTAATACTCTTCGGCCGTCAAGTGAGACCCGCATCCATTGTCGTGTCCTGATTCTTATATATATTATAATACCGATATTATAAATTATCACCTGTCAGGAATATGCAATCTTTCTACATTTTTTAGACCCTTGCATCCCTCCATCATACGTTATACTCACATCCATTCTAATTTCTATACAGACTTTATATATTTAAATTGGTATATGTATTTTGTTAGAAATTGCCTAAAGGTAGTATTATTGCATAAATTATAAATAAGGCGTTGATATTACGAGTATATAGAAATTTTTGTACAAATTAATTTTGAGATTTTACCGTATTTTTATTTATGCATACTTGTATATGCATATGACACTCGTACATTATAATATAAATGAAAATATTACACTTGGGTAAACACTAAGCTCTTATAATGAGTAGAAAGAATATTAAGTTTTCATTAAAATGTTTGAACGGCCCTTCACTTATTTTGATCCGTCTCAATCTGCGCTTTTCACGTAGGTACTTATCTATAAATTAAGCCAATAATATACCCGTATAATATATTATGTAACACGAAACACGTTTTTTTCTAAAAGATAATATTGTATACTTATACGAAATTTTTTTTAAACTCTATATTTTATAATAATTATACAGAGTTGCAATAAATTGTCGATCGACACAAAATATTCTCATAATATTATGCCGTTTCGTTATTGTATATATTGATATATTTATCCAACTCTTTCGTAACGTACATGAGGATGTTATTAAATTTTCTTTACTCTACAGTGTTTTTGACCCGAAATTGGGTCGTCAAATATTTTTTTATGAGTCGTTTAATCGCTATATACTCGTGTTTTAGTTATAAACTAATCATTATAATACAATAATTATTATTAATAATGTTAATATAATAATATTCAAATTAAATATTTCAAATTACAATTATATTTTACATAACGAAATGTTTTTGAGTGGGAATGTCATAATAACAAATTTGTGATTTGTGGATCAAAAAACTTGGGAAACGCTGCTTAAATCAGTTGGTTTTAGTTAGAAAAGAAAAAAAAATTCTAAAATCTGACATTTTCCATTGCATATTCGTGCGAATATATTATATGATGTAGTATATATTATATATGATAAAAAATATAAGAGATAAAAAAATAACGAAGAAACGGCGATCGTATTAATAATATTAATACATTTTTATAATATAATATTGTATAGTATTTTTTTGGAAATAAAATAATACATCGAAATGTTTAATTATCTGTCAATAGTCGATTAGTTTTAAAATGATTTAGACGATTTTCAAACGAATTGCGAAAATCGTATACGTTGAAATTACGTAAAATAAAATAATATATAATATAATTATATACTTGTGTATTCGTTTGTCTGCAACAATCGATTTAATTAAATCAACATATTATATAAAGTAATCGAACGAGGATTTATTTGTTTTTTTCACACTATATTTCTATACAAATAAAAATTAAATAAATACGACGTGACATATGCGATTCGAAATGACCGTTATAAAACGTACGAAGTAAAAAAAATCCGTCTCTGAATCTCTGGGGGGGGGGGGAAATCGTATTCCAGTCTGTCCAGAGAATTTAAACCGTCGTCTCCTTATAATAATAATATTATTATTATTATTATTATTATTTTTATTATTATTATTATTATTATTATTATTTTTATTATTATTATTATTGTTATTATTATTATTATTATTATTGTTATTATTATTATTATTATTTTCTCTACCCGTCCAAACATAATAATAATAATAATAATAATGATAATAATAATAATATACGGTCGGCAATTTATCATTAGGATGCGCCTTGCTCGTTGGATTGTATTATTCGAACAATGCGCATTAACGTCGTAATTATTATTATACGGAACTCGTTGTCTCCGAAACGCGTCGCGGACGACGACGTAACAGCGTACAGTATTGTAACGAAAAAAAAAAATTTTAAATTAAAAACGCCCCAAGTGCATCGTCTCATATTATATTATACCGCGAATTTTACGAATACACATTATTATATGCGTAATACGAGTATATTTAAAATACAAATTTTAAAATTGGAATAAAATAAAACAAAAAAAATTTTTAATTATTATTTACTGTTAAAAATAATAGACACGATATAATTATATTAATATTATTCCTATATTACATATAATATCGTGACGTGTTTTTCTATATAATAGGCGTGGTGTCTTTACGTGGCTAGATTGGTGCAAGGCGCCGCCGTAGGCATCGGATGGGTGGTGGTGCCCGCTTACGTCGGCGAAATGGCAAACGCTCAGATACGCGGCATGTTGAGCCTGCTGGTGCAGATCAGCTACGCCGTGGGCCTGCTGTTTTCGTACACGGCCGGCTGGCTTCTGGCCAACTACACGACGCTGGCCGCGACGTCCGCGTGCGTGTCGGTCGCGTGCAGCGCGCTGTTATCCATGTTTCTGCCCGAATCGCCGTACTATCTGGTGATGGAAGGCCGATCGGACGAGACGGCCAATAGTCTGCGGGCCCTGAGGAGTTACACGGAAGACGATCTACGGTTAGAACTGGTGGCCGTCAAAAATTCCGTGTTGAACGATAGGTATATAATATTATTTATTATATTTATTCAAACGCCATATAATAATATGATGTTATTTTTAAATATTGTTTGAGAACTTTGAATTATCGAGTGTACAATAATAATAACATGTTATATTCGTTTCTGACCCCGAGAAAAAACTAGAATAATCCTCTCTTTATAATTCAATTTGAAAACTTTATGTATACTTATTATGTACTTTTATTTTTCTACACACAGAACAACTTTATACCAAGTGACTATAATATGATATAATAACAATGTCAAAATGTATATTATAGTGAATAAAACTTATAAAAAGAAAAAAAAAAGACATACAGAGAACGTAGTGTGTATTATATTAAAGGTATAATAATAATTCACGTTCTCGAGCTTATTACATATTGCGCGTAAAAATATGAAAACAAATAATATCGTTTCGTTTTTTTTCCCCTCTGTTCTGCGATAGAATACTTCTCGGGGGGACGAAGTTATGCGTTTTTTTTTTTTTTTTAGAAATTGCTCGTACGAAGTATTTCTCAAACGCGTCATCGGTGTAATATTATTAATATCATGTTTGTGACGTATACATGTAAGAAAAAAAATGTATCGTAATATTACTCGTTTTTTTCTTATAGTTATAATATTATATTTATATGATCAAACGAAACGTTAACTCTTGTTTATAGGAGTATAAATTTTTTATTTTGTTTTCGCCTTCTTTTCTCCTGCAGATGTTTGTTGGCGAAATTTCGAACCGCGAAATTTTAACTGCGGGATATAAATATTATACTCGTATGTGCTTTGGACGGGCCGAAGCGAGGAACGTATGTCCGGGAATTTATTTATACAAAGAACACATCGCGACGTTCGTCGTTAACTTTTATACGATCTAGCATTTCACAACGCGCGTGTTTCTATTTTTTTCCCCCCGTTAACTGTTTTATCATTTATCTTATACCATACTCTTCGTCGAACCGTGTTTTCCCCACGTACATGACCTAGGTTAGGCAGGTTACTACGACCCGGGTATAATATGTTTCGACGTCATTATAATATAATAATATAGATATTGCAGGACGTATCATTATTATTACGAGTATATCGTCACACTCCACAAATTGCATACATCACACGTGGCATGGAGTATATAATATATTTATATATTATGTAATACGACGTTTAAGGTCGTTCGAAAACGTTTATCATTCATATACTGCAAACACCGCGTTATTACATTACGTGTTTCTTTTTTCATCCCTCTCGTATAACTTTCTGATTTCGACCAACTATCGACGATCTCTTCAAAACTTGTTCCGATAATGTGTGCAAGTTCGATTTCGAAATTTACGAGTTTGAATTTAGCTCATTTCAGCAGGGTCGAACGAAAACTTCACACCAACTCGCAGTGTCCTGTAGAATTTTGAAAATCGCGTGTTAACGTAACATGTATTATGCATAATATAATAATATAAAATTCACCGTTTAAATACACGTTTGGTCGTATTAAACTATTTAACTACTCGTATCCAGTTATTTCGCGATATTATTCGTTTATTCATATTTATATGATGATATTTTATTTTACTTTTTAATAATTTGCGTATCTTTAGAGCCCGGATCTTCAGCGGTGAGGTAATTTTTTTTTTTTAATAATAATGATTTTACTAGGTACCAACTATGTGTTAATTTTTACCAAATTAATTATTTTATTTTTAAGTTCTCTTTCTCTTTATCTCTCAAAAGAAGAAGTTTATAAGGATTACGCGTTAAACGGAATGCATATTTACACGTTACGAATAAAAAAAAAAATAAAAACTGTTTTGTTATATTATATAATAAATATATTATAATTTAATTTAAAACGCGAGTATTTTAGTCGTCAATTCCGAGAAAGATTGCAGGAAAAAAAAGTATTCGTGTTAAAAAGTATATTGTAACGTAGTCCAGATTAAAATGATAAACAATATTGTAAGCAACTATAAATACGATATTTTTTTCATTTAATAAAAGAACGCAATTTCCATTCGTAATACAATCGTATTTTTCGTTTAAATCTTTTTATTATTTTCATAACTCATTTGTACACAAAAATATGGTAGGTATACAAATTGAAATAACAAAAATAATGAAAATTATTTCAATAAAGGTATAAAATCACATAATAACTTGGACTACATAAATATTGTTTTTCAGTATTTAAAACAAGCTTATAATTTTTTCCCTACAAATAATATATCGTTTTAATACTCCGATAAACGTTATATTATTATAAGTATTTAAATTTAAACTTATACTCGTATACAAGTATTATCATAATCACGGCATCGCTAATTATACGAATATTAGTATTTATTAATCAAATTATTATATTTATATTTGTTTTAATTTAATATTCTTTTGGGAAAAATAATATTGGGTTCAAAATAAGATATTGTAATACATTTGATATTATGTTATAAGTCGTTTTTTAATATTATTATTATTCGTTTTTATCATTTCACATTAATGTTTGTTGGCATCTTTTGAAATTAATTTACAAAAAATCGGTCGAGATTGTCCCAAAGGAATTGTGTTTATCGTTTCATTTTTTTTTCTTTATTATTATTATTATTTTTTTTTTTATCTTGATCTCGTCAAACAACAAAATAGAAACAGTGTAAATATTTATAACAATTTCGGTTGACCGAAAAAGAATATCAAACAAACTACGCGAAAAAAAAATAGAGAAAATTGGGTTTTAAAACATACATCGACACCACTTCTATCATTTTCGTCTCTATAAAAGCAAAAAAATAAAAAATAAAATAAAATAATAATAACATGACTTATTGGTGACAACAGGTACCTTCATTGTATATATGTGTAGATATTAATATTATAATATAATTTATTATTATTAGTTTTTACCTATAATTAATACTGTATTGAATACAGGCGCAGAGGGACCATCAGAGATCTGGTGAACAGGGATCGCAGGCCGCTTGTCATTATTATCGTGATGGCAGTGTTGCAAATGGTCTGCGGGACTAGCGTGCTAGAAACATACGCCGCAACCGTACTGTCGGGCGCACGGGTGCCGGTTTCAGCTAACGGGTGTGCCGTAATTCTGGGATTGGTCGTGCTTGCGGCCGCCGTGCCGTTCGCGTTGGCAGTGGACAGGCGTGGCCGACGGCCACTAATGATCGCCTCGTGTTTCGGCTCGGCCGTCTGTAACGCGGCCGTAGCTTATTTCCTGCAACAGCAGTTATCGTCATCGGACACGACCACTGGCTGGTGGATACCACTGTTCGGGTCAATGGCTGGCGTCCAGTTCTTCCTAAATATAGGACTCGTGCCGCTGTTGTCCCTTGTCCAATGCGAATACTTCCCATCGGATACGCGCGCGCTGGCCGACACAGTTGCCGTGCTAACTGTCACGCTCGCGTCCACCATAGTAGTACTTACGTATCAGAGGGTGGCCGACGCGGCCGTTTTCGGCGTGGTCGTTGACTTTGCCGCGTTCGCCGTCGCGTCGTTTGTCGGCGGCGTGTTCTGTTACGTGTTCATGCCCGAAACCAAGTGCAAAACGTTTGCCGAAATACAAATCGATTTTCATCCGAATATTGTCAATCCGTCCTCCGTCCCTTGGATTGTGAGACCAGATGACAAAGAACAACAACCACAAGATATATCCAAGACCTGCAGTGGCGATGCCGAACACTGGAAATTCGATTACGAAGAAATTTAAATTCTTTAAATAATTTAATTCTTATATTGACCCCATTATATATGGCACACATAAGACATTTTATGTAATATAATACCTATACCATTATAATAATGATTAAGTATAGTAGGTAATATAATATTATATTTCGTATTTTTATATAAAATTAAAATTAGCATAAATTATTTGTAAATATAATATTTTACTAAAAATTATCAAAATGAAAAACTAGAAAATAATATTTAGTATTATTGTTCATAGACTGGAAATAATACTGTTCTCTTATACTCGTATAATGTATTAAGTATATTATTGTAATCGTAATGTTAATTATGTTATAAATTTATAATGCTTTATAAGTAATAATTATTATCAAAAAATGTATAGACAAATCAAAATTACTTGACCTCACAACGAAATAATTACTAAAAGAAAAAAAATTAACGTTTGCATATACAATAAAATATAATATATATATATAGTAAGTACTATATTTTATACATCAGGGTTCGATGACACGAAGTTGAATTTATTGTTTCTTTAAATTTTCAGTAAACGATTAAGGATTAACAATATATTCTGTCCTAACTGGTATTTCATTGAATCTGATGTTTAATCAATCATTTTAATTTGTGCACGTATAGTTTAAAATATAGAATTCAATAAAATACGAAAAATTTTCAATTTAATCATTTTATATTTTAATGCCTGTTCGGTGTATTGCTAATATTATGATTACGATGTCTCAATATACTACTTACTGGAAATTGTATACATAAAATAAAAAAAATAATAAACACGTGTGTCGTGCGGGAAAAATAAAAATTAAAAAATTATTTTTTAACAATTATTTGTTCAGTATTATATTATAATAATTGCGTATATTATATGATCAATTTTTGATTTTGATATAAAAATAGTGTGATTTTTTTTTCTTTAAGCAAAGTAGGTATGTAAACAAATTAAGTACTTAAATATTTATATATTTTATAATTATTATTTTTGAAATTTTATATTTATTACTGTGCAAAATTAATTTACTAAAATTTAAATTATTATAATTTGTTACGTATTTAACGAAGTAATTTCGATAATTTTATACATTTTTCAAGTTTTTAATAAACGTAATTTTTAGTGTTTTTTTTTTTTTTTTTTTTATGACATATTAGACGTTCATTGTTCTTATTATAATATTATACAATAATTTACATTGCACACTACACGTTTATATAAAATATGATATATGAATATTGAGTTCTGTATACATTTGCATGCAGAAGTGACGTTAATATGAAATCTGTATTGCGAGAGAATATGCCACGTCGCCAACCAATTAGTACTCGATCTCATCCTGATTGAATCTGATTCTCGATTTGTAACGAGTTGTAGTATGAGTGAAATTGGTATGGTTTCTCGTGAAACAGGATTTAGTTATAGTGTTCATTATAGTGTATCATAGATTATTTTACAAATCCAATGGGTTCAGTTTCAGTATAAAACTCGTACTTCAATATTTATTATCAAATTTTAGATTCTGAGCGGAGCGAAGAATGCATTGATTTTACAATGAAGTGTGTGTTTTTTTTTTTTTTTTATTATTATTATTCTAAAGACATATTTACTACCCGAAATAATGCTCCGATTATCACGAATAGGGTATGTTTCCGGTAGCAAAGTGGATCTAGTTGGTACTTTATTTAGGTCATTTTTCGAATTTCTCAAAATTGACCCTAAGCGGTAGAAAAAACTTCGAAAAAATGACGAAAAAACGGCATTTTTCACGAAAAATGAAATTTCGACGAATTCGATTTCATTATTTCACGATAACTTAAGCAATTTTTAAGTTAGAGACTTTTCGCTATTCACTAGCTATTATATATATGTGGTAAAATTTTGGAACTGTTACGTTAATAATTTTTCTACAAAATATAGTACTTTGAATATTTCGTAAAATTCTCGTTTTTACGTATATAATGTTTGATAAAATTGGCAATTTTTGGTATTAAGGTCTGAAAATTGTACTGAAATATACTTACATATTACTTAACATCATACTAAAATATTAGAAAAATCCCTATTCTCAATTTTTTTTTATAGATGTTTTAAGTTGATATTTTTAGTTCAAATGAAAATTATAATCTGACTGAACTTCGCTCAGAATCGTTTTTTCGAATGCAATGGTTTATCATATTATTGCATATCATTTATTTTAAGATAATTTATTGTCTTAATAAAGTAAGTTAAATCATACAACGCGTATAATTGTTAAATATATTTTAATGTATTGTACCTATAAGGCTATAAGGTATAAATTATTATATCCCAAACTATTGTTATATATTATTAAAATATATAGTTCAAGTGAAATTGTAATACAATACGCTGTGCTACTTACGTTATTGATTTATTATATATTGCATGATTATTATTGAATTATAATATTAAATTCATTATTATTTTTTTTTTAAAAAAAAGTAATGCGTATCTAATATAATTATATACTATTTGTGATGAATAATAGGTACCTAATATTTTTGTTGATCGTTCTTGTTAACTCGACTATAAATCTTTATATTATACGTCATATTTTTAATCTATTCAAATAATTTGTCCTTAAATAGTCTCAAAGTCTCAAAAATATATATAATGTGTATTTATTGTGTTATTATTATCGAATTAATCAAATGCAAATGACTAGAAAATTACAACTATAATATCGTTTAATAATAGTTCGCGGTTAGGTTAGGTTAGGTATACGAATGTAGATACAACATACGATTTAATGAATAATCATATAGGTCAGTTATACACTAAAACAGTAAAACGTATTAATACAAAAAAAAAAATTGATCAGATTAATAATTAAAAATAATATTACTATATATTCTGTTGATTAGATGTCCAAATAGTTGTTATATTGTTTATATTATAGCCTTAAAGGTTATAATGTTATATTGTAATTTATTAGGAAATATTTTTTTAGGGACTTAGCGTATCCCTTATATTCTTTGAGTACGTTTTTTTATTTCTAAAACGGTATATTTTGTTCAAAAATAATACTATCAAATTTATGTTAAATTTAGACCTGTTTCCAATATAACAACATATTTTTCTACATTTTTATGCTAAATTCCAGCATTTTATCATTCATTATTTCACTTCGATATAATATACATATATTATTTAATATACTATATTATAATTTGTTTTTAATTAATTATAATTTTACGTACTCACGGTATCATAATATTATTTTACATGAAAATATACGCTTACATACAACTAATTTATTTTGATTATTATATCAATATTGTACATGTGCCTATAATAAATAATAATATTGTATGATGTTTACTTAAAATAGTTAAAATAATATACATAATCTGAAAAATAATAATTGTGGGAAAAAAGTGATAAATGATTTTAATTGGACTGATTTCATTGTTATTAATGATTAATGATTTAGCCTTTTAAAGTTTACTATACCTAAATACCTTTATATTATATTGAGAGATAAAATAGATAATGTTTCTATTGTACGTGATCGACCTACTTCGATAAACAATTTTTTTTTTTTTAAATCATTGTCTCCAATGTAAACTTTAAATTTATAACACACTAATAAAATTATTAGTGTACACGAAGTACCTGCATCATTATTTATTATTAACATTAAAATCAAATTATAGTTATTAGAAATTTAAATATTGAATCAATCCGTATGTGGTGAATGAAACAATTTTTTTTTTTTTCAAAAAAGGTAAAAATAAAAAAAAAATGGAAAAGTATAAAGTATAAAATATCAAGTTAGATCGTCAATAATCAATATTGTTGTTGTAAGAGTTCGCTCACTTGAGCGAAATAAATGAAAATAAATATTTAAATTATGAATATAAATTTTATGTTATATAATTTAAGATGATACTTCACAAACATATTTATGATTGTATATTGTGTATACATTTTATGATTATGATTGAAAATAAATATAATTCCTATTCTATTCACTATTATACCTTCCTTTATTCCGAGAAAGAAAGGGTAAAGGTGTTTGTCTACGATTGAAAAAAATATTGTTAAAACAGATACTTTCGTAATATACAATTATATTATTACACCTGTTTATTGTTGGAGTTTTACAAGTTGGTAAAGTAAAATTATTTGTATATGAATAAATTTTACAACTTAGAAAATAATTTGAAACGCCTTGTATACAATACGTGTGCGATATGTCTTCGTTTTGAGGGTCTATACTTGTTAATAATAAATCGTTTGAGAGAGAATGGCACAAACGAGGGGAATATTATTGGGTGTTGATAGCGGTTATGAGTGTTCAATCTCAGTGAATTTTTTCATTAAAAAGACCTTATGGAGGTGTTGTCATATTATTTTATTAATTATATTAATATAATATTTTGGTACAGATATTTATAATAATAATAATAATAATATAATGCATATGTATGGAAAAATTATATTATCAACATATTATACGTATAATGTAACTACACATAAATATACAATATAAGTACATTCTGAATAAATATAATTTTTTTAAATTATATTATAATAAATATGATAATCATACTACATTTTTTATGGTATTAAAATAAAATAAATAATTACATAAATATATTGATTAAAAAAAAATAATAATAATAACTTATTGGGTTCTTTTATTTTTAACATTGAAGTTGGTCTATAAAAATCGCATACTGTTCTTGTATATTTTACGGGACTAATCATCGTATTTCTCGACTAACATTTATTTATAATGACATATAACATATTGTCTAAATTGTCTACACACTTAATTTTATTTCAACACGTTAATAATTTGATGGTAAGCTGTCGTCACGCACATCGCTCAGATGTGAGTTTTACAATTATAATTATCATCGGCTGTCACCGTAAAACAATTATATAAATTAAAAGTATTTCAAATTAATGGTGTGTGTAGATTTAACGACGAACGTATCATAGTATTTTTTTATTAATTTATATAAACCATTCATTATTTTGCAATAATTAATTTAATGTCGTAAAAAAATGTTTAATTTTTAAACAAAAGTCTACGTTCAATCATTTTAAATAATTAACAGTTTGAATTTATTATTATATTACAGCCTATATATCCTTTATCTATACGTGTTTATATTAAATAATTGCACGATTAGGTAATTAATTAGACAAGTGCTATTTTAATGGAGTAATCGATATACATATAGCAAACTGAGCAGGCTGATGTAATTTCTGAAAAATTTAAATTCATAAACATTGGAATATTTTTCCATTTTTATTTAATACGAATCTACGTAAAAATATGCTGGATCGTATTTACACGATAAATTTACAAAATTTTTACATTTAAACAATTGAGTATATTATTGTAAGAATTTTCTGCGCATTTTATATTCGCGTTACTTTTAAATATATACGAGTAAGTACGTGTATAAATTATTTCTTTTCAGTCAACTTAATCTAAATAAAAATTATAATATTTATAAATTCGTTTTGATACATGATAATTATAATATACTATATTATGTGATAATTCACTTAATATAAATTATTATAATTCGAAACTATATTATATATTTAAAAAAAAAAAAAAAAAAAATTACTTTAAAAAAATGTGTATCACATCGCGTCGTCAAGTTATGTAAAATTATAAGACGTGTCATAGCTAATTTTAAAATTAGTATTTAATATAATTATTGCACTAAATCACTCGTCAATATAATCATTTTCGGAAAATTAATATTTAAACTGTTTTCACACATTTTTAAATATTTAATTGAACCGTAATGTTTCTTTAACCTCGCGGTGTTTGTAACAAATACATAAAATATACACGATCATAATAATTATTATTTTTTTTTTTTAAAAAAAATCAAACGAATTCATTACTTATATTAATAATTATTATGTGTTCAGGTGTACTATTTTTTTTCATCGATGGTAATTAATAGAATTGAACGTTAATGAGTTTAAATTCTATACGGTTTTAGTTTTCAATTTCCACTCGTTCTATTGTTCGTCCATCCATATAGTGCGTAATATAAATATATATTGTGTGAACGCCACTTAAACTTATATATAGGTTATTCGTTGATAACGAGAAGGTCAATTCATTTAGTTTATACAGATTATATATCGAAAGATATAGAACGAACGGTTTTATTTGAAAATGTTATCGTACGCACGAACGTTTTAGTATTAAAAAATCCACAGACTAAAGCTAAACAAATCGTACGCCGTTGTAATAATCATCGTACCTATTTACAATATTTGTACCTAATATAATAATTATTATAAACTAAATAATAGTCGTCGTTGGTCGCGAACAAAATTCATATTTAAAAATTTAAAAAAAAATGTCTATGAAACCCAATGGCGTTTCCAAACAACTTTTTTCTTGTTTTATAGGTACGGCGTAAGTTGATATTATACGTATATTTAATTTAAATGACCGAATAACAGCAAATATTTTTTAACGTTATCGTATAATTTTCTTTTCTTGTTTTGATAAAATAATTATTAGTGTCCATGCCGCTTCTGATGGCCGGAACAACGTTGGGATGGTCTTCGCCGATGATGCAATACGTAGCGAGTGGGACTTCACCGGTTTACCTAAACTCAGCACAAGAATCTTGGATGGTGACATTTATTGACATCGGCAATGTATTATTATCCATACCAGCTGGCATATTAATGGATCGGATAGGAAGGAAATTGTCCGTATACATGACGGTGCCTATTACGTTGGCCGGCTGGTTACTAATATTAAATGCTCAACAGGTAAGTTATATTTTCGTATAGCAAAAATTTAATCCATATACATTTGAATGATTCGTATAAACATTTTATCGCTTGATGCTTGAAAATCGGTCACTATTGGAATGAATATAAAAATCTTAACAAATCTTAAATTTAATTTACAATATTCCTAACGCATATTCGTTCAAAATTTTTATTAACGACGAAACCAATATATAAATATACTCTTTTTTTTCCGTATAGAATTTAATCAATTTGCAATAATTTTATTAATTCGTATACAGAAATAATAGGATATAGGTACATTCGGTATTCATTATTTTAAACTTTAAACAAAATTCAATATTAATAAACATAATATCATTCGCGTTAAATATTCTACTATTGTAGACTTTTAGTTGTAGAATATTATTGTGATAACGCTATTAACTAATAAGTATTAATATTATTCTGTTGATATCACAGCTTAAACTATATAATATTGCACTGCATCAAATACGAATATTGTGTTATTGTAGTGAAATTATAGTAGGGCTATACTTGTATACTTATATGTATATATTTATGAAAAGGGTTAAGGGTGCAAAGGATGCTGATGAGATGAACCGCTTATTTCAGTATTTCAGTGTATATACTATATACGTGTATTAAAATCACCTTGTTAGATAATTTAATGGGTTTCGCATAATATTATATAATCATTGTTTCCCCAGGAATAATTACATTTTCATTATATCTTTAATTTATGGGTATTATAAAATACTTTTAAGAAAGAATTAAATGCGTTTTGAGTTCTTAAGAAAAAGAAGAATATTATTGTACGATTATATTTACATTATTATCAAAATATGCAGTTTTTTCATAATTACTATCTCGAAATTCAAAGATTTACAATATAATTTATACGTATAATGTGATTTAAAAATAATTAATAATTTATTCAATTTACATTATATAATATAATATATTATGGAAAGATAACGATTATATTTTCAATTAATTTAACTATTACTGTCTTATTAATCGATTTAAAATTGATTAACACTTTATTAATTGATTTGTTATACAAATACGTAAGTATATTTATTATTATATATTTGTTTATTAGAATATTGCATTTTTTTTCACCAATTTTTTTCTTGTATTTTATATTTCATGAAATAATTCATAAAATTTAATCATATTATAATCAACATAACATATATTATTTAATATAATCAACCTGACATTTTAGAATCATTTTTGTTAAACTCAATCCCGATTAAATATTAATTAAATAATTAAAACAAATTACTTCGTATAATGTCTAAATTAAACTTATTCTTTACACTCACTAGCAATTACATCATAATCATGGAGATACGGTGCATATTATTTATGACAAGTTTAAATTTTTTTTTTCTTCAATCAATGATTGGAGTGACTCCTGCATTTTAACAAACTCATTTTTATACGAACATGGCAGGCATATTTCGCACTTAATGGTCGATTAATATTATTATATAGGTGTGGTCCTTATACCTTGCTCGATTTCTGCACGGCAGTGCGATGGCGATCTCGTTGATCGTCTCCCCAACGTATGTGGGTGAGATGGCTAGTATATCCATTCGAGGATCTCTGACCCTAGTGGTCGAACTGTCCTACGCTTCCGGTCTCCTGCTGTCCTACATCGTTGGATGGATAGCCGATTACGAGACGTTGGCTTTAGTTGGCGCAACCATACCGCTGATCACCGGAATGCTGATGATTTCAATACCGGAATCTCCGCATTACCTGATGATGATCGGCAAATCGGAAGAAGCGGCTATATCATTGAGAAAACTGAGGAGTTGTGACGACCTGACGTTTGAAAAAGAGCTCGAAATCATCAGACAATCGGCCACGGAAGAAAAGTGAATACAATAATAATAATATTATTGCTGCGTAGGTACACGAAAACATGTGTGTTGGACGTGTTGGTATCATTTTTATTTTTATTTTTATTTTTTTTTTTATCATCGATAATTATTATAACATACGTCTTTGGATTCTTGGCACATTATTTGTTTATCGTTCTTAAATCATTTAAAATATCATCAAAATATTCTATTTATACGTCGAATAATAATAATAATAATAATAATAATAAATTAATAATAAAACGTAAAATTAACATATAAGTATTATCGTTCGAATATTAAATTTAAATATATACCGCATATATAATACGCATAATCCTACAAAGTATAATTATAGATGATAATAATATCGTTAGACGTGCATATATTACACTTATTTATTAATATAATTATTTTGTTTTTTCGCTAGACAAAAGGGACGATTAACAAACCTGTTGAACAGAGACCGCGTCCCGTTGATCATCGTGCTAACGTTGGCCGTGTTGCAAATGGCCTGCGGCGCGAGCGTGATGGAAGCGTACGCCTCGTCAGTGTTGGCTGACACACAGCTGTCGCCCAACGCTAGCGCCGTGATATTCGGAGTGTTCATAATTGCCGCATGCGTGCCGTTCGTACTCACCGTGGACAAGTGCGGCAGACGGCCGTTGTTCATGGCATCTAGCGTGGGCACCACACTGTGCCACGTGTTCATAACCGTGTTGTTGTCGATACAACTGCAGGACTATAACCCGTCCGCGGACAACACGGTCGGCTGGCTGCTGTTGGCCGGTATTTGCGGCGCGGAGTTCTTCATCAACATCGGGCTGATGCCACTGCTGTCCGTCGTCCAGTGCGAGTACTTCCCGTCGGACACCCGCGGCATAGCCAACTCCGCGGTAGTATTCACCGTTACGTTCGCGTCCACTATCATGTTGAAAATATACCAACCAATCACCGACGCGTACGGGAAACGGGCTAACTTTATCGTATACGCGGTGTCCACGTTCCTCGGAGGATTGTTCTGCTATTATTGGGTGCCGGAGACTAAGGGCAAATCGTTCTTGCAGATCCAAACCGATTTCGAAACGTTCGCGTGGCGCTCTAATAATAAGACCAGACGTCGTAACTACGAACACATTTAGGTTAGGTTTATTTAAGTTAAATCAGTGTTTCTCTACCAAACTGTGTCGAGAGTTCGAGATATACTGTATTATACAGTGTGTCGCATGATAGGTCGAAGTGCGTCGCGAATTCGCGAATTTACGAGGTATACATAATATATAACATATTGTATAATATTATAATAACAAATACATTTAAACTGTAGGTATCAATAGAAATATTCATATTTGATAATATAATTATTGCGATACCAATTTAAAATAACTTGCACATTTTTATTAATGCCATTTTTTCGTCGCGTTAATTTTAAATATTACCCAGATAAAAGAAATAAAGATATAGGAACTCGTATTATGATAACGATTCGCGATACGCATCGCAATTATTATTTAAATAAGTAGGCACCCTTAATATTTATTATAATTTGATTAATTATTTATGAATACATAATATCGTAATATTATGTTAATTAATGTTGTTTTGTTTTGTTTTTTTTTTTTTTAGTCTATTTTTCTTACATTTTCCTTATTTTCATATATACATGGTATGTCGCAAAAAATAAAATATTTTATTAGTGCATCAACGTTGAGAAACACTTGGTTAAATCATTAAATATGCCGTTCTTTGTTCGTTCCTATACTTTAAAATACATTTGAAAAATTAAAATATCGAAAAGAATTAAAAACAAAAACTGCGAGCCAATGTGTGATCTAAAAGATTGTAGCTGTTTGAAATTTATCCTGTACTTTTTGCCCTCTAGAAAAGTTGACTATTTCAATTATTGACTGATTATTTATAGTTCGTATTTGTACATTATTATATTGTTGCAGGAGACACAAATAAAATAAAGTTTAATTTAGTGCATATAATAGACACTCGTTTGTTTTTCGAGTTTAAATATATTATTATAATTTATTTGTACATATTATTATAACGGATAATATGATATTTGTGCGAAAAGTTTTTAGAATAGAAAGTATAGTATTTATTTCAGGCCAATCCGAGAGTATAGATTATACAATTTACTGATAATAATATATAATATTATTTTAATAAATTAATTTCAAATTGATATAAAATATTAGTAACAAGTTTGTAATATTTGTTAGGTAGATACATATTATATTTTATTTTTTTATAATGATCTCGATAAAAACCTAATAAAAGTTATAACTTATAACACTATTTTAATTATCCAGTAAAAATAAAAATTAATTTCAATAAGACTGTCTAAGAATTACACAAGAAAAATTCAGATAAATTTTATAAAAAAATAAACAAAAAATCCCAACTATAAAACGTTCCCATGAGACAAAAGAATTTAAAACTTATAAAAAAATAACTTCAAAGAAAACTTTATAAATTATATGCTAAATATACTTTTAATTAAGTAGTAAGTAGTAATAAGTCTCTATACCTATGTTATTAATTATTGTACTAGTAGGTACAATAAACATTTAATATTAATTATTTTAAGTTATATAATAATTATTGTTTATTTAATAAAACAAAAATAATTTGTAAATATCATAAATGTATATTAAAAATATTTTAATTTATTTTGTATAGCATATTGTAATATTATGTATCTATATAATAGTGTGATATTTTGCTTATATTATAATTTATAATCAAGTAGTACCATTATAAAAATCAAATAGTATAAAATACATTATTAGTTATTATCATATTCTTATTATCACAAATTTGCCATTAAATGCAAATTTGTATAATAATTCTTTAAATGATGTATCCATTTTATTAGGTATATAATATGTTCTAAATATGAAAAATGTAATTTTTATATTAAAATTAGAATTATATTTAATTAATACAATTATAAACAAGATTATATAGGTAATCATGATAAATGTATTTATTTATTTTTAATAACAATCGTGTTAATTAATTGTATATAATTAATAACTTATAATATCAATTACATTATTTATAGATAATAATATAAATATATCAAATTTACACCTACTATATTATTGTGTTAAATAATATTTAAACATTTAACATTATTATTATACCAAACATAAATGTATTCATTATAACAAGTAGATTGGAATTTCGTATTACTTATATTTATATATAACTAAGTTACAAATTGAGTAGGAATATAATTTATTAATTAATTGATGAGCTTAAAACCGGATAAAATGTTTTCATCCTCTTAGAAAATTACTAGTTACAGTATTAAGTAGGTACATAAACGCATCATTGTTGAGAAATTGATTATCAGACAGTGATCATATAGGATTATAAAATAATGACTTTTTCAATTTTATATAAATCTACATCTATTGATACTTTTTATTGTTACCAATTCTCCAAGAGCAATTATATAAATACCATAAATATTAGGCAAAAAAAAAAAAAAAAAAAAAAAAAAAAATGGTCAAATACGTTAAAAATTAATGATATATTTTATTTTATTTTTTTCCCAATATTATATTCCTATAATATAATATCAAATATTGAAATATAGATGTATGTATATGAGTAGAAACCACCTAATAAAATAAGGTACATTACCAGCACCCGCACTTTGGAAATTGTTAAAATAAATTATGACCATAAAGATATGTAGGTACTATTAACTATTAGGTATAAAGTATAATACTTATTTTGTACATTTTTGTAAAATTAAAAATTTATTCTGTACTGCTTCCCAAAACACTCAAAATTCATTTTTTGATTTCAATTTCTGCGGTAATATTACCCTATAGTACCTGTAAATGAAAACAATTATAGGTAATAATGTTTATTGATATTTTATAATATAATACTTAGGTAGGCAAAATAAATTACGTGGATGGTCTTGTCACTGCGTTATTATTTCTTAACTTTTTTTTTTTATCAAAAATATCATTTTATGGTGAATTTAAATAACTATGTCGGATTAATAATAGAAAATTACTAAAATTATATATTATAAATTATAATATATTTTAAATGTTTTGGGAAGTAATATAAAATTAATTTTCAGTTATACAAAATAAAATAAACAATACTGGATAGTTTTTTTTAATAATTTCCTAAGTGCAGGTGATATAGGGTAATTAATCTAATTAGAACTATTCATACTAACTATTATTAAATGATCAATATTTTTAAGACATTCTTTCAGATTTTATATAATTTTACAGTATAATAATATTGTGTAATGTATATTATTATATACATAAAATTGTTAATCCTATTGTTTTTGTTATTTTTAAAATTTATTTTATTTATAAGTTAAAGTAAATAATATCAACAATAAATAGATAATTTGAAGTTAATATCAATTTTGATTAATAACAAAAATATTAATCATTTTAAGTAGATACTAAATTTAAAGTGTATGAGTTTGTGTTTAGTTTACTTATCCTAGAAGTTTCTAGAGTCTGAAAATGGAAAGTTTAAATTTCTACTGTTGTATATAGTATATACATATATGATATATGTATAATATGAATAAACGTATGATATATGTAAATTATTTAAAAAAATAACCTGCTAAAAAAATAGGTATTTTTATTTTATTCATTGGTTCTCAATTTATTACATTTATTAGGACTTTTTATACTGAAATATTATAGTAGATAATTATTAAAATTTTAGCTAAAAATATTATGTATCGTAGATTTTAAAAAAAACTCTGTAAATTGAAAGGTCATTCTTCAAATTATATGAAAAACAATAACTAACTTTTTCAAATATTTATTATAACAACGTTATCGTAAATTATTAAATTACTAATATACACTTCAAATGCACTTTACAGATTACAATAAAAAAAAAAAAAAACAAAAAAAAACAAATGTTGTTTTAAAAATAAATATAACGATGTTCTTATATAGGTAAAAGGGAAAATTTAAAAAAATATATATATTTTGTTTAATTAGTATAAAATTAAAAATACTATTGTGTGTATTATACTGTATATATATATATAGTGAATAAAAATAGTATTTGATTTGACAGGTAAATAGGTAATATAACTAAATAACTAATTAAATAAAAATAGAAAATATAATTTTATATTTATAAAAAATCTAACTCTAAAAACAAATATAAATATTCTAATAATTCTAAACTATAATTTAATTTAATTATGATAATATTATAATACCTTTTAATATAGTATATTGTATATTATAACATATACATATTAATAAAACCTCTTATTAAATTATGATGGTTCCATCTTTTATTTTTTTCTTTATAACATGAATTTATATTTTTATTCAATAAGTAGGTATATATAATAATGCATTAATGCATACTTTTAGCCATAAACATTTAACCCTTTAAAATTACATTAAAAATAAGTATACCTAATCATAGATTTAGAAAATTTAAATTATTATAATTTTTAACAATATTGATATCTATATTTTTTTATGAATAAATCGTTAATTTTAAAACATTTATGTGTTGCATATACTTTTATTATCTCATAATTGTTATTCAATCTATTTATATCTATATTAAAACATTTTTGTATGTCTATTTGAACATCATCCAAAAGTGTAATTAATTATAAAATAATTTTACTACCTACATTAATCAGTGTAATATTTTATAACGTGTTAGTTAATAAACGTCCTTAGATATGTAATACAGTACAGTACAGTACACTTAATATGCATATTCCTATAGTTCTGATAATATAATTATTTTTGTAATCGGCGTTCTTAGAATTAGATAATATCAATGAGAAATTAGTCTTTTGATAACATATTTATCACTAGATGAATATCCATCAGAATATTAATAATGAAATTTATGAAAACCATATTCATAAAAACCTTTTAATCTTTAGTTTTTTTTTTTTTTTAATTATTATTAATACTCGATAATTTTGGATAAAAATAATAAGATAAGTACCTCATTTATTCGTTTTATATATTTTAATAAATAGGTAATTAATATAATTTCAATTTAATATTTTTAAAATAGGATTTAATCAAAAAATGTGTAGAAAATAATTAATATAATTATTAATTATGATCAGATGTAATTTTTCGAACAGTTCACCCAATTGTTATAAAAATATCTGCTGGATTTTTTATGATAGTTGATTGAATTATACTTGTATTCTCATAATAAAACAAAAACGTGTTACAAATATGTGAATTAAAAAAGTAAAAAGTAATGTAAATATAAACACTAAATTGGTTTAATAAAGAGGTAGGGATGAAAATAATACCAATATAATATTAAAACTCTTCTGAAAGATAAAAATTCAATTTCATTGATATTATTATAGTAATTGATAATTAGTATTAATGTATTGCTTATTCCGTTATACACCGTCGTTGATTATACATTACTATAAATATGAATTTATAATAACATAAAATTGTATAAATTGCATGCTAAAGAATTAGGTTGGTATTTCTAAAAATTATATTAACAACAATAACATCAACGTCAAGGTACTTGAAAATTTTTAGAAGTAATCAGTAATTACAATGCATGCCAGTACAGTACGACAAATTTCAGCGTCATTTATCAGTAAGTAAATTTTGTAACGAATTATTCGTATTTTTTATATTTTAACTATAATTATTTTATATAACATAAATTGTAATTAATATTATAAATAAATCCATAAATTATGTATAAAATATTTAATTAAATACTTAAAAGTTTATATGGGAACATTACACGTTATAAAAAAAAAAAAAAAAAAAACAAGCATTTTTCGGCATTTACTATAATTTATAAGCTCCATCGTCAATAACCATCTTTATATTTTAAAATATAAACCAATTTTACAAAGCCAATATTTACATAATACTTATATAAAATTATGCAAAATTTTCTTCGTTCTTGAAACTAACAACACAAATTTATTTATTTTTCTTTCCTATAATTCTATGGAATGTATTAGTGTGTAATATACTAATTAAAATAAAACATTATTTTTCTATAAATGTCTTTAAATCCATTATACCTACTTGTTTGATGTGTATTAAATATTAATATTCAAATATCTTTTATTATATTTTTTTTAACATAGAATCGATAACCCGGATAATTAATGTTTTATATATAAAAGTATAAGAAATTGTTTTTTAATTTTATTAAAAATGTTCAAGAGTATTTCTTTAAACAAATTTATGAAATTTTAAATTGATCATCATTTATATGAAATTATTAGAATTTGATATAAATGATGATATTGATGTATTTAAATCGTTTATATTTAATATTTAAATTAAAACAAATATATTAACGTTTATCAATATACTAATATTTAAATTGTCAATGTAAACTAATGTTAAGAAATTTAATATAAATAAAAAAATATAAAAAATGTGTGTTTAAAAATGATAATTTCATGACAAATTTGGTATTATTTTAAATTATGAGTTATGAGTTATAATTAGTTTTAATCTATATTAATTTTTTATAAGAATAATAATATAAAGGTTACTGCAGATGTACCTATTACAAGTATGTCTTGTCTAAAACTTCTACAATTATAGTATAAACTATCTCATTGAGATATGACGTAATTAATTAATATTGTATAGGTAAACCATTAACTGTGCATGTGCATATAAATGTATCTAACTATACAAAATAATAATGGTTTTAACTAAATTAACATTATAAAAAATATAATTATATTGTTATTATACGAATTATGCAACAAAACAATAAATAAATTATTATTATTATTATTATAATTATAATTATTATTATTATTGGTACTGCAGTTGTATCAAATATATTTTTTTATTAAAACGCTTATACAAATATTTAAATGTAAATATATTACACAAAATATATAATTATAATAATTTAATTTGATATTTAAAAAAATATATTAATAACCCAAACAAAAGCGACGTGATCTTGAAAAATTATCTAAATAAACGTATAACAGCACCAAACTTTCACCTTTGTACAAAATACAATATGTAAATCAAGATATATAATTTTGTATTTTGTAATAACATACATCATACATATTACAGTGTCCCGTTTAAATGTTTTAACAGTTTAATTAAAATTTTTTTAACAAACTTGCATAATATTTTTCTTAACTATCAACATTCATTCATTCAATTTGTTTTAAAATATTATATTGTATACAGTTTATTAATAATTTGAATATAACAAAATATAACATTACATGTTGAATATACCTATTAAATGTTTTTATAAAAAACTAAATACTTTATTTAGGTAATAGGTTAATATTATTAAAATAAGTCTAAAATATTTTCTTTTTATCCATCGTTTGTAATCTCTGACATTGACATTGTAATAAACTAATAACGTTAAATTATTATGATTATTATAACTACTATGATTTTTATAAAATCCCATTACGACATACGTTAAATATTTTTACCAGCTAAAAAAAATGTCGTGCGTAATATCTAAGTATATTTCTAGATTTTAAATTAATATGAATCAAATTAATAAATATTTAATAAATTGTTTGAATTACGAATTTTTTTTAAAACTCGTATTATACGTATTTGATGCATTTATTTAATCATTTAATGTGTGTAATTTTTTTTTTTTTTTTTTTTTTTTTTTTTTTATACAACAAACCTATTTAAATAATTTAAATCATTACAAATATATAATGTCGAATAATGAGATTTAAAATATTATTTAGAATATCTAAGGAAATATCGTACAAAAAGTATTATAGGCGTTTTAATGATATAAAAACTTTAGTATTATTATAATTTTCAAGAAATTAATTATAACTCTATAAAACTACTAACTCAATATACTTTTACGATCAATATATAATATGATAAAATATCAAAATGCAGATTAATTTCAACTTATACATTATCATTATAATAATAATAATAATAATAATAATAATAATAAAATGAATAAATATGCAAATTTTTATTCGAAGATCGTTATTGTATAAAAAAAAAAATATATATATTAAGTTAATAATTCATTGGAAATCTTTTAAAGAGATTAGAGATAATAAAATATTTTATATTATACTGTTATTTTTAATGAATATTATATATGAACAAAAAATAATATACAAAGAAAATTACTGGTAATAACGGGAAATAATCAGAAAGTGATTTAAATTTGATAAAATTATTTACATACTGCGAAATGAAAACATGATTATAACATATAATCACACATATAGTAGTCATAACTCATAAGTAATGATTAACATAAGTAATTAGCCAATTAGGAACTATAATTATTAAAATATTATAGTACCTATAATCTATATGCACCTACTACGAGGAATATTCCGTACAATTTATTTGTGTGTATATTATTTAATATAGTAACGCTTTCGGTGTTGATGACCGGCACGTTTTTCGGATGGCCATCACCGGTAGCGCACATCATGCGATCACAGGACAAACCGTTAAACATGACGTCCGCTGAAGAGTCGTGGATGGTGACGTGCATCGAGATCGGTAACCTAATACTGCCGGTGCCCGCCGGCTATCTGATGGACGCGATCGGGAGGCGCGCGTGCCTAATGGCGTCCGTCCCGCCGGCGCTGATCGGCTGGACACTGATACGGTACACGCGGGACGTGTGGTGTCTGTACGCGGCCCGGATACTTCACGGCTGTGCCATGGCCATCACGTACACCGTAACGCCCGTCTACCTGGGCGAAATAGCAGGTGTCAACATCCGTGGTTCACTGGGCTTGTTTTTTCAAGGCATGAATTCATCCGGCGTATTATTCGTGTATATCGTCGGCTGGACGACGTCGTACGACACGCTCGCGGTCGCAATGGGAGTGGTAACATCCGAAATTATATTATAATAATAACAATTAATAAATATTTAAATAAACAATATTGATAATAATAATTTTAAGTCTTGATTTAGTATAATTATATTTTATCCGTTTGTTATTATTTTTAAACAGGTGCCGATATTAATGATTACGCTATTGACGCTCGTACCTGAATCGCCTCATTATTTAGCGATGAAAGGCCGCGATGTCGCAGCACTACAATCATTGTCGTGGCTACGATCGTCCAACGACAAGGCCGAACTCGGGAAGGAATTGGAATCGATGACGGACCTGCCATCGGAAGACCATGCGGACGGCTTGTTAAAAAAGTATCGCAAACAGATGGTCATCGTGTTAATCATGGGCACGTGTCAGATATTTAGCGGAATCAGCGCCTTGGAAGCGTACGCGTCCACGGCGTTTGAAATGAACAGCAAGGACAATAATAATTCAACAGCTGCTGCAGCTGCGGAAGTTGTCGTCGTTTCGACGACCATTAGCACGATGACAGCAGACGCTTGCGCCGTCTTGCTGGGCCTGGTGGCCTTATCCAGCGACATTTTATCCGCCGTGGTCATCGACCGGTTCGGCCGTAGACCACTGTTGCTGGCCTCGTGCGTCGGGTGCTGTATCAGCCACACAATTGCCGCGTACGGCATGTACCGTGGTCTGCAACATCGGCTGCTCGTGCTGATATCGCTGGCTGGTGTCGTGTTCTTCGCTAACGCGGGGATCATGCCTCTGGTTACCGCTAGCGTGTGTGAGTATTTCCCGACTAGCAACCGGGCTCGGGCCAACGCCATCGCCCAACTAGTGATAACCGTCGCGTCACTGGTATCACTGAAGATCTATCGGCCCATTGCGGACGTGTACGGCGTGTACGCCAATTACGTGTTGTTCGCCGCCGTTTCAGCATTCACTGTGGCGTTCGTGTACCGGTTCGTACCGGAAACCAAAGGGAAGACATTCAACGAAATCGAATCATTGTTCAAAGTGAAAAAATCCGTGGAGAATGTACCCGATAAATTTCGTATAATATGCGAATAGACTATTTATTAATTATTATATTATACCGTTTACTATCGTTGATCGTCCCGGATTCCCACCGTTCAGAATTTAAACGATCTATCCTGCCTCGTCGTGACGATTTCAACTATAATATAATTTATGACGATATAGACAACCTACAAAATTTTTGAAGTTACGCCAAATAATTAATATTTCGTGTAATATGAAAACATCCCAAATTAATCCTAATCGAAATTAATATTCATTATTTTTCATAATCCATTATGTAAATAATATGTACTACATTACGCGATTATTATAGAATGATATCATAAAATTAAATATATTATAGGTACATTATTACATTAGGCAATGCAAACCATTTTCATATAACAGTCGCAAATCATTTACCATGTTTAAATAATTACATAATATAGGTACTCTCGTTATATATATAATTATATTTTAGAACGTATTTTCTATAATTACATTAATTTGTAATTTTCTTAAACTTTCATGCTTTTTTTTTTTTTATTAAAAAGGTTTTCTTTTACTTACATTCTTGTTATTAGTCAATATATAGAACCGACCAGAATTTATTTCGAGCAACCTTTTGAACAGTCAGCTTAGTTGCCCCGATTCATTGGAATGTTTCCAAAATCAAAATTTTACACTCCAAAGGGATTTCATTTCACCTGTAAATCTGTACTTTCCTAAAGCCCGACTAAGACGTGTAGTGCGGGCCAAATGACTTGGCAGGACATTTTGGTGTAGCTTATACTTCGCATTTCTATCCGTCTAAACAAAACGAAATACAATAAATAATTGCTCATCAATCACCAACAGTTATGTTTATATTGCCAAAAAAGCACACGTATATAAACGATATTATATTATTGTATAGGTGTATGCTTATTATATTTTAAATATGAGTGAAAAATAATTGTAACGAATTAAATTAAAAACATTAAGGATATGCCTTTCGCTTTATATAACGACTATTGTTAATTTATTACAATTTATAAAAGAAATGTATTTTTACAAAAGTCAATAAAGATTAAACGATTTAATTTGTACTTATTTTTATTTTATTGATATGAAATTGTTATTTTCTTCTATATACAAACATATAATAATATAATATATAATATTACATCATAGATGAAAAAAAAAAAATTAAAACATAAATTTTTATTTTAAAATGTATTATATTAATAAGTACCTACTATAAATCTATAATGAATATACTTACAATAATTTTAAATACTATTTTAAATAAATTTTAGTTTATTTATTTACAATCGTCAATTTTATCTATTATATACTTATTTCATAAGACATTACAGTAATGGCCATTGAATGGTTGCCAATAACAATAAATTATATTATAATATACGAGTACTATATAGATTATAATATTTTATTATAATATATTTAATAAATCGGTCGATTGACAATATTTAATCCATTCGGCTATTTAATCGACTGTATAATTCTGTATTACAAAAGACACGCGTCATGCGGGTTTTGATATAAAAAAAAAATTATAATTTTTTTCATGGATGATCTTATAAATTAAAATAAAATTCAATCAATATACGTGGACAATATATTTTTTACTTCATTTGCATATTGTGTAGTATATCGTTTTATTACGTTTACACGCGATCATTTTCTGAACATAATAACATGTTAAGATATTATTATAATATTAGACGGTTTTATCGGTTAAATATTTTACAACGCCAATTTATTTTATCGGGTTCTCGTAAACCGAAACTTTTCATGAATGGGGGATGGGACGACGAAAATTATTACGTTAAAGGGTAGACACAAGAATCTGAACGGAAAAAACAACGAGAGAGTCGACAACGTGTACCGTAAGAGTTAAATGACGCGCACTGTTTACATAATATATATATACGCCCTGTTTGCATACCATGAAAATATTGATAACGATTTCGCACCGTCTGCGAATCATTCGCGTTTCGTCTCGCTTCAATCCCCTAATCCGCGGGCAGAATCGAAAATCTGAACGCGGGCCGATCCTCTATATTTATGTGCGTGTGTTTACAGTAATTATTGCACAAATCCGTCGTCGAATGCGTATAATAGGGGAGTCGCGGAACGTGCGTAAAACCGATGATAATTATTAATAATTAATAAATAATAATAATAATAATAATAATAATAATAAAATTTTGTCCCGTAGAAAAACGTTTTTGCACATCTCGTATATCGTTATCTCATCATATATCATATATATGCATATTAAAATATAAAAAATTAAGATATAAAACACGTTTTGAATTTTGGTTTACTTTGAACTTGTTCGCTATTGGGTAAGTCGTAAGTCTTACTTATTTTAAGTATACAATTTTTGCTTAAACTTATATTTTATTCCATCGAACGAAAACTATGTATTATAATGTATCATAATAATTTCTCGACGAAGTCGTAATATGCTTAATATGTATTATAATATACATATTAAGCATTTATATGTGTGCACTATTATTTTGTCCCTGTACATAATAAAAATAATAATCCAATTATTAAATATTATGCTTTTGTGCTCATTTCGTAAATATTACGTGCAATGTACTATACGTATATAGTCGTATAATATCATATATTTATAATTTGGTAGGTAGACAATAATATAAAATACGTATACAAAAGACAATATAATAATATTATTATATAGGTACAAAGAGCGTAAAATGAATATTTTTCGCTACGTAAATAATTGAGAGAGAGAAAAAGAATAATCGTTTACTTTTGTGTGCGTACAGTTTTAAGCGGGGCTTTTTGTGTTTACCATCCACATCCACTTTATAACATTGTGTGCGTAGTCACGTCAAATGAAGACGTAAATCCCACTTGTAAAATCGTTCATCAAAATTAAATCCTCCCCGCGTTAAATAATAATAATAATAATAATAATAAAAAGGAAAAGGAAACAATATATACTAAATAATAAAAAAAAAAACCATTAAAAAATGTGACGGATTATTTTATTAAGCTCAAGTATGAATTCAAAAGAAATATTCAATTTTTATGAAACTTTTTTAATACTATAATAAATATAATAATACATTCATTTAGTTTTAATTCGATAATATTAAAAAATTACAATTAATTAGACAATAAAATAAGTATTTTTATTTTTATTACTTTAAAATTCTTATTATTTTAATGTTATCAAAAAAAAAAAAAAAAAAGATAATATAATGTTTGTAATACGAACGACTAATTTCGAAAATACACATTTTAACATCAGATTTATCAAAATTATATTACATAAATCATATTATAATAATATTTGATAATACTGTATTTGTTGTCAAAATGTAAGTGCATAATAGTATAGTAAAATGTATACAATTAAATCATAATTTTTATTATACAAATTAAAGAAAATATTTTATTTTATTATATCATTTAATATCATTCTCACTATAATTATTTAATCGTATTAAAATAAATTAAATTGCTACTAAAGACATTTTAATTCAATATTTCAATCGTAAAATCTACACTTCGTTTTTTTTATATTTACACACGAAAATATACAGTAATGAGAATGAGTAAAATAACAAAAAAAAAATGGAATGTTATTTTTTTTATTGTTATTATAAAATTAAATTATTTTTTATTATATTTAAATAAAAAATAATACTAAAAACAGTAAAAACGTTATTTTCAATTTAATATAAATTTAGAATGCACCCGTGTAGCTATTTTGCCTATACAATCGGCCGTGCAAAGCCGTAATAAAACTACAAATTAAATTTAGTTTTTTAATGTATTAATACCTACTGTTGTTGCTCATCCGGCAATACGTAATAAAGTACTAAAAAAAAAAAATTGATTCATTTAATCTATGATAAAATAAGATAGTTTAATAAGCTCGAATTTTATTTGTATTTACATTAGGTATACTAAATAAAAAATACTGCACATTTTAAAAAGAAAAATACAATTCGATTTTATTAATTAATTACTAGTGTATGTGTATGTATTGTACTATTATAATTATATAGTACTTTATATTTTACTGAATTAGTTCAATAATTAATAATACATTAACACTTATCCATACTCATAAAAATGTAAAATTATCATTAATTTATAATTAATAATGATTAATAATGTTTTCCAGTAATTTACAGGTCTAAGGTTATGTCCGTTTTTCGGTTTATAGTGGATTTTCTTTAAGAAATCTTCACAATTCATTATTATTTCATTAATTATTCAATCTACTACTTTATAATTGCTTTTTTTTTTTTTAATTATATTAATTCAGATTTTTTTTATTATATACGAATATAAGTTTTATATTGATTTCATTATATTTTGATAAATTTTAGTATACTATAGTATGTTAGACTAAATATTATTTTATATAATATTAATATATTATAATGTATAATTATAATTATAATACTTTTAATTTAAATTTTTATTTCATATGGAATACAAAGTAAATATATAATTTATTTTACGTTAATATCAACATTGTCAAATAAAACATTTGGAAAATTTTTATAACTGTGTACAGTGTACCACATGAATATTATTGTAAACTTTATATTGATCTATTTTCAATGTTAAATTATTAAAAAGAAATCGATAAAAATATATAAAAAGAAATCTCAGCTCTCAAATTTAATTATCTATTAATCAAATTTTAAATAAATATCAAGCAAAATTAATCTTTGATATGCCATAAATACATATATGTGTCATGTGTATGTGTATATATATATACGAGTATATTTAGTATAAGTGAATTGAAAGATTTACAAGGACTTGAAAATAAAAACAACTATTAATAATAAATGAAAGCATAAGATATATAGATATATAATACCAGGAAAATAGGTAGCTATAGGTAATCGAGTTCTAAAATAAGTAAGTATATTATTTAGAAAACTTCATGTAAAATATAATTTTTAATTATAGAATGTTAAAACCGTGTAATAATTTGTAATGGAGTATTAAAATTAATATATTTGTAATTAGAATTATATAAAATGTATATATTATATATACACTAACACTATAATATTAATATATTCTTCAAAAAATAAAATCCAATTTAATTTAATATTACCTAGTAAATAATATTTTGTTCAAATTCGTTGATATAATATCATAAAATATACGAAATAAAATGAAAATTGATTAATCAAAATAATTTTATTAAAAAATTTTATTGATTAATAAAAATAATTATGCCTAAAATTTTTTTTACAAATAATGTTATTGTTTTTACACTGTAGGACAACAAATCAAAAAGCGTACAAAGCTTAATAATTAATGAAAGGGTTACCGTATAGTAATTTATTTAAGAGAGTACATACGAGTACAATAGTAGATAGTATTATATAGTAGTTATAAATTACAACATATAACAACAATAATTATATTATACACATGCAATAATTTTTTTTAAAAAAAACACTCGTCCAAAAATTATATTTTACTTAGCTATTAATAAATATTGGTTATTTAAATAATTAAAATCTATTTATTAGAACAATATCACATATATCAAAAATGAATGTTAATAATTATTATTGATTTCTCATTTATTCATACTATTGTTGTAATATATTATGTATACAGTAAAATAATAATAATTTCACATTTAAAAACAATAAAGTAATATAAATATCCCATGAAAGTCAAATGATTTATTGTTTAATATTAATTTGTGTGTAGGTATCTAATTTATTATTATAATACATAAAGTGTAAAAAGCAATCATTTTATGTAATATAAATATAAAATGTGCTATGCTCAAAATATAAATGACTAATATATATATATATAATAATGATGACATAATATTAAAAATTTTGACATTTATTAATTTTTATTAAATTTAAATTTATATATTATATTGTGATTAAATTTATTTGAATTTAAATTATTATTAAATTCATTAAAAATATTATAATTTTATATAAAATGGATTACGAACATGTAATTCTTGGCTGATAAAACATAATATAGTCTACCTGCAAACTACGAATATATTGTCTTTACATCATATATATATATTATATATTATCTCGAGGGAACGACTTACAACCGGACTACTATAACTAAATAGAATAAATACTAGAAAAAACTTTTCATCAGTTTTTCACACTTTTTAAAACTCACTTTTTTAAAAAAATCTTAATTTACGTTATGTTTCCTTTATGTAGCCACCAATCCCGCGGGAACAACCCACAGAAACGTGATAAATGAGATTTCGAGTTTTCACCCTAGTTGCAGTAAATTTTCTGATCCTGAATAACTTATAACAACACTAAACAATATCGAATTTAAAAATTAGATTTTCAATTAATTCACTATAAGGATATATTGCAAAATACATACTATTCAAGTAAAAAAAAAAAAGTATATTATTATTATTATATTTTATTTAAATCTTTGTGGACCAAAAATTAAAGTAATATAAAAGTATGCATGATACTCAATTTATAAATACATTGATTATATCAGGATAATTCATATCATATCATATCAATATCATGTCAAAAATTAGACAACTAAACTTTATATTATTTTAGTAACAATTAGAATAAAATAAAAAGACTGCTATAAATTATTGTTATAACGGTCAATCTTTCTCAAATTTAATTTATAATTAAAAGCACTTCTGTATAAGATATGTATATCCAAATACGACTACATAAATTTGTAAATATATTGTTTAACATAAATATCACCAATTCAGAATATTCTTTACATACCTGTATACCGAATACCATATAGAATATACTATATTATTATATTATACATATGTAGAATTTACTATATATATTATACATATATTAGATTGTTTATATTGGGACACAATTTTTCATTTATTATAGCAATACTGCATTATATCGCCCCTGATATAAGCGAATTATATGATATACAAGTTTTATGATTACGCTTAAAGGAGAACGTGGCAGCTCAAATATATAAATTACGTTTTAATGGGGCGGCTTAGGTAACATTCGGGGCTCCCATTGTATGTCGTCCAATTTTTGGAATTTCCAACGACATATTCCCACCATTTGCCAATGAGTTAAAGATTTTACAAAGAAAATTAATCAGATTAATACTATATTATATTGTGTTTAATTTGTTAAAAAAAAAAAACCCCCCCGTAATACAATTAAAACAAACATATAAAATGAATAATATGATAACAAAATTAATTAGTTTTAAAAATATATATAATACTATCGACATAGTTGGTAGGTACACCTATAATTCGATAATCTCATTATGTACTGGGGATTTTGATATTCAAAATAATTAACAGCTCTTCTGAATTTCCTCGGGTCTCGGATACTCCTTAATTGAATCATATACCCCAATAATTTTAGTTTCCTCCCCTCCACCACGTCAATGATATTCCCAGTACCTACTCTAATGACTCGGTATGAGCAAAAGGTTAGGTTCATGAATCGTGACAACATTTCAAAGCAAAAAAGCAAGGGAAGGAATAATTGTGTGGAAGGTATATAGGTGTAAAGAGGATAATGTTGAATTTTGATTACAATTTTTATGCAATAATGAATCATTATATTCGTGAAAACGATTTTGAGCAAATTTCGTCAGGTATAATATATGTACCGATTACCGATATTATTACATTTAATACAATGATGGAAATATTGAAAAATCACATATTAATAGAGAAATATGCTTTAAAAAATATTAAATTGATCAGGTGATATAATTAGGTAAAAAACAATATTATCTATTAAAAAATATCACTAAAGAAAGGTTATGGAGATTTATTCCCATATCCCCCCGTAAATATGCCACTGATAGATTGTTCTATGAAGTGTGTAAAAAATGTATGTAAAATCGGGATGAGTTATGTGATAAGGGTTTTCATTGGCAGCTTCAAAGAAATATGGTATTATTCGTATAAGACCATAGCAGGTAGACGTGAAATTCCTACGGGATTTTAAAGGAGATGGTGTTGTGGAAGTTTTCCATGCCCAAGGCCATTAGTGAATCACACTAGGGACTTCTAAAAACGAAACTTTTCGCCCCTGGAATTATTACTACTGCAGTGAATCCCGAATGGCCGTTCGTTTATTGTTACTTTTTTTTTTTTAAAAAAAAGTTGTAACTTACCATTTATTTATATTTCAGGTTTAATTCTGCATTCAAAAAATTACACTTTTAGCTTTTTTGCCTTCAGTTATTAATATATCAGTTAACTAAAGTTTTAAATTGTAATAATATAATTATACATTAGTTTATTTTATAGAATTAACTATTATATTTTGTTATTAGTAGTTTTACATAGGTACTATGTTAATTTTTATTAATAATAATAATTCCATTTTTCATTTATTTTATATATATAGTAAAATATGAAGAATAAAAATTATTTACCTAATAATAAATGTACATTCATATATTTCAATAATTATTATAAATTTATAACATATCATAATTTTTTTCTGTTCGTGTTAATTACAATTAACAAACTATTATAGGTATAAAAATTTATAATATATTAATGTACCTTTATATAAAATATAAATACAAAAATACAAATTTTAGAGAAAAACAAATTATTACTACAGTTTATAGAAACTTATTATTAGAATAACATCAAAAATTCAAAACCTATAATAATAAAGGATGGTAAATTTGAAAAATATAGACATAAATACATAAAAAAAATGTACAGAAAATATTTTAAAATAAAAATGAATAATATAAAATTATAATGAACAGTAACAAAAAAGTTGTTTATTTGTCTTGATATATGCATACACCGAAAAATAACTAAACTATATGTCTTCATTTTATGTATAATTACAATTTATTAATTAAAATTGTTATTTTTGATAAAGAATAATACAAAAATCAGTGGATCATCAATTGTATATTAAATTTACTTTTTATGGTAGGTACCTATACTATAAAGTATAATGTATAGATGATTCATAACTTCCATAATATTTTTTTAAATTTTAAATTTGTTCTTACATAAAAATAATTGAATTTGTATATGATAAATTGATTTAGAAAAAAATGAACCTTTCAAAATCACTATTTTATTACAATTTTGTATTTTGTTAGGTAAATAGATTTAACACTACATAATCATATATTATAAATGATAATTTAAATGTCAAAAAGAAAAAAAATGTTACATTATAATACGAACCAAGTTATAGCACTAAAAATATAACAATAATATTATTTTACCCTTACTATTAATATGATAAGTATGATACTATTCATTATTATATTTTATAACCTTAGTTTTTATATTTTGTTGTATTTACATTATTAATGTAATAACATGTAGGTAAAATTAATTATTAATAATTTGAAAAATAACTATTTTTTTTTTTTCATATATACAAAAGAAATGTTAAATCAATTATTATAGAGTGGAATGTCGAAACCAGTAACAGCATAAAATGCAGAGCCGGATTAATAGAGAAGCAAAAAACGATGGAACGATGTCCAGGTCGGAAATAAAATTCGTTCCAAAATTCAAAAAATATTTTAAAATACGAAATGTTTTAAATGAAAGGAAAAGTATTTGTTTGCGCATATTGTATATTTTATGAATACCTAATACAATACAATGTGACAATGTTATAAAATCAATTATTACATTATTTCATAACTGAATGTTTCTAAAAATATTTTTATACTTAGTGAGAGAATAAAAATACAAATATTTTATTTGAACTCGTATATTACGTTGTCGACATAATAAAAATAAAACATTTATGAAGATCTTTAATCCAATGATCAAAATTATTCAAATTATAATATTTCTAATGTATGATATTATAACGTATTATATTATATACTTACAATTACTCCACATATAGCGACGGTGTAAAATCAACAAAATTTTATCGCAAATTATGCGTGTACACTATTATTTTTTATAAATACAAAAAAAAAAAAAAAAAATAATAATAATGTTATCGTTAAAATCAACACGAACAAAATATAATAGAAATATTAAATGTTAAAATTATAATGTCAAACGCGAAAACAATCATTTTTTTTATTTACCGAATTAATTACAAGTTATAAGTTACGCGTGAGAACGCGAAGAAATCGCGAAGAAAAATCAAAACGGCGGACGCGCGAACGATCGGTCGAGTTTCCCGGGCGGTATCACGACACTGACTGCGTGCGCGCCCGCGGTTTTTCTCGCCCGCTGGGAAAAAGCCTCAATAGGGGTTGTCGCGTTCCGGCGGCGCACGTAAGTTATTTCCGACGCGGCCGCACACCGTATACATTTATAATATTATATGTATGTGTGTGTGTATACAGGGTGATAACAATATATCGTGTGACGACAAAAATAATGGAAATAATCTCTATTAAAAAAATAAAATAAAAAATAAATTCTGATTGCCGCGCATAAAGTGTGTATACCAAGGTATAAATTTATTTTTATTATATTATATGCGCGCCAGCGGACGAAAATATACTCGCGCCCCGCTGATGGGCTCTCTTTCCTCGCTGTAAATTATAATTTAAACAGTCGCGGGTGTTGTACATATTATATTAATAATAATAATATTATTATAATAGTGACGTTTGTGTGAAGTTATATAATAATTTTACATGTTATAAGGCGCATTTTGCGAACTATAAAAATAATACCTATTATAGTTGCAAAAACCGAGAATGAGGGGGTGCGATGACGACGAAAAGCCACGATATACATACGACGCGTGTATAAGAACAGTTATACAATTATAATGAACCGCGAAAAGACGTGGCCTGATGATATATAGGTAAAATATAATATTAATAAATTAAGGTAAAATTTTTTTTTACGAAATACACGTACAATACAATAATTATTATCGAGTAGGTACAATTAAAATAAATTTTTTTTTTTTTTTTTAAATAGGTATAGGACTCTTAAATGTAAATTACATAATAATTTATATAGATACAGGTGGATTTTACTTTATATCAATATTATATTGCGCTGGTTCTTCTTTCATTAAAATTTCCTGCGCACGACCAACTGCAGCAATATTCGAAACTATTTCGGTTGTTTTCTTAACAATACACGAGGAATACCGAACGTCTAAAGTTGTGCGAATCGAAACATTCAAAACTCTCGTATATCTTGTGCAGATTTAACTCTCGACTCATTTGTAAAAAATGAAGTTCATTTTATTTATATACTTTTAAATTTTACCCCTTATCTAATTATTGGTGACGATCTACTGAAATTCACGCATCAACTCAAGAAGGTAGGTATATATAAGAATGGTTACCGGTTAATTGAAAAACTTCACAGTCAGAGCCAGTCATTGAAAAGTTTCACATAATGTTAAGAGGGTATTAAAGTTGTATAGGTTATGTTATTATGACCTGGCGATGTTATTCATGAGCAACTGTGTAAGTTAATAATCTGGTAGCTTTAATCTTAGATTTTATAAATGTAACATATAACTTTTGTTTGAAATTCGTAAACAACAAAATGTCGACAATACTTCATAAATTCATAATATAAACGAGTATAGATAAATAAAGCACGAGGGACAGAATTATTATCATTTGTCTGTTCTACGTTTATCTTTGTATAGACATAACAACCAAATGTATAAACATACTACGAGTATAATGTTAGATGATTAGACATAATGCAAGTAAGTACCGGTTGCGAACACTGGGTGGACAATCCCCGCTTGGACCGGTAAAATTTTGGGTCGATAAAATTAAATTTGAATAAACGTAAATATTGTATATTTAGATAAAGAAATAATAGTATTATATTATGTCTGTTGTTATGTAATACAGGTATTTCAAATTGGTGTTTCTGATCCTTACAAAGAAAAGAAAATTAGAATTATAATATCAATAACCTTTTTCTAATAAATCAAGAATGTTTTTTTACCTATATGTATTATTTAATATTTTTACTTAAATTATAATAATAATAAGAATTTTTTTTTTCTATAAAAGAAATATTTTTGATTTTGATTTTAAAATGTATAATTATGACTTAAATCAACATTGTTTTATTTTATTTATTTTATATAGAAGTATTTAATTTTTTTATTACAATAACAATTATAAAAAAGAAGAGCTGATACTCCTGCCGCAGGGATACATGCAGGTGTGCAAGTCATAATGTTTAATTTTAATTAGAATTTGAATGCAATGATAAACCGTCGCATTCGAAAAAACGATTCTGAGCGAAGTTCAGTCAGATAATGTAGGTACTGATTAAATTTTGACATTTTTCATTAAATAGGTATTTAAAACGTAAAATTTTATCACACATAATTATATACAGGGACTATATAGGTACACATATAGTACATAAATGAACACCATATGAAATATTCAAGTCTCTAAGTTTAATATAAATGCTCATAGAAACCCTTGTCACCTAAATGCCCATATCATAAAAAATTTTATCAATTTTATTTAACATTATTGTAATATATTGAAATATAATAGGAAGAATCTACAAGGAATATATTCGTAAATACTTTAAATATTAATTTTACTGAAATTTAAACTTTAAACACATATAAAAAAAATTGAGTCTTGAGATTTTCTTAAAATTATGGAAATTCGTTAAGATATATAAATTTTCCAAATTTTTTGGTTTTTCTATTAATTTTTATTGTAAAAGTATTGAAAAATAATAAGAAGAATACTAGTATGGATTCTAAGATTTTCGTTTAAACTTAAACAGCTATAAAAAGAAAATTGAGACTTGGAATTTTTCTAATATTTTGATATCAAGTAAGTATACTTCAGTAAAATTTTCAGACCTTAATACCAAAAATTGCTAATTTTATCAAACATTATATACCTACATAAAAACAAGAATTTTACGAAATATTCAAAGTATTTAAAGTATATTTAAATTATATTTTGTAGAAAAATTAACGTAACAGTTCCAAAATTTTTCTTTTTTTTTGTTTCGAATATGTATGGGATACGTACGTTCTGCTGTCATACCATAC
>JAIUCT010000007.1:6576907-6593962 GCA_021307375.1 Tetraneura akinire
CCCCCCCCCCCAAACATCCCCAAAAACACCACCACCACCCGTATACCTTACCACCACCCCTACACATTACCTCCCACACCCACAGAATTTACCCCCACCCTACCTTACCACCACACAACCACCCTCACACTTTAATCACACCCTAACCTAACACCCCCACAACCACACCTTACTCCACATACTAACACCATCCCACCTCCATTACACCTTACCTTCACAACTACACCTTACTATCACTCTACAATCACACACTTAATCCCATACCCTATTCCAACACCCTCATATCCACACCCCCACACCCTATATAGTTTGTCCATGATATTAAGAGTAGTATAAAAAGTTGGTTACAATTATCTTTTAACAATACGTTATATGCTCAACATTAGTATAAAACTATAAATGAATCATTTCATCAATTAATATAATGTTATGATGTGAAAATCAAAAATGTTTAAGATTATTCATGAAATTCTTATATAAATTGTTGGTATTGTAAATAAGATAAAATTAAGTAAATTTTTTATTTATATAAAATTCCGAAAATATAATTGAAAAACAAAATCCTATTATAATTATTAAAGAAATATATATCAAGAGCAGTAATTAATTTCTAACATTCACAAAACATTTATTTTGACGATTCGTAATAATTATGATTAAGTACCTATATCAAAAATAATACTTTTATCCCGGTTGATCAACATAATTGCTACGTTAACAACGATACAAATATAAAAATAATATAATAAAATAAGGTACCTGGTAAATAGGTACCATGTTAGACAAACTGATACAGCCCTCCTGGAGTCCTCGCTGTTGCACTTTGAACATTATACATTGCTGGATCCTGGATGCTGAAACCTGGATAGTGGACACTAGCCACGATACAAATATAATATATAGACTTACCTGTACCTATATAAATAAATTTGGTACCTAAGGTATATTTTATAAAGTTTTATTTTTCAATATTTAAAAGTATTGGTTGCAAGAAAGATATAAACAACAGAATTTAATATTTAATTATTATTTTCACAAAAATTATATTACTTTGAGTTCTTTAATAAAAAAATTTATTAGATACTTAACTAAATATTTAATGTAATGTGTAAATTATACATATTTTTAAAATAGAATTTATAAAACATTAAATTGTATACCTATTACGTAGGGTATTGTATTAGATTTAATAATATCCTTAGGTACCAAGTTAGTAATATTTTTTATGTAATCTTAATTTGATATTAAATTTAAATAATAACGTATAGGTATCAAAACTCTGAATTATGGTTATTTTAGGGTGACCATATTATGAAAATAAAAAAACGGGACAGTTGTTGCTTTCCCCTTCCCCCCACGAAATAAACCCTCATCCATATACATTCACTATTCACACATATGCACACAAATTTCGAGAGTAAAAGTCCAAATCTCTGTCATAATATCATAAGAAATTATCTTGTTATTACTTTACCCTTTTTAGTAAAATAACCTAAATAATAAAATATTTTCTCTTAATTATTCTTCAAACGACACACAATGTTGTATTTCATTTGCGTTTTATATTTTTTTCATATATAGATACTTTATTTCCAAACATTAATACTCGTACATTATATAATAAATAATATTGAAAAAACGTGATTAAAACGGACAATCTTCTATAAACGGGATAAAAAGCATCTCATTTGAAATTGGTCGGGACAACGAGACGTCTGGTCACCCTAGGTTATTTTGTATATTATTACGAGTACGTATAGGTACTAATAATAAATATAATATATTCCTATAATAATCTTGAATCGATATTGGTATAGTGTAAAATTATAAATAATAGGTAAGTGAAATTAAAAACTAACTTCAATAATCAAAACCACAGTTTAACAATTTTTCTAAATGCCTACAGTATGTCAATAACTGTATAATATATAATATATGTCATCCTATGAAATTTAATAGAAAAACAAAGCAATAAATTAAAAAAAAAGATGATAATTGCATAGTAATTATAATTATTTAATTCCACTTAAAGTTCAATATAAACAATTGTACCCGTGTAAAAGTATTAATTACCATATTATATATTTCCATAGTTTTTTAATTCATTATATTATGAATTTATGAATTCAAAATTACCATACAAACACAATATTACTGCACAATATAAAAATTAATATTAATTGTTTAAAATTTAAAATATAAAATAATAAAAAAAATAAAAAATACATAATAAATAAATTTACAGTTTGAATATTATTTTAAATTTTAAATAAGAACATATTAAATACATATTAATTGAATCATACTGCAGGCATTACAATGACATTATTTAATAATAATAAAATAAAATAGCACAATACAACACAACACAAATTTTTATCTTTTATTTCAAATATATATGCTTAAAAATATTATTTATTGTAGGGTTTACTATATTTTTATAATATTTGACTAACCTTATTATAATGTCCAGCACAGAATTTGCATTTTCTTATCAATTGACGAGTATTACGTGGTTCTACTTTGGCTCATTTTTGACTATTCACTTGATTGTATACTTGTAACTACGTAATAAGAAATAACACGTTAAAAATGTATAACAATAAAACGTTTATAAAGATAAGAAATTAAATAAAAAGGTTATACGTTTTTTAAAATATAATAACTATATGATGTTTCATCTCAATAAAATATTGATATATAATGTAGATTAATGGCTAATTAGTAATTGTCTTCGTGATATAGAATTATTATATTATTGAAATGAATATTTATAAATAATTAGAAAATATACAAATATTATAGATTATTAATTTTACTAATATATCAACTTTAAAAAATTATATAATAAATATCGAGAATGGAGATTTTTGTAATTTTTTGGAAAAACGTTAACCAATATACCATTGTTTCATAATATAACAACCAATATTTACTATTTAATATTATATTAAAAACTAATATTTGAATAAAATAAATACCTATCTAATAATTTTACAGGATTATTGAAAATTATTTATAATTTTAAATATGTGTATATTACGAATTTTATTCATATTGTCTTTAAAATTATTTTATTTATCAATTATAATAAAATATATTTTAATACACAACGAAATTATATTATCGTTTATATTAATTATTTAAAATATTATTTACTATTTTTTCATAATATTTCGCTTACCTTCATTGTGATGTCCAGCACGGAAAATCCATTTCCTTAGCAGTTGACGGTTATTGAATTCACCAGTATTGTAATACGACTTTATTCTACTTTGGCTCATTTTTGACTAGGTATTCATTTAATTAACTACCTTGTATAACGACGTAAAAATAAATAAAATGTTAAAATATTATAACAATAAAACGTGTGTATAAACACATATAATATAAAAACAAAAAAAATAAAATAAAAACGTTTGAAATTTGTAAAAATATTACAATAACTATATATAATGCTCCATCGCCATAGAATATAGATATAATATATAAACGTATAATGTAGTTTCATAACAGCTGTTTGGTTTTAGGACATAGATTTATTGCACCGTTGAAATAAATAGAGCTATAAGATAAATTGATACTGTATATTTTTGTAACTTTTTGGAAATAAGTTAATCGATAAGTGAAGATACTTCAACAGTGGCGTAGATACAATTTTTTTCTGGGAGGGGTGTTAACTTCAATGATACACCTCGAACAAGAAATAAGCCAAAAACCAAATAAAATTCAAATAATTGTCAAAAGTCTAAGTTATAATTGTGTTGGAAGTTAAAGGATTAGAACCGGTCGTTATCACTGTTTTCGATTATTTATATTTCTACGAATAACAATAAATTCTATGATCAAATTAATATTATCTTTACAATTTTCAAAATTACTATAACTTTATAAATTAAGATTAATGCAGAATATTATTTATAGTAAATTTTTAATAATGTTCAACGTTCGTAATATTCATATATCTAACCATAGTAAAATGAAAATATCATTTTACTGTAATATGTTGGGTACGTAATAATTAAATATCATAAAAAAAAAATTCTGGGAGGGGTGGAAACCCCTTACACCCCTTCCCCCCCGTAACTACGCCACTGTACTTCAATATGATGTTTAGAATTCCAACTACAAAACTAACAATTTAATTAAACATAATGTTAAAAATTTTAAGAATAATCTTAAATATCTAGATAAAATTAAAAATGTTAAAAAATTACAAGAGTTCTATATTTTCACGAAAAGTTCATGTAACAATTAGACACCAATAACTAACCATTAAAATTGTCACGTCTCTACTTTCAATATTGCCCGATCATTAAATTATCGTAAAATATAGAAATTATGTTATAATAAATTCAGAAAGTTTATAAACTTTAAACGAACACAATATTAATTGCATAATATAATAATTAAAAATTAATATTACCTATGTAAAATTTAAAATTTGATTAAAAACTACAAAAATTAAATAAATAAATTTACAGATTGAATATTATATTTAGTTTTATATTTCATTCATATTTTCTTTAAAATTATTATATTTAACAAATGTAATAAATATAGTAATACACAGGGAAATTATTATCTTTTATTTAAAATATTATTAATACTATCTTTGTATAATTTTTTCACTTACCTTTATTATAATGTCCAGCACGGAATTTGCATTTCCTTAGCAGTTGACGATTGTTGAACTGACGTGTACTTTCATACGTGATTGAATTATATTTTGACTCATTTTCGACTATTCATTTATTTATAAACTTGCAACTACGTTAAAATAAATAAAATGTTAAATAAAATAAGTAGGTATAACAAAAAAATGTTTACACGAATATATATAAAAATAATAGTAAAATAAAATATAAGCGTCGCAAATTTTTAAGAAATATTATAAAAATTATATGATGTCCATCGCCATAGAGTATAAATGTATAATAGATGTAGAATACTTTAATGTAGCTCAACGATTGATGTCATGGAATAATAATAATTATTGTTTTTTTGAAATAAATAATAATAATAATCCATAGAACATACATTATTAATTTTAAATATCGATAAAAAAAATTGAGACTGGAAATTTTCGTAACTTTATTTAATTTACGTTAATAAGCAATATGTTATTATGCTTCAATAAAATTTTCAGACATTAAAACCCAAAATTGCCAAAATTATTAAACATATGGTAAAAATATTGAGAAATTAAAAGAAGCCATACAAAATATAGGTTTTTGATTACATTTTACATTGTAAAATATATTGTATATTAAGTATATTTACATATTACTTAACATCATATCAAAATATTAGAAAAATCCCTAGTCGCAATTTTTTTTATAGCTGTTTAAAGTTGATATTTTTAGTTTAAACGAAAACCTTAGAATCCTTACGAGTATTATTCTTATTATTTCTCAATACTTTTACCATAAAAATTAATAGAAAAGCCAAAAAATTTGGGAAATGTTTGAAGTAAAATTGTTCTATCAATTTTTCTAAATAACTGTGAAATGCGTTATCCAATGCAATATAATAGAAAAATAAAACAATAAATTAAGGGTAAAGATAATAATTGTATAATACATAACTGTAATGATTGAACACACTTTAAGTGCATTATAAACAATTTTACTTGTCTAAAAGCATTAATAAGTCTACCATATCATATGTAGTCCGTACATTTAAAATGATTATATTACGTATAATGAATTCAGAAAGTCTAAACGAACACATTATTTTATTACATAATGTAAGAATTAAAAATTAATATTACCTAACCATGTAAAAATTAAAATTATAAACTACAAAAATTAAATAAATCAATTTACAAATTGAATATTATATTTAGTTTTATATTTGTACATTGTACATATTATTTTATTCGCATTTTCTTTCAAATTATTATATTTAACAATTATATAAATATAATAAATATATACCTACCTACTAGTGTACAGCGAAATTATTATCTTTTATTTAAAATATATCCGTCTTATTAAAAATATTAATATTAATACTGTCTTTGTATAATTTCTTCCCTTACCTTTATTGGGATGTCCATCACGGAATTTTCATTTCCTCAGCAGTTGACGATTGTTATTGACGAGTATTGTAATAAATTAATTACATTTTCTATATTTATAAACTTGCAACTACGTTAAAATTAAACTAAAATGTAAAAAATGTATAACAATAAAATGTTTACACGAGTATACTCGCATATATAAAAAAAAATATTGAAATAAAATATAAGCCTTGAAAATTTTTAAAAAATATTATAACAATTTTATAATAATCCATACATAGAGTATAGGTATTGTATTAGGGGGAATATACATTATCAATTTTAAATAGCGATAAAAAAAATTTAGACTGGGAGATTTTTGTAACTTTTTTTAATTACGTTAATGAGCAATATGATATTATGCTTCAATAAAATTTCAGACCTTAAAAACCAAAATTGCCAATTTCATTAAACATATGGTAAAAATATTGAGAAATTAAAAGAACAAGAAGTCATACAAAATATAGGTTTTCGATTACATTTTACATTGTAAAATATATTGTATATTAAGTATATTTACATATTACTTAACGTCATATCAAAATATTAGAAAAATCCCTAGTCTCAATTTTTTTTTATAGCTGTTTAAAGTTGATATTTTTAGTTTACGAAAACTTACGAATATTCTTCTTATTATATCTCAATACTTTTACAATAAAAATTAATAGAAAAGCCAAAAAATTTGGAAAATTTTTGAAAATTTTATTGAAGCATTAGTATGCTATACATATATCTTAACGAATTTCCAAAATCTAACTAAACTTCGCTCAGAATCGTTTTTCGAATACAATGGTTTATCCATTGCATTCAAATTCTAATTAAAATTAAACATTATGATTTACACACCTATATCCCTGCGGCAGGAGTATCCCTTCCCTTGTTTTAATCTTATAAAATATAAAAAAGTAGAACATTTATTGGTGGTGGTGAGGGGGGGAGAAGTTACAATGGAACTGTAATGTATAAAATTATTAAGTGCCTTTAAATAGGTGGGCATCCCTCTACTTATTTTACCCCACTTCGACCACTGCAAGTAACCTAAGCAAGACATGCTAGTACTTAATGTGTGTATTAGTGTCTTAATTAATTCAACATTATTTGAAGTTTTATTAGATTAGTATATAACAATAAATTTGAATAAAAAACTAATAATAAGAATAATTAGGTAAATAACACATAGAAGAAGTGATATTTTAATATAATATATTTTATTTTTAAATATAAATCTCAACTTTTACAATAAAAAAATTAAATCAGAATTATCATATGGTTAAGAAATTGGAATTATTGTGTTTGACATATGTAACAAATTCAATAAATTCTAAATAGACATTATTTTATTATGAAAACAAAGGTATAAAATTATAATCTGTTGTATATATATATGGTGATTAGTTTTCTACCGGATAGTACCATTAGAAAATTCTTCACTGGTCCTGTAAAATAAAATAAAATACATTAACATGATGTTAGTAATATTTAAAGATCAAAACATACTAATGGATGGGGTCCAACTTGTGCTCAATTGTAATTGTCTAACGTATGATCTATTCTCCTCAGAGACATTGAGGCTTTCTCTATCTTCTCTTAAGAGTTCAATTTAATCTCTCATTCTTCTGATGGCTTCTGTACATTGAACCTTTGACACAAGACTTCTCAACTAGAATAACATAATTATTCATTAAATACTAATCATGTGTGTATAATTATTTATTTATTTGGAGATTTCTTTGAATTTGGTCCATTTCAATGTATATTTGTTTCAGAATTAACAATAGTTTTTTTGAATATTGTTGATATAATTATTGTTGATAAGAGTTATACTGATATCACGGACTAAGATATCTTAGTCCGTGACACAGATATATATATATTAACTAGATAGCCGTCTTGTATTATAAACTAATGTATTCTATTGAAGCCTGAAATTCGTTATCAAAGAGGTGAATATTTACAATATGTATATGATAACAACACGATAACAAAACGATTTTTTTAAATCGTGCTGACGTGCTACGTTAACAGTATACTATACGGTAATTAATATAATATATTATAAATTTATAATATAAATTTGTGACATAGGTATACATACATAAATTATATATATTATATACATTATATATTAGCCAATTATGGTTTACTTTTGTTGCGCTTTTAATTGCTCAAACAAACGGGTTAGTGGCAGTGGGATTCATTTTTTTTCGTAAGTACCTACCTATAATTAAACAATATATATAATACAGTTTTTATATGAATATTAATTAAAATATTTTATAAAGGTTTCCTTTAAATGATGAAATACGTTGTCGGAAGTGGGTTCAAGCTGTACAAAGAAAAGGATTTTCACCCACCAAATATAGTCGCTTATGCAGTGAACATTTTATTGAAAGTGATTATAAATCTAAAGTTGGTGCGCGAAATCACATTTTATTAAAAGATAATGCTGTACCATCTGTATTTAATACTTCTACCAATACTCCTATAAAAAAACCATATGAAACTTCTGTACCTATTATGACCATATCTGAAACTACACCATCTACATCTAATTCTGTAGTTCTAACAACAACACAAACATCAAGTCCTTCACCACTGATGGAAGAAAATGCATTCAATTTATATACACCATCTAAATATACAAACTCCAATAATGTTCTGGGTGAAATTTGTGTATCTGATTTGCCAGTCATACCAAAACTTTTATCCACACCAAGGAAGGTACGAAGACCACTTTTTACAACGCCAAAAAAAGGGAAATTATCAAGTCCATCGGGTACTCCACATAATAAAAGTAGAGGAAGACCATCTGTAGTTCCTAATACTCCTATTGTAATGGGACTTCGTAAACAAATAAAAGTATTACAACAAAAAGTTAGAAGATTATCAATAAGAGTAAATAATCTTGAAGGACTACTCCTTAATATTAAAAACAAAGGATTAATTGGAGATGATACTCAAAACCTATTGTTGGATGAATTTCAAGGTGTTTCAAAAGAAATATTTTTGAATCAAATGACAAATAAAAGTAAGACTCCTAAAGGACGAAGATATAGTAATGAAATGAAACGCTTTGCTTTGACATTAAATTATTATTCACCAAAAGCTTATAAGTATTGCCGGTAAGTATTTAATTTTTAAATTGATGATATATGATTATTATTAAAGACCGGATTCCTGTGCAATTGCATCTTTTTATGATGTGGTCTAAATTCTATAGAAACAAGCTATAAATCCAAATGAAGAACTGTAGATTAATTCCCTCAATACAACCTTTTTATCCATTATTATTTGAATAAATAAATGTTTATTATTTGCAGTAAAATTTTTCATTTGCCAAACCCTACTGCTATTAGATCTTGGACATCATCTGTAAATGGTGAACCCGGATTCTTTTCTGAGGTATTCCAAGCTTTAACAAAATTAGAACCTGATGATAAAGAATGTAATCTTGTGATGGACGCAATGTGCATAAAAAAGCAAGTCTTGTGGGATAAAAAATGTAATAAATTTGTAGGATATTGTGATTTCGGAAATGAACTTGAAATTGAAGGATCAGAGACTCCTGCAACAGAATCTTTGGTGTTTATGTTGGTCAGTTTAAATGGTAGATGGAAGTTACCAGTAGGATATTTTTTACAAAATAAAGTTAATGCTAATGCACAATCAGAGTTGATTAAGTTTGCACTTTCATATGCACATAAATCAGGTTTACGTGTTCGAAGTGTGACATGTGATGGTGCCTATACCAATTTTTCAACAATGAAAATTTTAGGTTGCGAATTAGGTAATGATTTTAATAGCATTAAACCTTGGTTTTCTCATCCAGTTGATGGCTCAAAGGTCTATTTTATACCAGATGCCTGCCATATGGTTAAATTGGCCCGAAACTCTTTAGGAAATGCTTTGATTTTACAATCGCCTAATGGTTTAATTAGATGGTCTTACTTAGAAAATTTACATCAATTGCAAAATAAATTATCCTTAAAATTTGCAAATAAAATATCTTCAATTCATTTAGATTGGAAAAATAACAAAATGAAAGTAAAATTAGCAGCACAACTCTTGAGTTCATCTACTGCAAACAGTTTAGAGTACCTAAAAAATAATAATTTCAAACAGTTCACAAAAAGTGACGCAACAATAGAATATTGCCGTGTGATTGATCAGTTATTTGATTTTTTGAACTCAAGATCACCCTTTGCCAAAGGTTATAAAACACCGATATTTCAGACCAATATACAATATTTAGAAACCAAAGTTATACCTCTCGTCAACTATTTATATTCTTTAAAATATAATAATAAATATATGTTTACTACTAAGAAAAAAACTTTTGTTTTGGGTTTTGCAATAGCAGTTAAATCTATTTTAGAAATTTCTAAATCTCTATTTCTCGAATCACCTTCTTTTAAATATGTTTTGACATACAAATATTCTCAAGACCACATTGAATTATTATTTGGTCGAATACGGCAAAGATTTGGATCAAATAATAATCCAAATGTCATGCAATTTAAAACTGCAATGAAGCAGATTTTAATGAAAAATGCCATTACATGTTCCACCAACAATAATTGCAATACATTTGATGATGATATCACTGCATCTATTTTTGATTACAAATGGCCCAAAAGGGAAAATTTTATAGACCAATGTTTAACAAATAAAGATGATGATATTTTAAATAGAGCAAAACTATTAAATCATGTTAACTCCACAGTGTTAGCCCACCATACTATAATAAATTCTGACATTAATAACTGCAAATATAACATAATATATTATATATCTGGATATGTAGTAAGGAAAGTTATCTCAGTATTAGATTGTAATTCTTGCATTAAGTCACTTGTTAGATCTCAAAATGATCATAATTATTGTCATGCTGATATTTACACTAAATTTGTAGATTATAAAAATAATGGTGGTTTAATTTCTTCATCTGATGATACATTTAAAATACTATGTGAAGCTGAAAATAATTTTTTGATTCTAACAGACAATTTAAAAAATCTTAATATTAATAATTTAGAAGTTAAAATAATATCACTATGTAATTATAAGTTTGCATTAAACAAAAATATATTTAAGAATTTGAATTGTGAAAATCAGGCTATACTGGATAGGCCACATAAAATGATACTAATTTCTTTACTAGTAAAAAAATATTTAAACATCAGATTAAATTCATATGGAAAAATGTTTTCAACTGAAGTTTTAAATCCTACAAGTAATCGGCATAAACTAACAAAACAAATTCTTTTTTCAAATCAATAACTTTACAATAGGTAGTTCATTTTTTTCTTTTTATTATTAGTTACATTTTTTTTTATATGTTACTATAATTATAATGTATCACTTAATGTTATATGTAATATAATATTCAGATTTATAAAGATTAATTGCTTTTTCATTATTAATAATATCTATTTTATCTATATTATTGCGCATGTGAAATAAATTTTTATTGTTGTGTGTTTGTAATTTTGCCTAATATAAATTATAATAGAACATTATAAATTTATAATATATTTTTTATTTCAATATTTGTTTCTTATCATTAGTATGTATTTTGTAAACATTCACCTCTTTGATAATGAATTTTATGCCTCAATGATAACATGAAGACGGCTATCTAGTTAATATATATATATCTGTGGTCCGTGACTGATGAGAACTACATAAAAGATAAAACAAATAATACTAAAATTTATGATAAGTGGCACGTTGCATGTCAATATTGAATATTGTTATTTCTTATTTAAAATGTTCAGGTTTTGGGTCGTTGGAAAATTCAACACTTTATAATAATTCCTATTGTAAAACCAAATTGATTTTAGTCATTTAAATATTTTTTATTACTTCACCGATATAGGTATTAGTGTATTACACTATGGAAAATAAAATAATTTGTGTGCCAGGTAAGTTTTGAATAATTTTTGAATAGAGTCAGTTTTAACAGTAACGCATAACAATTATAATTTTAATAATCTTGTATGTGTCTATCGTCCACATTTAATTCAGCAATTCTAGTCTCCAATTTACTCTTGATTAAGTTTTCTATATTTTTTTTTTTTTCATACGAGTCGTGTTTAGGCTATTTGTAGCTTTTATTGTGTTATGCATTGTTGTGTGAGAACTAAATGATTATTAGTATGAGCACAGAATAGAACACGAGTGTAATATTTTTGTATTGTTGGAATCTCTGCTTGTATCTAATATTATATTACGGCAGAGTAAAATGCGGGGTTAACTCACGTACGTCCAAGCAAGTGTTATTTGCACTGTACTGTTTAGTATTAGGTAACTAATGTTTAGAACGCTTTAATTTTATGTTACAAAAACTACCTAGTTTTCTTCATCAGTCCAATAGTAGTAATGAATACTAATGATCCAATTTTATATTTGAAAACAGATTCTAATTCAGCAACAAGTTTACTTGACATTAGTTACGCAATTTTTTTTCAATCTATTTGTTTATAAAAATATATAGAAAAAAGAAAATTAATATTTCAAAAAACAAAAACATTATATTTAATTAATAATGATATTTCAAAATGTGGCCTGACCGATCTCAAGTAGACTTTATATGGAATTGAAATCAATTTTCAAAATTATCACCTCATAAAATTGATCACTGATGTAAGAAAAATAGGTAGTTTTGGGTGAAAAATCAACTAGTATCCAATGATCTCAACAATAGTTTCCATCTCATTTCTTGTTTCCCTATTCCATTATTGTCTCTATTTTTCTTTTGTCAAAATATATAAAATATCTATATAATTAAAATGTTTTATACAGGACAACGACTATGTCGACTAGATTCAACGCATACTCTAGGTAAAGGAACATACAAAAGGCAAGACTATATTTATTCTAGTTTGGCTGGTATTGTCAATGTAGACGACACAAAAACGGTAAGTAAAAATGAACCAATTCATTAAACATATTATATATCTATATAACAAAATATTTTAGATTTCTGTAATAGAAGTTCAAAGTAAAGATCAAACAATTGTGCCAGCACCAGGTGATATCGTAACAGCAATGGTAGAGTATAATATTAATTTAAACAATTTAATTAAATTAATTAATTGTCTCTTTCAGGTTACCACATTAAACCAAGATATGTGTAAGTGTTTAATAACAAGCGTTTGTGGACATGAATTAAATGAAACTTATAGAAGCAGTTTAAGAAGACAAGACGTACGCACAAAAGAAATTGACAAAATCGATATGTTGCAGTGTTTTAGACCAGGAGATATAATTTTAGCGAGAATTGTAAACAATTATAAGCAAATTACTTACAATTATTTAATTTTTAATTTTTTTCCTTTAAGTTGCCAATGACTGAAGCTCATACCTTTAAACTAACTACTGCTGAAAATGAACTTGGTGTAGTCATAGCATGTAGCGAATATGGTGATTACTTAATAAATATTAAATATTGTATTTACTACAACTTAATTATTTCATTAATATTTGTTATATTAGGACATTCAATGACTCCAATTAGTTGGACTGAAATGCAATGTACAAAAACAGGAATAGTGGAGTATCGAAAAGTTGCCAAAATTGGTCAAGATGACGAAAACAAAAAAGTTTAAATGTTATCTTTTATTTTCAACTACACATATTTTATGTAATTAAATTTTCTTTGAAAACTTAATATTTTATAAAATTAAACGAATCAACTTTTAAAAAAAAAAAAATGTTTAACAATATGTATTACATTTTTATTTCAACACCATAATTGAAATAATAATAAAAAAAAAGTATGTCAAGAGACTTGAGAAGGATTAACTTGATTTTGTTTCTTAATTTGAGCAAGCTTATAAAATTCTTGTAATTCTTCTTCAAATGATACTTTTTCAGGGGTTGGTGATTTTACTACTTCTTCAGGTAACTTGTATGTATACCAATCAGTTAACCATTCATCATCTAAATAATTATAATAAGTAAAAAAACTTTAATTTATTAATATTTTAAATACAATTACCTAAATCATAATAAGGATTTTGTGTTTGTTTCCGTTCGCCAAATCTAATATCCAATTGAACTTGAGTTTTATCATTATTTCCATGATTAATTGCACGTTCAGCCTCTGATTTCTCTGAATATGTTACAAAAGCGTAATAAACTCGAAAACTATAATATATATAAAAAAAAAAAATTAAATTAAATTAAACTTTTTAATTTATCTAATAAATTTGCATACTCTGGTTTTTTGTGTAATGTAAGAGATTGTATTTTACCAAACATCTTAAACCGATTGTATAAGTAACGTTTTCCATACTTTATTGGTATCTGTCCAACATAAACTACTTTTTTCTGGTCTACAAACTTAGACCTACAAAAATCATATTTTATATATTAATATAATTATTGTGCATACTTCAAAGTAATAATGAATTTATTGAATATTACCTTGAAACCATTTTTCTTGTATTTTGTCCATATTGTCCAGCATGTTGTAAAGTATCAATTTCACCATGATTATAGTAGTCATCAGAATTTGATGATGACAATGACCAAGTTTTATTACAATTAGACCTTAAAAATTATAAAATTAAATAACAGTTCATTATTTCTTGTATTAATTATTTAAACCTTGATGAATTGTGACGTGACGAATAAACTCTACTCTGAAGATTTTTTTTCTTATACTTGTCACCTTTTGTTGGGTATCCTAAATCATCATGAATATCAGAGTATTTCCCTTGAGTTTTATCATTTGACATAATTGAATCATCTAAAGTATTCTCATTTTCTAAAAATAAAAAATTAATTGATAGAATACTATTTGTAAACAATTTAAATAATATAAATTACCAATATTTTCTAATAAATGCCCCTTCATTAAACTCGAAGTCTTAGCTATTTCAGATGCTAAAATAATAATAATATTTTTATTAATTTATAATTTATAAAATAATAAATAAAAAAATAAATTATAATATACAATTGAATGACTTTTCAGTTATATTTTTATTCTATATACATAAAATTACCAAAAGATGATGGTAAAAGTTGTTTAATGTATTCTATTTTCATTCGTTTTTTTTGCAATTCCTGATCTTCAGTGGATATTTCTTGTACAATACTATTTGGTTCTTCAATTTTTCTTTTTTGTCCAATAAAATGCTCGGCAGTGTTTTGGTCAAATTCTTTTATTATGGCTTCCAATTTATCATTTGCTACAGGTGCTTCATTGTTTTCTAAATAATTATTTAAATATCATACACATATATTAATTTATTTATATAAATATTACCTAAATTATTTAATAATCCCATTTTGCCTCTTTTAGCTCTAAACTCTTCCCAAGAAATTTTCTTCTTTTCAGTTTCCAAATTGGTCCCATTATTAATTGTGCAAGTCTGAGAAATAATATCATTTTTCAAGGAAGTCGTATTTGGTACTATGTTTTCTTTTTTTATATTTATGACTTTTACATTTTCAATATCTAAGTTATTTAAATGTTTTACTTCTTTACAAATATTGTTTGGATTTTTTTCACTATCTTGTTCATTAATTTTAACAATGTTTTGTTCAACAGCATCATCAATATCATGAAATTCAGATTTTACAGTTGTTATTTTAACATTAGATGATAAATGGCCAACACTTGTTTTGCAAAAATTATTGTTCATATTTTGAACATCACACCTCTCATCATTTTTCATAGACATTTTATGAGTACCTTGACGATTTATAACATTTTGTGGTAATGAAGACAAAACATTATCTTTAATTTTTACAAAACTATGATTATCGATCATCATTTTTGGCAGCTTTTCATTTAAACAATATGATTCTACCTTCATATCATTGTTTTGATTAATAGTTTCACGAATATTTGGAAGTTCAACTTTTAAGAGTGTTTTGTTTACTAATTTTTTTTTCATATTTCCAAGTTCTTTATCACAATTATTGTTTGTGATATGTTTATCTTGGTTTATAATAGTTTGATTAGAAGCTTTATCTGGTCGTTTTGAAATTGATTTATTTAATAATGAAGGTGAAACACTATCTTTTTTTTGCTTCAAACTATCATAATCAGAAGAAAAGGGTTTTACTTTCATTTCAATGTTTTGGTTAATAGTATCATCGATTTCCATAGGTTCAGATTTTATTTTTATAATAGGAATTTTATCATGAACTGGCATTTGGCCAATTCCTATAACTTCACTTTTTGCAACTAATTTTGCATAATTTTTAATAGGTTTTTTGGATGCCTTGTGAACACTTTGGCACTTTGAAATTAATCCATTTGATAATGAAACTAAAACATTACTTTCTTTTGACTTTATCCTATGATTATTAATCAATGTTTCTGCTGGAGTATCAGAAGAAAAAGGTTTTACTCTCATTTCAATGTTTTGGTTAATAGTATCATCGATTTCCATAGGTTCAGATTTTATTTTTTTAATAGGAATTTTACCATATGCTGACATTTGGTCAATACTTATAATTTCATTTTTTGCAATATGTTTCACATCATCATTTTTAATAGGTTTTTTGGAAGCCTTGTGAACACTTTGGCGCTTTGTAATTAATCCATTTGATAATGAAAAGACAACATTACTTTCCTTTGGCTTTATTCCATGATTATTAATCAATGTATTTGCTGAATTATCGTAAGAAAAAGGTTTTACTCTAATTTGAATGTTTTGGTTAATGGTATCATTGATGTCAACAGGTTCAGATTTTATTTTTGTAATAGGAATTTTACCATACGCTGACCTTTGGTCAATACTTATAGCTTCATTTTTTGTAACATGTTTCAAATCATAATTTTTAATAGGTTTTTTGGAAGCCTTGAGAACACTTTGGCGCTTTGAAATGAATTTTTTTGGTAATGAAGATAAAACATTACCTTCCTTTGATTCCATGCTATGATTAGTTATCAATATATCTGCCGAGTTATCAGAAGAAAAAGATTTTACTCTCATTTCAATGTTTTGGTTAATAGTATCATCGATTTC
>JAIUCT010000007.1:6593972-6653880 GCA_021307375.1 Tetraneura akinire
TTTGGTTAATAGTATCATCGATTTCCATAGGTTCAGATTTTATTTTTATAATAGGAATTTTATCATGAACTGGCATTTGGTCAATTCCTATAACTTCACTTTTTGCAACTAATTTTGCATCATAAGTTTTAATAGATTTTTTTGAACCCTTGTGAACACTTTGACGTTTTGAAATTAATATATTAGGTAATTTAGATATATTATCTTTTTTTGATTTCATTTTATGATTATTTATCAATGTATTTGCTAAATTATCAGAAGGAATAGTTTTTTGTTTCATTTCAATGTTTTGGTTAATGGTATCATTGATTTCTACAGGTTCAGATTTGATTTTAATAGGAATTTTATCATATACTGACTTTTGGTGTATATCTAAAACTTCATTTTTTTCAACTAGTTTCACATCATAAGTTTCAATAGGTTTTTTAGAAGACTTGTGAATACTTTTGCGTTTCGAAATTAATATATTTGGTAATTTAGATACATTATTTTCCTTTGACCTTACTTTATGATTATCAATCAATGTATTTGCTGAATTATAAGAAGAAATAGGGTTTTCTCTCACTTCAATGTTTTGGTTAATTGTATCATTGATTTCTATAGGTTCAAATTTCATAATAGGAGATTTATTATTTACTGACATTTCATCAGTACTTAAAATTTCTTTGCACTCATCATTTTTAACAGTTTTTATAGTAGTTTTACTCATTTTTCCATACTCTCGAAAAGAATTTTTTAATGATGAAGATGTAACATCATCTTTACTTTTTATTAAACTACAGGCCATTGTATTATCTTGTAAAGAATCGCTAGGATAACATGGTTTTACTTCCATGTCAACAGTGGTTTCTTCAGTAGATTCATTATTTTCAGGTTCACATTTAAAGAAATGTAATACTGATGTATGCTTAACACCTAAATCTTTAGTTTCTTGAAAAGGATTATATATAAAATGGTTAATATCACAATTTTCAGTACTTTTTATTAAAGTTCTATTAATGCCTATCTTTGGAGTAAAATTGTTTGGTAATAAAGATGAAGAAATATTTTCATCTACTTTTACCAAATTGTGCTCTTCAGATGTAGCTTGTAAATTATCAGGAGAAAAGCATGGATTCAATTCTTCTTCTTTTTCTATTTTTAATTTTAATGAGCAATCTTCGTTTTCTGAAATTGTAATTTTTACATTAAACAATACTAAAATTATTATTTTTTTATTTACCATCAGTACTAAATAATTCTGAATCAAATAGTTTTGAAAAACTCAAATTTTTACAGTTTTCTGAGAGTTCAAAATTTGTATTATATTGTATCGACCTAAAAATAAAATTAAAAAAAATTATATATTAAATACAAATATGAAAAAAGAAAGGGAAGGAAAACATACAAAGAGGATAGTGTTGAATTTTAATTACAATTCGAATGCAATGATTTATCATAAATATTCAAAAAACAATTCTGAGCAAAGTACGGTCAGATTTGGGTATTTAATATTTAGGCGACTCATATAGAGGTTTTATGATAAATTATTTATATTGAAAGTAGACTGATAATGGAGGTATACATTATCCCTTCCTGCGATTTTTTATACTTTATACAGCTATAAAAAAAATTGTTAATGTAATAATTCACAATTAATTGGAAATGAGTTAAGTAAAATGTTCAATACAATACAATATTCAACATTTTTTCAATTTTATTTAATATTATTGTAATATAATAAGAAATATTTAATTTTAATTTTCGTGGTAAATGACGTTTATTGTCATTTTTTCCACCACATAGGGTACTGTTTAAGAAATTCGAAAAAAAGAACCTAAATAATGTACTAACTATATCCATTTTCCAACCGGAAAAAATATGCTATTCGTAAAAATCGGAAAATTATTTTGGGTAGTTAATGTGTCTTCTGACATAAAAAATAAAAATCAAAAAAAAGATACAAATCATTGTAAAACCAATACATTCTTTACTTGAATAATTGTCCAAGTAATTATTAAAAGTTTAACTAACACTAAATAAATTTTGATTGCACAAATTATTATTAACAGAATAATGGTTTTTCATTTATATTTATGGCATTGGTCTTTGCTATAGTGTATATTTTTGGAATATATCAAACAAATAATTACAGATTTAAAAATTGATAAAATAATGCATTAATTTAACAATTTTTAAAACTCTATTACTTTGTTAGACAAATTTTTCGAAATATGAGTATGGGTTCCCTTGGTAATGTTGTTCTCTATCTTTTTTATAATGAGAATTTTATTTCTAAAATTACTTTATACTTTTTACTGTTTTTCATGAACATGTTTTTACATTGGAATATAGGTGGTATAGCATCCTCTTTAAAATTGAAATTAATATAGATTTTTCTTATTATATTACAATATTTTACAATAATGTTAAATAAAATTGACTATTTTTTTTTAATTTTATTGAAGCTTAAATACATATTACTTAACTCAGTTTCAATTAATTGTGAATTGTTACATTTACAATTTTTTTTTTTTTTTTTTAAAGGGGTATTGGTTTGGAAGGGATACAGGTATAAAGAGTGTAGTGTTAAATTTTAATTACAATTTAAATGCTATGATAAATCATTACAATCGAAAAACATAGTCTATGTATTAATATCTATGTATATAATATTCGTATCAAACTGTAAAATATATTATCAATTCATCAAAATTATTATTAAAAACTTATAGTCAGATATACTAATCTATGCTTATAGTAAAATCAATAATTAATGGTTACTATCACATTTTTGTTTGTATTTCATTTAAGTTAAAGGCATTACAAGCATTTCTCTAATTTGTAAGAGGTCAAGAAATATTTTAAGAAACGCTGATCTAGAATTTATTTTTGATACATGTTGAGTTAGGTGAGCATCATATACTATAATAATTATTATTACACGAGCTTACAAAATATCATTTAACATTTGTACATATATTTAATATTAATTATATTAAATCTTTAATTAAATTTTTTCTCTCAAAAATAAATTATTAATCTACAACAAAAATAAATATTTTACATGATATGCAGTAATAAAATAAATGTGTAAATTTATCAATTACATAATCAAATTAGGAAAAAATTCATATATTATAAAACACATTTTTAAAAGAGCTGATACTCCTGCCGCAGGGATATAGGTGTGCAAATCGTAGTGTTTAACATTAATTAAAATTTGAATGCAATGACAAACCATTGCATTTAAAAAAAACTATTCTAAGCGAAGTTCAATCAGATAATCTAGGTACCTATTAATTAATATATTTCCATTTGTTCATCATTTTATCGTCGTTTTTTCTAACACATAGGGTCAATTTTGAGAAATTCAAAAAATGACCTAAATAAAGTACCAACAATATCCTTTTTCTAACCGGAAACATATGCTATTCGTGAATATTGGAGCATTATTTCGGGTAATAAAAGTGTTTTCAGACATAAAAACAAAAATACAGAAAACTAAAAATATTAACGTTAAACAGCTGTAAAAAAAACTCGAGACTAGGGATTTTTCTAATATTTTGAACTCATGTTAAGTAATATATATATATTTCGGTAAAATTTTCCTACCTTAATGCCAAAAATTGCAAATTTTACAAACATTGTATACAAAAAAACAAGAATTTTATGAAATATTCAAAGTGCTATATTTTGTAGAAAAATTAACGTAACGGTTCCAAAATTTTACAACATATATATAATACCTATGTAAATACCCAATACAACTTTCAAGTCTCTAACTTCAAAATTGCCCCAGTTATCGTGAAATATTGAAATTGAATTCGTTAAAATTTCAGTTTTTATCATTTTTTCTACCGCTTAGAATCAATTTTGAGAAATCTGAAAAATGATCTAAAAATAAAGTACCAACTCCATCCACTTTCCTACCAGAAACATATGCTATTCATGAAAATCAGAGCATTATTTTGGGTAGTAAGTGTCTTTATACTTAAAAAAAAAAATTCACACATCATTGTAAAAGCAATACATTCTTCGCTTCGCTCAGAATCTATAATACTAATATTTATAGGTATTTGATATTTTATTTTTACAGGAAACCAAAATTATTTATTTATCTCTTTTAATGTGTTTGTATGAAAAACTATAAATATTTCGTTTCAAATAATTGTATAAAAAGTTAAATTTCCTTGAATGAAAACTATAGGTTCAATTTTTTTAAATGATCTAATTTGTCATGGTTTGTAATAAATTAAAAGAGGAAATGTCAAAGCACAAATACACAGTTATTTTATCTATATATATAATTGAAATAGTAAACAATTAAATTCTGACTTACGATGAATAATATGAATCGTATATGTTATCAAAGTTGATATGATTATCAAACTCGTTTAACTAAAAGAAACAAAAATAAATTATTAAACATGTTCCATTAATGTAAAATGAAATCAAAATAATACCTTAGATATGTCAAAACATAATAACTGATCACTGAATGGAAAGCAGTCCTTGGATGGCAACCTGTAATATAGAACGATAAAATTATGAATTTGAATGGACGACTTAACAAATGACTAGAACTTACTCCAAAAAATCTGAATACATATTGTCAAATTTAAAACAAATAAGCACAACAGTAATCCAAACTTGTTAAATGTCGTCTTTAATAATAACAATTGTACAGGGACAGGTACGGGTATATTATGTAACAAATCTATTGTAATTATACAACAAAAACTACTACAATAAATTACCTATAAAAAAAAAAAAAAAAAAAACAAAAACATTGGAAAAATAAAATATGTCATTGAATGCGATTAAAAAGAAAAATAAACATATAAAAAACAAATATCTAGGTTGTGATGAGAATACAAGATTCAATCGGCGGTCAACTACTATTTTTAAACCATTGACTTACCTAACCTAAAACGATTGAAAGTTCAAATCCGGAATGGCTGTCGTTTTCAAACGTCCAGTGCAAATGTGGATGCAACGTTATGTTACTGTTTTGCAGTGACAAACGTCAAAGTGGCAAAATCGCGACAACCGCGTGACAACGGCGGACGCGAAGTTCGACGAGAGGTCGTGTTGGACACGAAATCACGAAGAGGATATATCACGAGTTTTAAACGTTAGCGGCGAGCGAGACTATCGAACGCGACGTTAATGTGTGTAATTTATAATGGTAAAATAATATTACGGTCGTCAAGAACGACGGCGGTGGTAAAAAGTGTATCAACAACGTATTATTAATAATAATAATTTGTTTAGGAACTATAAAATACCGATCGGCGTTTGTACTTACGGGTTACGGCGACTAGTGAGGCGCGTATTTTTTGTGTGTAGTGTGTTTACTGTACACTGTACGCGCGATTAACAATTATTGATAAAAATAATATTACCAATAATTATTGTCGTTTGTATACATAAAGTATTCGTTACGTCCGCAAGTGTGTGTGGTGCGTAACGATGCGTACGCGCGTGAACGATAAGATAAGTTGCGGATCGTCTTTACCGTGCGGTGTGCGACGCAAGTAGTGTTCACGATGATTTTTGAAGTTTAGCAAAACAATGTACCTTTACGGTAGTACACAACACGAACGTGTTTACTTCAATAAACTTCCATTCTACTTCTACGTTGTTACGTTAATTCCAAAGAACGGCGCGGCGTCGTTGACATCGGATTAGCGGTGGTCGGTTCATAGACGTAGACGAAAGTCGAGAAACATACGGGCGCAAAAAGTCGAAGTATAGAGATCGGAGTATCGCTGTATCGAACAACGTCGGTGACTCGTTACGGTACCTCACGTGGTCCCATGCATCGTTATCACGTGACAACGGTGATTACGAGATAAACGCATGGAAAAAAAATGTGTTTGCGCGCCATTTTACTATCGTGGTCTGGGTCTATATCACGATTTAAGATACATAGGTTGGAACTCAGCCTATGAAAACAATCCCAAAACATGACTGGTAAATCTACAACTGTTGAAATCAGCTGTTAAACTAATGACTAGCGCAACCAGCGGAATTATTTGTAACTAGAACAACATGATTAATAATTATTTAACTTTAATTGTTTTATTTATTTACTTTATTAATAATTATTAATTAGTAATCACATTTTCACACTTCAGTGTTCAGTCTATAGTTTATATTTCATTTTTAATTCCTTATGCAAAAAACGCGGGAATTTTGAAAGTTGTTATCTTGAAACTTAGTTATATTTCACTTTTAATACCTTTACAAAAAACGCGGGAATTTTTAAAGTTGAATAATTGATCACGTTGTTCTAGTTACAAAAATTCCGCTGGTCGCGCTAGTCATTAGTTTAACAGCTGATTTCAACAGCAGATTTACCCATAGATTATTCTAAGGATTTACCGGTCGGTTTTCTTTTCATAGGCAGAGTTCCAACCTATGTATCTTAAATCGTGGTCTATCTATATATCATGACAAAATATTTTGTCATGGTCTATATAGGCATACCATTTGGCATTTACTGATGTCTCATTTAGTTTTTAATTTCTTATTGCTCGGTATCAACGAAAGTTGTGTATTTATAAATTATTTATAATCATATACGATAATACGATATATAATACAGAAAAAAATTGTTTTTAAAACACTCAGATCGTTGGCCATAAAAAATATTGAAAAATAAAATATATAATTTACCAAATACCTTACTTTTAATTCTGATTTATTTATTTATCCTATAACAATATATTATATATTTTAGTAATACGTACACTACAAAGGTAGTCATATCAAAGTATAAATGCATCTAACAATATAACATAACATAATTATATGAGGATAAGGATGTAAACTAATTACTCTTTTATTATAAAATAAAAAATTATCTATATTTTAAATAAACTATATTTTTTTTTAAATTTTTAACATTTTTAAACTTTATTTTAAAATTTATTTAACAACAATAATACATCTTAACATGGTATATAAAAATATAAAAATATATAAAATATAAAAATAAAATAATTTACTTGAGTTTAATTAAATAATGGTTTTAGGAATAAATATTTTTCATATATTGTTAGAAATATTAAACAAAATCATAAATGTAACAATTAATTGGTTAGTTGTAATGCACATTCCAGCAGAGGATATATCTAAAAAACAAATAATATAATATAATTATTATCTTAATCAAACAAAATACAAAATGAATTTTACTTGATGCTAATTTCTTGTTGAATACAGGACAACCTTGATATGGAATTTTTAATTTAATATTAGTAGGATAATAACCACTTATTTTCAATGTTTGTGAAGGCAATTGACCAATTGCTAAGAGTTTACTAAAATCTGATTCTAAATCATTAGCTATAGCTCCTAATTAAAATAAAAAAATTAGAATAAATTAAATTAAAATTAAAAGCAATGTAAAAATTTACCTTTGAAATGTACCAAATATTGAATGCAAGCTCCATTATGCAATATTTTGGTTTTCCTACTATCTACAGTAATCATCCAATCAGGAACGCCCATCACATTTCTGACAGCTTCAAAAAAGTTGGTTGTTTCATACTTTGTAGTTTTCCTTACATTCACATATTTTATAATATCTTTATCATATTCAATATTAGCACATGCTAATTTTTCATAACCATTTTTTGCAAACACAACAATAGATCTACCAACGGCAGAAATATCTCCCTCTAAAATATAAATATATGCTTGAAAATATTTCACATGAATAATCTAAGTTTATATATTATATACAGTTATATATATTATATTAATTACCTAAAGGTAAATTTGGATCAGAAAATACCATTGAATGAGACCCAATATCGATATTACCCAAACGACCAGATATATCTCCAACATAACACCGTAAAGGTTGATCAGGTCCACACTCATCTTCATAAAGTTTGACCTATTAAAATTATAATTAAAACAAATAATTTCTGCATTTTTTCTTTTAATATAAAATCTAACCCCATATAATAAAAATATAAAATAAAACATTTCATTTTGTATAAACTTTAAATAATTTTACATTTAATGGATCAGCTAATTGTGTGTAATATGGATTCCAAATGTACCCAGCTGCTGTACATCGTGTCCCATGATCTTTAACTGTTGCATCAATGCCAACTGAATTAACATAAATTGCCCATTTATGGTTTTTGGTCTACAAAATTATTTTTGTTATAATACACACACGTACGAGTGTAAAATTATACAAAAAATTAAATCTAAGTATTTGCATTTCTAAACTCACCATATTTTTATTGTATGAACCCGGATAATGTAAATTAACTTCAATTACAGTATCGCTTTTAGTTCCATCATTATAAACTAATTGAGTCTAAAATGTGAAAGTAAAATAAAATAAAATATTTGCATTAATAATTAATACATTTAATACAAACCATTCGTATATAGCCATAAAGAAAACCATTTGGATTATGAAAAGAAGCCATAGCTCTTATTTCACGAGCTTCTGAAGGGGCATATCCTCTTTCTATTGTAGAACATACTAATCTATTAAAAATCATTAACATATATTATTTATATAAAAAAAAATTATATAGGTACTTTACATTATATATTACTAAAATATATTAAATTACCTTTTTTTAGAAGGCATACCATGTATTATTACTGATCGACCTAAAAATACTAATTGACCAAATAACTGAACATGTGTATCATTACCAATTACAGATAATGTCTTGGCACCATGTATTGAGCCAAATCGTGAACTCCAATCACCATATCGTAAACTTCCAGTTTCTGTACTATTCCATGGATCCCAAATTTCATATAAATTAAAACTTTCACAAGGTAAATCTAAACCACCATCAACTGGATTCTATTATTATAATACATAAACAGTAAACAAAAATTGAAACTTAATATTTTATAAATTAATTAAAAAAACCACTTGCGGAATAAACATAGTAATCATGTCCTCCTTGTACACCTTGCAGGTTAATTTCAAAATCAACTGGATCATATTCAGATAGTTGGAATAATTCAATTTTTCCAGAAACAGAAACTGTATCACTATTACTATACCAATCCTTTACTACTGCTTTCCGATGCCACACTTTTTCGATCCTAAAATGACCATTAAAATGTAAATGATTAATTAATTCAATTAGTTATATTTTTAAATTATATTATGTATAATATAGTTGTATATTACATGTATATGTTACTGCGAATAACCAAATATAGTATTGTCGACAAACACTAGTAAATGTCGACATTAACTAAGCTAATTTGTGAATGTCCAAAAAAATTTTGTTTTTGAATATTTATGACATTTACTGGTGAATGTCAACATACTCAAAATATAAAAAATACTTTTATTTAATGATGATAATTATAATATATAACTGAATAAAAAATATCTACTATAATATGAATATAAATATATAATTAATAAATTAGCAAATTTTTTTTTAAATTTTGTATATTAATTATATTATGAATTATGATTATTTAATATTAATTAATTTATAAATATAAGACATTAGAATATTATTTTACATTTAATTACATTTTTGATATTACATATTAACATAAAGTAAACAAAATGTTTGTAAATTTTTAACTATTAAATTTATTGTAAAACATTTCATGGTGAACAGTGTATAATATAATATACCTATAATATATAATATAATATATATATATATAGTGTAATAGTAATATAGTCTATAATATTATTCTTCTTGTATCTATAATATTCTATGATTGGACACATAACGAAAACTAAAGTCTAAAATATATAAAAATACAAAAACATTATACAAGAAAACTATACGTCTTTGAAGTTTACTAAACATATAAAATAAAATATAATATAGAATTACATCAATTAATCAAAATGAAAATATAATACCATTACAATTATATATTTTTATCTTTTAACATACTCCAATCATTTTCAATCGGTCTTTCACAGTAACATATATATTATATCTATACATTATTAATAACTATATAAAAATTAAAGATATGTTACAGTTCTTATGTATAATTAAAGAGTAAAATAAAATAATTTATACCAAACTTATATACAAATCGTATTAGGTAGCAATATTATATTAATTAAATTTTTTGATTCTGAGGGAAACGAAAAATGTTTTGGTTTTACAATGATGTGTTTTTTTTTTTTTTTTTTGTATGCCTGAGGATACTTTTACTACACGAAATAATGCTCTGATTTTCATGAATAGCATATGTTTCCGGTTGGAAAGTGGATGTGTTGGTACTTTATTTAGATAATTTTTCGAATTTCTCAAATTTGACTCTATGCCATGGAAAAAACGACGAAATAACTGAATTTCTCACGAAAACTGAAATTTCAACGAATTCGCTTTAAATATTTCACAATAATTCAGGCAATTTTAAAGTTAGAGACTTGCAAATTATAATGAATGTTTATATATATATTGTACCTATGTAAATAGGTACAATTTTTAATAATTGAAATCCAAGTAATTCCAAATTTTCTGACTTTTATTAATTTTTATTTTAAAAGTATTGAGAAATTATAAAAAGAATGCTTGTATGGATTCTAAGATTTTCGTTTAAACTAAAAATATCAACTTTAAACTGCTATAAAAATAAATTTAATATTTTGATAGCATGTTAAATAATATATGAGTATACTTCAGTAATATTTTCAGACCTCAAAACCCAAAACTGCCAATTTCATCAATCATTATATACATAATATATTTTATCACATATATATTGTACCTATATAAATTCCCAATAAAATTTACAAGTGTCTAACTCTAAAATTCACTAAGTTATCGTGAAAAATTGAATTCGAATTCGTCAAAATTTCAGTTTCATGAAAAATACTGTTATTTCGTCTTTTTTTCTTTCGCATAGGGTCAATTTTGAGAAATTCAAAAAATGATCTAAATAAAGTATAATTACATCCACTTTCCAACCGCTATTCGTGGAAATCGGAGCATTATTTCGGGTAATAAAAATGTCTTCAGACAGAAACTAAAAAAAAAAAAAAAAACAAAAATCACTCATTATTATAAACCAATACATTCTTCTCTTTGCTCAGAATCTAAAAGAAGAGCTGATTCTCCTGACGCAGGGATACAATACAGGTGTGCAAATCATAGTGTTTAATTTTAATTAGAATTTGAATGATATACCATGGCATTTGAAAAAAAAGTATTTTGAATGAAGTTCTGTCAGATATAGGCATTTATGTGACAAGGGATTTTATGAGCATTTATATTGAACTGAGAGACTTGAACATTTTATAGGGTGTTAATTTATATACCATATATGTACCTATATGGTCCCTATATGTGTGATAATATTTTGCGTTTTAAATATTTAATAAAAAATGTCAAAATTTAATCAGTACTTACATTATCTGACTGAACTTCTTTCAAAATCATTTTTCGAATGCGACGGTTTATCATTGCATTCAAATTCTAATTAAAATTAAACATTATGACTTGCACACCTGTATCCCTGCAGCAGAAGTATCAGCTCTTCTTTTATTAATTTATTTCAATGACTTATTCTTCAATATAAATTTATCTTAATAAATTGTTTTAATTATAAACATGCAATTATTAAAAAAAAAATTTTAAGATCTGTTTCGATAATTAAAATTATTATTTATTTTTTTTTTATTTTCTAGTTTTTGTAGTTTATAATTCATGCAAATTGTATTCATTTTTAATACATCCACCATATTTTCTTTAATTATAAAATTACTTTGAACAAGCTAAACGATCTCCACGAGCTTGTGGACCATGATCATCATAAATTACAAGTGATTTACCAATAATTGAATTTATTCCAAACAATAACATGTGTTCATCCACATACATATGTCTACTTATACCTATTGATTTTAATTTATTACCAGCTATGGACAAACTATTCAAACGAGAGGATAAATCACCTACACTGCAATATTTAAGAGATTTACTGCACAAAGAAGTCATATTATTTTTCACTACCTAATTTTAAAGATATTTATTAATAAACAGTAAACATAATAAATGTATTTAATAATTATAAATTAATTAATATTAATACTTTATGTGGGTCGTATATAGAGCCAGCACTTTTACATCGATCCATCCAATTATAAAAATCTTTACCAGGTGGTAGTGTATTTATAGACCACCTATGTTCGCTAGAATCTTCAAGTGTAGTACCATCAGCATGAACTAAACTTTCAATAATCACTACAGTTTCAGTAGCACCAATATCAATTAGTTGACGAAATACAATTCTTCCCACTAGAGGATATCGGAAAATTGCTTCTGCTGTTAAATAAGTGACTTTAGTTTTAGAATTTGAACCAGTAAATGGTATTAATGTAGTACATGCCCATATTTCTTTATTTCTAAAAAAGATAATAATTTAAATAATTTTTATAACATACCTATAACAAAACACATGTTATATTATTTACATGTATATAACTAATGATCTATGAATAACACTGTTGCTTCCAAATAAAGGTAAAAATATATCCCAACTGGAACTGTCATAATTATATTTTCCGCTAAGATCACCAATAGCATATTGATCTTGAGTTAGTCTTTCAGTTACAGTAGGAAACAATTTACTAGTAGGATTAAAAATATTGCCGATACCCAAACAATTATTATTTATATTTAATGGTGTTTTATATGTTTTTGGAATTAAGGGCATTTCATGTAATGCTAAAGTGGTATCACTTGGAATTGTTTCAACTTTACTATAAACATTAGTAACTTCAAATTTTGATTTTTGCCATAAAGTCAATTCAAAGTTTACTTTTGTTTCATTTACAAATCCTCTATAATAAAATAAAACAATGCACTATAAATTGTATTAAAAATAATTAAATTTAATAATAAACAAAATTACTTAAGTGTAATGCCTTTTTTTAAATTGATTTGTGCACAATCCAAAATATTATCACTGCGTTCACTATCAAAGATAACCATGTATAATGCTCTGCTCTCATATTCAATATCAAATGTTGCCAAATCAGTATCTCGTATTAATGTTTTTTTCCCAATTTGGACAGGCCCAAGACGAGCGCTTAAATCTCCTAATCCTGTAGATTCTGGATCATATAAAATCTGAAGAGCATCACAAATGAGTTTAGATTTATCTGAAAAATTAATATATCACAAATATTATAATAATGATACCTATACTTTTATAAATTAACATAATTTTAATTAATAATATTCTAAATTATAATAATACCTAAATTAGTTTCAAGAACATCAGTTGAAAAAATTTTCCAATTATATGTAGATAGCTCAGATTTTAAACTTTTTCTATCTTCAAGATTTGTTAATATAATAGCATCCATTAATATTCCTGATATTCCAATCCAAGCAATGTAAATACTACCAAAAAATCGAGTTTGAAATTTTGCTTCAGCAATCCGTAATTGTGAATCATCTTTTGCCTGTTAAAAATGATTACATTTTAAATATTTAAATATGTTTAAACATTTAATTTATACATTTTTAGAAATTATATTTTTAAAGACTTCTAAAAATGTGAATAAAATACCATTAGTAATAATAAAAAACAGAATATAGCTGTAGAAAGGATTATAGCTATTAAAAGTTGGTGTTGTATTTTATAATTATGAGTTGTATACAATAATTAATCATTGTATTAAAAAAAAAATACAGTAAATCTTAGTCAGATATACAGAAAATAAATTAATCATTAACTTAATGTTTATTCAAACATAAAAATAAAAAAATTTCCAAAATTGTATCATGTATGTAAAATATCTTTATGAACACTCAATAAAACATTCAAGCATCTATTTTCTGTTACTTATATTTCATTAGATATAATAAAATAAATTTTGTCAAAACTATGATTTCCATTAATTTTACAATTTTTTCTGATATTTTTTTTTAATAGTTTTCATTACCTAAAAGAAACTGTTGGGAAATTCAAAAAATGACTTGAACAAAGTACAAACTAGATAAAATTTTCTTCCGATAACATGCCCCATTAGAAGTATTAAATTATTGTTTTCAAATATAAAAAAGCACACATAGTTATAAAATTAATACCATCTTTATTTCACTCAAAATCTAAAATTATAAATTATCTAAATTTATTAAGGTATTATTATATTTTACTCATTCATACAATAGATACATAAATATATTAATTTATATAAAAATATATAGGTAATTATTCTTAGAATAAAATACATACCATAATTGTTGAACAAATAGTAGTCCCAGCTTCATTTTTAAGTATCAATGATCTATACCAAATTCCCAATGGACCAGTAAGTTGAAAAATGGATTTTGATATTGAAAACTGAAGTTTTGTATGATTTTCTAATGTTAATGCTCCAAAAGTATCATCAAAATTAAAAAATCTATATATATAATTACGCAAAGTATTAATTAATCGTTTAGTATTTATAGGTAATAAGTAACAAATAAATATATCAAAACAGTTGTTAATATTACTTATTTCCTAAGTTTTGATCAGTACATCGATTAGTCAAAATTGAGTAATCAACAGGAAATTCTTTTATTTTCCATGACCATAGTGAAGGTTCTCCAAAGTTATTTAATGAAACAGAAATTATAATTATATCTTCAATTAAAGAATGTTGAGAAAACAATATTGAACCACTAATTTCATGTTGGGAAAATCTAGTAATTAATTGTACACTAGCATTGACGTTGATGAATTCATCTAAGAAAAAAAACAGCAAATATAAATAGAATGAAGATTAATAATTTATATGAACACCATAAGAAATAATTGTATTCATTTATTAACTTCATATTTCACAAAAAAATCCATAATATTAAAAAACTTACCATCTTCAAGACTTTTACAGTATAAAATGTATGGTAGTACAATTAACACCGATAAGTACTTTAACAAAACCATTCCAACGGTTTAAAAAAATTGATTCAACTCATTGAATCTGTATAAATAAAAATTAAACGTTTAATCGAAAATTATTAATTAGTTCTTCAAATTTTCAGGCAAATAACAAACGAATACAAAAATCGCGTGTCGTCAAATAAATTACTCATAAAGTAATAAACATTAAACAATTCAATTAAATTATTACATATTATTAATTATTATTATTATTGTTACACTTAAACTCAAAAATTGGTCACATGAGTACATGACACATACACGATACACGCACTGATAAGTTTTATCAAACGATTTCACCTGTTGCTTGATAACACCAATACATCATTGATTGAAATATTGCATTATACAGAACTATAGTCGGTTATATTGAATTCAAAGATTGCGCCACTAGAGAACACACCATATCCACTGTGTCGACCCTTCGTGGTTGGGTGGAAGTGTGAAAACATTGGAAAGTGAAACTATCCAAAAATCCGTTTCCACTTTTCCACAATTCGCTGTAGAAGTCAGATGCAGCTAGAACTCTCCGAGCGCCGGACGGTCGTTTTACGAGTCCGTATGAATTCGTGTACGTTTTATACCTACTTTTTTTTATTTTCACCACAGTCTAATTATTAATCGATATATTATATTATTATAAATTTTAATATTAAGCAGAAATTTCGATACCCCTAAATAATTTTAATATAGTACAAACTACATAAGTTACAACATGATATTCAATTGACACGTGTAAAAGTTTGCGGTCGAAAGTAAATTTAAAATGGTGATCGAATGTACCAAAAAGGAACGAGACAAACTTTTCAGCCAGTCTAACGATGCACTTTTACCGGGGTAAGTTTCTTTTAATTTTCTATAAAACATTATGTATTAAAATAGGTAACTAAACACTATAAGTATTTCCTTTATTAGTGATTACTAATATTAGTATACTTATGTATTATTATATATATAAGTAATGTATATACTATTTTATATTTATATAATATATGTATAAAATCAATAAAACATTATTATCCATGTTAAATGAAACGTTTACAAAGAACGTGTATTAAATTATTAATATTATGTAGTAGGTATATCGTTTAGTTCAACTTGCCTTAATTTTTAATTAATATTTTTAAATTAATTAAATATATTTTGTAATATAGGATTTATAAATTATAACTCGTATATACACAACCACAAAGGTATAGTAGGCTACGTTTTTTTTTTTTTTTTTTTTTAAATAATAATAATATAGACACTAATAATATAACTATATAAAAAAACAATACCTATTCTATATTGATTTTCCTCGTCCTACATTCAACTAATAGGTACTATTATTTATAAAATATTAATGGTATATGATGTATTGATGTTTTATATATATAACGTGAAAATCGTGAACGTCAACAGGATATAATATATAATGATTGAATGTCAAGCTCATTGACAATAATCTTTCCTGCTCTCTGCAATAAAAAATATAATAATAACAAAATAACATTTTTTAAAAATTACTATATATGAAAAAAATCAAAGGGTGCGACAACCCACCTCATAATTACGTCAATGGTCAGGTATATGAAACTCATTTCTTTTTCCTCACGCTGTCTCAGAATTTATATATTGGCGTAGAATCGTATTAAAAATGTTAGTGCTTGAAACTTTTAGAAAAATAAAAATACGTTATAAATTTATTGAACAGATGACGGATTATATACAAATATTTAAAACAATCCGTTCAGTTATAACAATTTAACAGACTAAGAGTAAAAATAAAAATAAAACACAGGTATAACATATTAAAAAACATATTATAAATACATATTAATATAATCACATGGTGATTGTATTTTAATGCGTATATTACACTTTTTGACAAAATTATACTCATATAATATTAATTTAATAATTTTGCAATTTGAAATAATTATTACGAAATTTTAAATACGTTTACGTACTTTACGTAACATTTACAACGGTTTTGTTCGCTGGTTATATGATAATAATTATAATTAAAAATAAAAATTAAATAAAAATTTCATATTAAGTTGGTAGATAATTAAAAAATGTGATTCAATTATTTAAAATTTTTAAAAATTACCATTTTTTATTCATATATAAATACAACGTGGATGACCTCTCATATTTTTGTTGTTGATTTTTCGTATATTTATGAATATCAGAATATATAATGGGATGAACATTATTTTTGTAATGCTAATACAACAGATAAGTCAAAGACAAATTATATGATCTACGAGCTATCTACTCGTATATTTTATATACTTATTGTTATTAGTTTATTTATTACTTATGTCTATGTGTATGTATCATATATTTAATGACTTAATGGTCAATTTTTTGGGGTAATTTAATTTGTGTAGGAAATTTACCTAACTAGTAAACGATATTTTCTCTTATTTATATTAGATATGTGCTCATATTATTTAAATAAAAATAATAATTTTATGAAACATTAATTATCATCATGATGGTTTAATAGTTTATAGACGTAATTTAATTAACTATTTTTTTTTTTTTTTTTAATTACGGTTTTATTAAGTATGCGTTTCACAATTATTTACCGCTCACCTTTCATATTATTATAATATAATATTATAAATAAAAAGAAATTTCCTTGTATAATTATTATTTTATCATTTTTAAATTTTAAATGCAAATTATACAAATTTTATAAAGTGTACAACTGTAAGGTATTTAAGACTAAACGCGCATGAACGATATTTTAATCGGCCTATTCAATTATGGGTTAGTAACGAATACGGCATTATTTGTAAAAATGCGCATGAGTGATGAAAAAATCGGCCGTTTTTAAAATCTGTTACCAAACACAAATTTCTGATCCGATCGTTATCGATCGATTAATTATCGCTCATGCGCGCCTAGCCTATAAGAGGTATAGGCTGTGTAAAACTGTAAATCATTTTTTAATGAAAAAAATACCTTGACAAATTATTTAATAAGAAAAAAACAAAAAAAAAATTACTAATATTATTATTATTTATAATATTTATGTATTTACTAATATAGTCCATGTGTATGGTCGATTTGACCAAATCTGTGATGTTTGTGTGAATGCTAACAATTTTTGTTTATATTGTAATTATAAGTTAATTTATGTATATAAGATACTATATTATATTAAATAAAAATATAATTTCTATATTATAAAATTTATATTTATAAATTTCATAATTTATTATTAGTCTTCCATTTTATATTATTTAATAAAGGAAAAAAAAATAATGATTACTTTTATAAGTTAGATATATAATTAAATAATCAAAAATAACGAAACAAAATAATGTTATTCGACATTATGTACCTATTATATATTGTATGAATGATGTATTGATGTATAACAATATAATTCATTATACTACTTATAATATTAAATTTTTTTAAACCCAATAATTATTATTATACGTAGTTATGCCTATTACAGATATATATCATTTCATTTTTCATAAAACGTTTAAAAAATAAAATATTTTTTAAACAATTTTAATAAATATAGTACCTATATAGGAGTATATAATGTATATTATGCAAATATATAACAACATTTTAGTGCCCATAATTAACTTTTGTACATAATTCATTGTGCTGTCAAGATAATAATCTATATAAATTGTATCCAAACTAGAATTATTTAAAATGGTAAATTATATTACTATAAAGTAGACGGTTATTTAATTTTTGTGTAGAATTTTAATGGAAATTTTTTAAAATAAACAAAAGAATTGCCTATGACCCTGACCTTCAAAATCATATCCTATTCCTATTAGGAGTCCACTATTCAAGACTTCCATATTTGACATTATTTCTCCAAGGTGCATTGAAATGTTTAAAAACATATCATAAATTATTATTCATCTATCCAAAATCCCAAATAACATATTAGTATATTACTTTCGAACCATAATTTATTTATTTATTTAATAAATAATAATTTACAAATAATTAGGTATATATAGATAATATAATCGATAATAAGTGTAGTAAAATAATGTTATTTTTTAAAAAAAATAATTAATACCATTCGTATATAAATGTCATAATTTTATATATTATATACGTAGGCGAATCAAAAGAGTATAATATACAATTATTTAATTTAAAGTAGGTATAATTGTATTATCAAATAATTGTTCATATGAAATCTAAGACTTAACAGTGTACGCGCACGGTATACCTACTGCAGTTTCATTATTTTAATTAAAAAATAATTTCTTTAATTTTTTGTTTAAATATGCTAAAATGGGGATATTATTGCATACAGAAATGCAGAGCTATGTATATTATATTATTATTTATTACTTATAATATAACCTACTGAATGAATTTAAAATGTATAATATTTCTTATAGCAAACGGTTTTCTTATAGATCTCACTTTCCCAATAATTATGTCAGAAACTATAACGAATGCAATTAGTAATGGTCCATAGAAATTTTCTCACAAACCACCTTTTTATTCTATAATAGTGCGTTATTATTGTTAACAGTTTATATTATTTTAACAATCGCCAATCGGTTTTATACTTTTATGTCCTGCAGATACAATCTATTATTTTTATCCATATAGAAATATGCACGGGAATGGCGAATTTCATGAACAACATATTTTTTTTAAAAAGAGATTTTATTTCAGTTTCATATATAAAGAATTTTATAATGCTATTACCGGGCACCGGTAGTTACTATAATAATGTTTATATATATAAACGTATTAGCGAAAAACTTCAAATACCTACGCTTCTGATAACAAAGTGAAAATTAAAGATATAAAAGCAAATTTATCTATTAATTGGATAGATAATGTAAATAGATAATAAAATCGCATGTCTTTCCACAAAACTCATTAACGGACGTTTGTTTCTATAAATATTGTTTAACTTTAAAATGCGATAAATTTATATAAGTATTTGAGCCTTGATTGAAATTCTTAATAAAAAGTAAACCTTTCCATCATACCGTATTTCCGTGTCAACTGCTTGTTATTGTTGTTTGGCCCTGGTAGTACCACTCTTACTTTCTGTCATTGCATTATATTTATATAATAACATATAAAGTAAATCGTTAACATAATAGTATATAATGCATTTCCGGACTTTTAAATGTTTATATGAAAATATTGCAGAAATATTAAATGTAACGAAACATTTTAAAATACTATATAAAATTAATTATTAATATTTATTACATATTATTATATTAGGTATATATTATAATTATATTTTATATAGGTACTAATTAATATTATTATATCAAATTCCTATTTGTTATAGACTTATAGACAATATAAACAAAAAACAATAATTAATTATAGTATTAAAATAACATTATATTAATAATATTTATAGTATAAAGATACAATTAAAATGAAATATGAATTATATTATTATATTACAAATACCTTAAATATTGGATTATTTGTAATATTCTTAAATTAAAAGTATTTGTAGGAACCTATACAGTTAAACGTTAAACGATAAAAATAACACTTAAATCAAAATAACTAAGTTTTATACACAAAAAATTACTCATATACATATTTTGAAATTGACTTTTCATAAGAGTTTATAAATTTTCATAATACCTATTTTTTTTTAAATTATATTTACGAGACACATGTACCAACTGCTTTGAAATTTGAATTTATTTGAACGAAATATATTTAGTTTTGATTACTTATATATATATACGTAGTTATATTTATGTAACTAGAGACTAGACTAATATTATTATCTACCTACTTAATAATATCTAAATATTTATATTATTCTTATTAGGTATATATAAATTATATTTTTATAGATATACCGGTCATTGCCCAACATTGAAATTTCGTTTTGGAAAACGATATGGGGCCAATACATTGGAAATTATTCAGGTTTGAAAACGTAACTTTATTATTAATATCGGGATTAATATGTTCATGTTAATTGTTAGTTAATTTATAAACTTTGGTGTTTTAATAAATAAAATATTATATCAATTGTTATTATTTCATTAATTTTTGTGAATTTAAGGAACTTCGCGAAAAAGGAGTATTAAAACAATGTGATCTAAAAAATGTATACGTAAGAGATAGCCCATTAGATGAATTAGCTCCAAAACCAAGTGTAAACGATTTAAAAATTAATGTCGACAAACAACAAGACACAGTCAATGACTATCAAAGATATATTTTAGGCTATACCGGTATTCAATTATTTTTTTCTAATATTTTTCTAATTTCTATTACTACTATAATATGACTAAGAAAATTTAGACTTTTTCCTAGTCAATTTTACTGCTTAATATCTTTAACAAGTTCAATATAGAAAAAGTATTTATTGTTTTTTTTTTATATAATCAGGATACATACCAGGGATGCATTTTCGGTATGGTAAAACTTTTTGTAGACTTGCTCAAGAATGTGAAGATAATCTGCTTGTCAAATTATCATCAGAACAAAGTCGAAAAGCTATTGAAAAACCTGTTCGATTTTTTCCTCCAAAAATGGTTCCAGATAAAGCCAACGTACGTCTCCAACATACGTTAAATAAATATAAAAGAAGCAAAGATTTTAAAGGTAATTCATGTATATTATTAAATATATCATAAATATATACGTACAAAGTGCAATACGAAAACTTAACTATGTATTAAACATTTTCAACCATCAATAATAATTATTCGTTGTTTTTATATAATTTAATATGTATAGGTATTAAAAATCGAGCAAGTTTATTAGTTTAAACTAATTTAGGATACTAATTATTTATCTAAGTCTAAATGTTTAATCTAATAGTGGGTTTTTGGATTTTGAATTATTTTCCAAAAATAGTTACATATTATGTGTAATTAGTAATTATTTCAAAACTATTTTTAGTCTGCAGTTTAATTTAAAAATATAAATATACTAATTTATTATAGGTTAGGTTTAATACTAGTTTAGTTAATAAGTAATAATATATTATTTTAATCATGTTATTCATTATAATATAATTTATTTTAGATCACAAAGTATCTTCTGAATTACCTCCTATATCAGGGTATACAGGGCATATTCCAAGACTTAAAGTATCTAACATTTCAGTAAGTTTACCTTTCCACCATTCAGCAAAACTAGGATTGTCGGAGTTGAAACAAGTAAATTATAGTATTACCTATATAAAGTTATCTAAATATTATTTAGGATAAATATTTGAAAAAACAATATTTCTTAGAAGACAAATCTTTTTAAAACATTATATGCGTATAATTAACAATCATCATTTATTAATATTATAATAATGTACAATTATAACATGTTAAAAAAGTTTTTAAATTGTAATAATTTTTTAATATTAATATAATACAATATATTTTACTTAATAATGATTTTATAGCAAATATACTATAAAGTATAAATAAAATATTTTTCTATTTTTCAGAAAAATGAAAAAGCAACTAAAGAATACAGCAGATAGTTATAGTTTATAGATAACTTTTTTTTTTTTATCGAATTATTAACTAAAAATAAACTAGTGTTTTTTCTCTTAATAAAATTTATATGTAAAATATTTTACACGATTATTTTTGTTTTAAATTTTATATGCAACTAGTTACCTAAAAATAGTATAATTTATATGTTTAATGTTTAATTTAATTATTGAATATTTGGAACATTCTGTTTTAAATAAATAAATTATAATTATTAAAATTAGTGTCGATTTATTTATATTAAAATATATATATATAAAAAAATATAAACACTTAAGAATAACTAAAAGATTTTGAGAGAAGAGAAAGAGAAAAATGTATTGGTTTTACAATGATATATGTTTTTTTTTTTTTTTATGTCTGTAGACACTTTAACTACACGAAATAATGCTCTGATTTTCACGAATAGCATATGTTTCCGATTGGAAAGTGCATACCTATTTAATTTTTTCGTTTCTCGGCTTATAAACGTATATTCGACAACTACAATTTGTGAACTACCTATAGTATTTTGAACGAAAACCAATTTTTTTTTTAAATTTTTTCGTTTCTCGCCTTATAAACGATATATTCTACTACTACAACTTGTTAACTAGTATTTGAACGAAAAAAAAATTTTTTTCTAATATTTTCGTTTCTCGGTTTATAAATTATAAACGATATATTCAACTACTACTACTATTCGGATTTCTCAAAATTGACCCAATGCGATAAGAGAAAAAATGGAACAATGGAACCGTTACGTTAATTTTTCTACAAAATATAGAACTTTCAACTTTGAATATTTCGTAAAATTCTCGTTTTTATGTATATAATGATTGATAAAATTGACAGTTTTGGGTTTTAAGGTCTGAAAATTTTACTGAAGTATACTTACATATTACTTAACATGATATAAAAATATTAGAAAAATCATAAGTGTCAATTTTTTTTTATATCTGTTTAGAGTTGATATTTTTAGTTTAAACGAAAATTTTAGAATCCATCATATAAATATTGTTCGTATTATTTCTCAATACTTTTAAAATAAAAATTAATAGAAAATCCAAAAAAATTGAAAAAAATTTGAAAATTTAATTGAAGCATACTGACATATATTTAACCGTAATTCCAAAATATTTGAAAAATTACACGTCTCATTTTTTTTATAATTGTTTAAAGATGAAATTTCAATAAAATCAATATTTATATGGATTTTCTTTGTTATATTTCAATAGTTTACAATAATGTTAAAATTAATTTTTTTAATTTTTTTAAATTTTATTGAAGCTTAAATATACATTTTACTTAACTCAGTTTCAGTTAATTGTGAATTATTTCATTTACGATTTTTTTTTTTTTTTTTTTATAGCTGTTTAAAGTATAAAAAAAAGAAGAACTGATTTCCTACAGCAGAGATACAGGTGTGCAAATCATAGTGTTTAATTTTAATTATAATTTGAATGCAATAATAAACCATTGTATTCGAAAACAAGTATTTTGAGCGAAGTTTTGTCAGATGTGGGTATTTAAGATTTAAGTGACAAGGGATTTCATTAGCATTTACAATACTGAACTTAGAGATTTTAAAATTGTATAGCAGGGTGTTCATTTATATACTATATGTGTGATAAAATTTTGCATTTTAAATATTTAATAAAAAATGTCAAATTTTTAATCAATATACTTACATGATCTGACTGAACTTCGCTCAGAATCGTTTTTTCGACACCTATATGGCTGTATCCCTGCGGCAGTATAGTATTAGCTCTTCTTTTTTATAAATTCGTTTATTGATCACGTGTATAAATATTACATGAATAGTGTAAAAAATGTTTAAAATATTATCGAGCTGAAAAACGCGCGTGTAAATTAAGTCTTTTGATGAATTTAATAATAACTATTAGTATAAGGTATAGGTAACATATATTATTATAATATTTTAATATTTCATATATTTTTTAAACGTTTAAAATGTAAAATAATCGCCAATTCAATATTATAGTACAAGGTATAAAACTTAAGTTTTAGGTACTTATATATATTATTATAACATGATGGTCACTTTTCACTTCTCGTTTATAATATATAAGATAATATAATAACATTTTTTTTTATCTCTGTGTTTTAAACATTACAATATTCTCGTGCAGAGGTAATTGTGATATTCTGCTCAAGTGTCCTGCAGAATAATATAATATTTTTGTTATATACATTATACACATTATATATTATAATGGCCCTTGCAGCGTTGTTACAGCCGCTATTAGATGCGCGTAATATCCGTGGAATAATATGCTCGCAGGGCGCAAGTGCCTTATAATCGTTTCATTCGCCCATATTTATTCGGTGTCCGACATCGATTTAATTATTAATATATGCACGCGTTTTTGACATTATCGAATCCGCCGTGAAGTAAATGTCCAATGAATCGGCCATCGGATTATAAGATCCCCTGCCAGCCACGTTGTTCAACAGCTGTTGGCCGTCCGAGAAGTACGTGATGCTCAGAAATATAAGCTGTATGTGCACCACCAGCACCAACAGCAACGCGTCAAAAGGGCTGTTCTGGTTGGCCGACTTTAACCAATTGTTGCACACACTGGTCACGAACGAGTACACCAGCGAACATCTTTTCCATGTGATTGTTTCGTTTATCTTCAAATGTTTATAGGCATTGTCCGGCGCTATCTGTAGTTCATCATCGACATTATCATAATACAAAATAATAATTATACAGGTATATAATATTATATTATTGAATAGTCTGTTTTTAGCGAGTATTATAGTTTATAGTCGAAAAAAATAACTACAATTCTCCCTATATTAGAATATTATACGGCGATTTTTCAAATTTTTTTTAAAAAAAAAAAAAAAACTAATTGTAACCAAGTATATATATATATATATATATATATCCATATATATATATCCATATATATACTATAAGATATGAAATATAAATTAAACCTCGTGTTTTTTTGAAAATCACGATATTTTAACTTTTGATTTACCACACTATTATAATATATTATACTTATACGATCAATGATTATAAATTATAATAATTCATATATATCTATAGATATTAGATATGCGTATATTTTGAGTGTTGAGAAGAAAACATTAAATATTAATAAGTATAGGCAACATAAAAAAATGGCAAATTTTTTTTTTGTAAAAATAATATATTTTAGGAAACATTCTACAACGAAAATACACTTTAGGTTCATCTTTTAATAATTCATTTTTGTAATGGCTTATCGATACGATTTAGTCAATCAATCATAATATATTTATTTATTTATCATATGGCGATCATATATTATAATTATTATAAAATATGAAATCCGATTATATCGTAGGTATCTATACAAATCAAATCTACACATATATTTAACCTCTAAATGTTATTTATGATTTATTGTATGAATATATTTATACAGGCTCGTATACAAGAGGGGTCTTAGAGATTCAACTCCCCCCCCCCCGGATTTTTTTTAAAAATTATTGTAGTTAATAAACAAGTATTAAGTAGGTACTGACATTTACAGTAAATTTTATATATAAGTAAATTGATGAACCCCTACCCGAAATTTTTTTTTTGTGACGTACCTGTATTTACATTTATATTTATATATATATATATATATATTATGTCTTACCATGATTAGCAATGTCAACAACAATAGCAATACTGTTGAGATATTTGTTGTCTTTTGTACGTATTTTTCGTCGCACATGGATTCTGATATAGCAGTCAAAATTAAATAACTGACGAAGAAAAAAGCTCTAGAAATATTGGTCCGTGTGCAAAACAGGTAGTGCTTAGAGAGGATCGCGGTGCCGTTTAAAATAATTTTAGACTTCAAATAGTATTTAGAAGTTATATCTGCGATTGGACGATTGGACGAGGCAAATATTTCAAACTCTATCGACAGATACTGGCATAGTATAAAACTAATTATGTAAGGCATCGATCTTCTAGTAAAAAACCAAAAGTTGTCAGTGATCAATCGCACTGCACGTGGAGTAATAACACTGTCATTCACAAAGAAGTATAAAAGTATTGTCATTCCGGTCACCGTTGCTATGAATACCAGAGACTTGCCCACTGTCAAAATATTATTGTATGTTAAAAATTCTTCAATGGCATCCATGTTAAAATTGCTATACTCAAATAAAAATGTTTTGTCTTATAAATAAATGTGTTTACATCGTATCATCGTATCATCTGTTATTGTGGTGTAAACAAATAGAAAAATCCTAGGTGACAATACGTTTATAACATAGTTATCTTTTTTTAAATATTAATAATTGTTATAATGTACAATCATAATATGAATTTCATTTTATATTAATAAACTATAAATAGTATAAATACTATATATTGTATATAAATGCATTTTGTTACCTATGATGGTTTATAGACATAAAATACACTAGGTATATATTGTAATTGTGTTATACCTACTTAATTATATACCTACACCCTACACTAACAATAACTATTTTGAACTTATTATATTTTATTAATTTCGACAATATACTCCATTTGATTGCATAGAAAAAAATTTTTCTCTATTTTATTGTGCTCAATAATAATATAAAATTAATATAATTTAACCAATTAATAAAATATATTAATATAATATGTAATACCTATATATATTCGAATTACAGCTATGACTTTATTAATTGCTATATAAAATATAAGAGGAAAATGCACATAACGCGTGTATATTTAGAGAAGGTTTCCGTTTTATTTCGATATTAACTTTCATAAAATGATCCATTTGTTACCTACCAATTTGATATATAATTTATGCAAAATCAGGATATTAAATAAATTAAAAATTGTTATTTATTTTTATATAAATATAAATTATTCGTCGTCACCAGATCCCAACACCATTGATATGAGGTCTTCGGTGTCAATCATGCCTTTCTTGTCGATTTCCATGTTGTCAAAAGCATCTTTGACTTCTTGTGTAGTAAATTTATCACCCCAGTTCAATAGACCATACCTCAGCCTAAATAAAATACGAATTTAGATTAAAAATGATATAAAACACGCTGTTAACGTTTAAAATATATTATATTTACTTCTCGCTGTCAATTTTACCATTGTCGTCGAATGATTTGATAGCAGCAATAACACTCTCATCATCATCAGTTTGACCTATAAATATACGTTTAAAAATTATAATCACAAGATTAATTATGAAAATTTTGATTATTATGCCACAAACCTCCGTCAGCCATTCTAGCTGCGAACAAGGTTAACAGTTGGGTGAAGTTAATTGGGCCAGAAGCTTCGCCTAACATAGCATCGAGTTCTGGATCTGTGACTAGCTTGCCCACTTTATCCCAAGTAGCTCTCAAGTCCTCTTTACCTAAAATGCCATCTTTATCCCAGTCCATCATACCGAAACCCTGTTTATTAATTAATTATGTTTAAATAATTATTACAATATCAATAAATTCTTACAATAATTATTATTTATATTATAATAATAGAATATGTTGTAGTTTATTAATATAATAAAGATTTTAATATTTTAATCACCTCTTTGAATTCAGCCACTTGTTGAGTGGTGAACATAGAGAATACATTACTACCGGATCTGCGGACTTTCTTGGATGAACTTTTGCGGCTGCTGTGTTTTGTGCTGGAATGAGAAGGAGGTGCTTCGGGTTCAGCAGCTGGAGCTGGTGCAGGTGCTTCTTCTGCGGGTGCTTCTTTTGCTTCTTCCTTCTTTACCTTCTTCTTCTTTACCTTCTCTTTGTCAGCCTAACAAAACAAACATTAAAATATTTCAAACTTTTCTTACAAAATTAGTTTTCTTTTTATAACGTTTATCATTTCATATACATTATGTCATCAATTTATCATAAATGATATAGTTAAGTACCTACTTATATAGAAATCTTTCAGTTGTCTTCATAAATAAAAACAATCTTGTATGAAATTATTTCTTAAGTAGGTAATTTAAATTTAAATGCACACTTAATTATATAAATGAATATTTGAATGACAATATTATTACTATTAACTAATTAATTATTTGAAATATTATATTACTATTTACTACCTATATGTTAATTTAAAAGCTATTCATATAAATTTATAATAATCTTTGAAAAATACTACTGAAATGGATTCAAATGTTTATAAAATATAAATTTATAATTAATAATGTGATAGTTTTACGTATACCATATTATTATGTTGTTACCTAAATAAATATACATATAATTATAAATTATGTTTAATAGTTTTGTTATGTATCTATCTATAAATTTTTAATATTATTTCAGAATGATGAGTTCAGCAAAATTCCTAACTTTAGAAGTTTAAAGTGATTTGGAAATTTGCCATTATAAAGTCAATTATGTGCCATATTCTAAATATAAACCGAGCTCGGTCCAAATTATTTACAAAAGTTATTGCCAACTCCTCATCGTACTCTAACGAGTGCACAAAATTCGGCCTTTTTATGATTTTTAATAATAAATATTTACGTTGTATCAAAAATACAATAAAATACTAAAAGTACCTACTAAAATTAATTATAATTATTCTAACGTATTATAAAGTATAAACATTTATATAAAATTATCTAGTTGAAATTATTATAATATTTAAACTCAATTTTAACATAATATTATATTTTTGTTTAATAATTATAGTAGTATATTTGAAAATTTACTTCAGAAAAATATTAATTTACAAAAGACATGTATATGTTCGTAAATCGTAATAATATGATTCAGATGAGAAAATCAGATAGAAATTATTTTCTGTCTTTTTCTCGAATACAACATTATAATATTATATTATACTATAATACTATTGTAACATCTATTATAATGTATTTTAAGGTGATTAATATCTTACTGATGCAAATAATTTTAAAGTAAAACATCAAGATTTACATTGAAGTCTCAAACAAATTGCAATGACTTTTGATCAAATAAAAAATGCAAATGTGAATAACAAAATTTCTTATTTGACTAAAATAAATTATATGATTATAATGTTAAAAAAATATTTTTTCGATTGTTCATATATTAAAATTTTTCACCATAGAATATATTAAATATTTGAACTTGAATTAAATTAAATAAAAATATAATATAATATACAATGTATGTAGAATGTAGATCATAATATTATTATTCGATTTCGATTCACATATAGACGAATCGCGAATGTAATTAGAAAAAATTTAGTTCGATTCTAATATTATCCATACAATTTATATTTTTAACTGATGCCATACGATTAGAAATAAATCAAAACCATTTTTTTTAAATTAATAATCTATAACTACTTATTTAATTATAATACTTATTATGTTTTAATTGCGTGAGTGACAGTTAAAATAATTTATTAATTAATACATAATATAATAAATAGTTTTAGTTCCTCAACGCATCATTGTTTTAAAATAATTAAATAAATACAAACGTTAGAATATATAGAAGGAGTACTAACCATTTTCGTATGTTTTCTGTAGACGGTATTAAAGCCAAGAGGAGATGAATAATACGACTGAGCTACTGAGCCCAAACTGCTGATCGTTCTCGGGTCTCAATAGTTTAAAAATATAAATGTATCGGCTAGCGAAATACTAAACTTAGCCATACTCAGTCATATGTCTTTTTGGTGTCGTATATGTTTTATTTAAACTCTTATTCACTCCCCACTTATCACCATCTATATATATATATCAATATTATAATATTGTTCTATAACATTTTTTTTTTTTTTATTTGGCATCTTATTAACTATTAAAATATTAAACTACATAATATATAATAAAGGTACTTAAATACCTACATCTATTAATATAATAAGTATATGTTTATTATTATACGTTTAAAGAAAACGAATTATTACTTTCTCTATAACAACTTTAACACCACAAGGACGAAGGACCTAACATGCACCCCATATTGTTCATTTGTTCATATATTATATAATATGATTTGTTCATCTAATACAAATAATACAATGTCATTATTATTATATTTGTTTTCGTTGAATACATAATACAATAAAGAATAAAGAGACACTTTGGGGTGGGTCAACAAAATATAAAATTGTTCAAAAATGGGTATTACTCGTGAGATAGTTTGAACACTTCTAAACTAATTGATAATTTATTTAAGACTTTTTATAATTTTTCAATAGTTTCCTTAAAAAATAGAAAAACTATTGAAAAACGGTAGAAAATCTAAAAAATTTGAGAAAAAAATAATTTTGATGAAATTGATTTTATTGTTTATGATAAATCCTTGCATTCGAAAAAAACATATTGAAATTTTGAAGGAAGTTCTGTTATTTAAGAAACTCGTTTAGGGTTTTTAATTTTTATTGACATTTATATTGAACTATATTACCCGAAATAATGTTCTGATTTTTACGATTAGCATATGTTTCCGGTTGGAAAGTGGATGTAATGGATTCTTTATTTAGGGTATTTTTCAAATTTCTTAAAATTGACCATAAGTGGTAGAATAAACGACGAAAAAACGGCATTTTTCACGAGAACTGAAATTTCGACGAATTCGATTTCAATATTTGACAATAACTAGGGCAATTTTGAAGTTAGAGACTTGAAAATTTTATTAAGTGTTCACATAGGTATTATACTTGTGTATATATATATATGTGGTAAAATTTCGAAACCGTTACATTAATTTTTCTACAAAATATAGGATTTTGAATATTTTGTAGAATTCTTGTTTTGATGTATATAATGTTTGACAAAATTGGCAATTTTGTGCATTAAAGAATGAAAATTTTACTGAAATATACTGACATACCTACTACTTAACATTATATAAAAATATTAGAAAAATCCAAGGCTCAATTTTTTTTTATAGCTGTTTAAAGTTAATATTTTTAGTTTAAACGGAAATCTTCCAATCTATACAAATATTCTTCTTATTATTTCTTAATACTTTTACAATAAAAATTAATAAAAAAGCTAAAAAATATGGAATCTTTTTGAAAATTTTATTGAAGCATACTGATATATCTCTTAAAGAAGTTCCAAAATATAAGGAAAATCTCTGCAGGACTCAATTTTTTTTTATAGGTGTTTAAAATTGAAATGTCAGTAAAATTACCTATTTATATTGAACGTAGATAACTAGAGACTGATAAATATAAAAAAATTAATCGGTACATACATTATCTGATGGTAACTTTGGGGGTTGGGCGGGAGATCATATTCGAGTTTGTGACCACTTAATAAATTCATATCTTCCCTTGACAAAATCCTAAATACCCCACTGACTGTGTAGGTATTTAGTACCTATAAGTGATGAAATTTTGGAACTCTTACGTTGAAATCTAAATTTAATTGAGTATCTATTAGTTATATATTTTTAATAAAAATATAAAAATTTTAATAAAGGCATCTAACTTCGCTCAGAATCGTTTTTCGAATGTAATGATTTAACATTGTATTACATTTTAATCATAGTCTAACATTATTCTTTTTAAACCTATTATATTTCTTCCACAGCAGTATCAACTCTTTTTTAAAAATTCACTTTTACTTTGATTTTAATTCTAAAAATAAAGTTATATTTTTATTAAATTTATCAAAAATTTTATACTATGGTAAGTGACCGAAATTTGTTCAGAATTATTTTTTCGAAAGTGTGGATTAATTATTGCTTCAATTATTAATTATAATTCTTTCGCCGTTATACTATCCACAGCTACACCTACACCAACCTCGTTTAAATTATAAAAGAAAAAAAAATGAATTGTTGATACGTACCTACTTAATATAGAAAATACAGATTAGAATATTAGATCACTTTATTTTAAAATTTTAATGAGTGTTAGTATAATAGTTAGATTATTTATTTTTATAAAATCGGTACTTACTACTTGATTTTTAATTTAATGTACTCGTATGGATAAATCTATTGTAAATTATAATTCTAGTCAAATACAGTCAAATTCAGTATTGACCCATATTTTATATTATGTAGGTATATTAAAAAACGTACCTGTTGCATGATAATAAATTAATAAATTATTAATTTATGATAGATTATTCTATTATTGAGTAGTTAAAATTGACAAATTTAATTTTTATTGTTCCTACCCATATATCTATAATAGGTAATAGATACCTACCAAAATTTTACGATTTATTTATGGGATGTAATTAACTTGTTTCTTGTATAATTATAACCTATATTGCATTTTCTTTTATTATTTTTTTTAATCCAATCAACTATCGTTATTAATTTATATATATATATACAATTACTATTCAAATGTAAAGGATTATATTATATTTTATAATTTATATGTAAAAAACTAAAGATGGGTCATGGTACTAAAATACTAGGACACGTCTAAAAAAAAAAAAAAGCCATATTATGTATTTTATTGTTAATAAACTAACTTATACTGTTTGTGCCATCTACTAACGTTTCTCTCAACTAATTCGTGTTATCTTATAAACAAAAAAAAAAGCGAGGGAAAAGTGACCAAATTTGTTTATTTCATTGTTTGTTATAATAGCCAAATAAGTAAATAACGCGATAACAACAGTACGCTCGGATGTCCGATTCCACGTTGTGTTATGTCATATTTACAATTTACATTACAATTTAAAATATTACATGTGGATTGAAGTAATGCACTAATGCGTTAAGTTCTATTAATTTAAATTTTATTCATTACTTTATTCGCGTTTTGAAAAATCGTTACCTATTTCTTATTATAATAAAATATTCGGTTTGTTCAGACCCAAAGTTTTCAATCTAGTATTTTTATTATCATCATTCATCAGTGTTCATTAGTTCATTACAATGGAATCGTGGACACCCGACTTTTATATTGCAAATGAAGATGAATGCAGGGAAACCCTAATAAAACCAGAAAACTTGAAGAAAGTAATTATTATTATATTATTATTATTAATTATTACTTTTAAATTATTTTGTCATTTAAAAACGTTTTAGGTAGTAGCACTGAGTATATAATAATATACTCAATGGTAGTAGGTATGAGGTACGACAATAATTATTATATAGGTATACTTTAAATTTGTACATTGATTGTTATTGATTTTAAATGTTGAATTAGTTTAGAATAGCTAATAGCATTTATGTAGACTATTAAAATTTTAAAATAAATTAAATTAAACTTAATTTTAGGTATTAGGTATTTATAATCCAATTGATTTTATAGGTGCCTTTCTTGTTTGACCATGAAGGAACTCTCGGAACTTTAGTACGATTCAAAGGGATGGTACAAGATATACTAAATCCAGAATATTATAGTAAAACTTTTACAATTTCTAATTCTGTTACGAACGAAACAAAAATCTGTCAAGGGAAATATCATAGTTCTATTATAAACAAAGTAAGAATGAGAATTAATTTTTTTTAAAAAACATACGTTGCATTTAGTTGATAAATTTAATATCTTTTATAGCCTGAAATAGATATTACTTTAGGAGATGAGATAGCGGAAAGACAAGTTATTGTTTGTGTTCCAGTTCCTGGATTAAATGATTGGGCCAAAGATATGCCTATTCCAAAAATTGAGACAGAAGCTCAATTGTATGTTTATTATTATTATTATTCATTAAATAATCAAATGATATATTGCCTACATTAATATTTCTTAAATGATTAATTTAGAGAAGGGAATTCTAACAAACGTATTCGTCTTGATACAGAATCTCACAAGTTCTCTAAAGAAGTATTTGTTTTTGTAAGTATTAATTTTGTATTAATTTTTTTTTATAATTAAATTTAATCAATATTTAATGTATAATATTTTTGCATAATTAATAGGGCAGTGATGTAGTGGAGGGTATACAGAGTTCATCACTTATTGACATTGTATTTGGTATACTCACTTCTTTATGGGGTTTATCCGCTTCTTAGTTGTTTTAAAAAAAAATTTCTAATGTTGGTACAATATCTTGGTTATTGTTATGGTTACTGTAATCTTTGTTATCCGTGATATAAAAGAATAGCGATATTTTAAAAATCTGCATGTATTAAATAAAAATCATAAAGCATTTTTGTCGAGAGGGTGCAAAATTTTTCAATCATTAATTAATAGTTTTTATGTAAATTACATTCTGAGAGAAGTGAAGAATGTATTGGTTTTACAATGATGTGTGTATTTTTGTTTTTGTTTTTATGTCTAAAGACGCTAAATGATGCTCTGGTCTTCACGAATAGCATAAGTTTCCTGTTGAAAAGTGGATGTAGTTGATACTTAATTTAGGTAATTTTTCGAATTTTACACAAAAACTGAAATTATGACGAATTCAATTTCAATATTTGACGATAACTCGTGCAATTTTGAAGTTAGTGACTTGAAAATTTTATTGGGTATTCACATAGGCACTATATGTATGTGGTCACATTTTAGAACCGTTACGTTAATTTTTCTACAAAATATAAGACTTTCAACTTTGAATATTTCGTAAAATTCTCGTTTTTATGTATATATAGTTTGATAAAATTGGCAATTTTGGGTTTTATAGTCTGAAAATTTTACTGAAGTATACTATCATATTAAAATATTAGAAAAATTCCAAGTCTCAATTTTTTTTTTATACCTAGCTGTTTAAAGTAGATATTTTTAGTTTAAACAAAAATCTTAAAATCCATACGAATATTCTTCTTATTATATCTCAATACTTTTACAATAAAAATTAATAGAAAATTTTTGAATATTTTATTGAAGCATACTGATATATATCTTAATGCACTTCCAAAATATTAGAAAAAACTTAAGACTCAATTTCTTTTAAAGGTGTTTAAAGTTTAAATTTCAGCAAAATTAGTATTTTGTTGTATTTTAAGTATTCATATAGATTTTTCTTATTATATTACAAAAATGTTAAATACAATTTTTGATAATTTTATTGAAGTTTAAATACATTTTACTTAACTCAGTTTCAATTAATTGTGAATTATTACATTTACGATTTTTTTTATAGTATAAAAAAGAAGAGCTGATACTCTATTATCTGACTGATTTTCGCTCAGAATTTTTTTTCGAATGTGATTGTTTATCATTGCATTCAAATTCTAATTAAAATTAAACACTATGATTTGCATACTTGTGTCCCTGCGGCAGGAGTATCAACTCTCTTTTTTTTTATCATGGATTTTTTTTCTACAGGTTTTAATTATTTAAGGTAAGGGTTTAAAGTCATTGTTTAACAATGGGGTGGCACAATGCCTCCACATAAGCCTATAAATTTGTTTAAGCGTATACCCACTAATAAATTTACGACTATATCCCTGTTTATAGGTATATCCTGAAGTTTTAGAACTTGGTTTATTAAGCGCAAACATTGTTTTAGACGTAGTAGGATTTCTTGACAAACGAATAAAACAAGAAAATGATGAAGATCTTGAAGATCTTGAAGAACAATCTTCAAAAGTTATAGAAACTTATTGTATTCATGCTGTTTATTGTAAATCACAACTAAGTTTATTGCCGGTTGATAAAGAAATGAGTAAGTTTATTTTATATGTACTATAATGATCTAAGTTAATAATGAAATTTATATAAGATATATACTAATTATTATATTAATTAATATTTTTAATAGATAACTGTATTTGGGAAGAAGCTTCTAACATTCATGCAGAGTTGAAATTAATATTAACTCAAGCATTATTGGGGGATTCATTAGTAGCTGATTATTTATTATTTTATCTTATTTCTACAATGTATGTTTTTATTTTTATTTAAATATGCAATAATTCATTTTACTACTTATCTACATATATTTAAATATAAATATATGTATTTTATTTATTTAGATATAACAGACAACAGCAATATAATCAAATACCAGGCAAATTTTCATTAAATATACGTGGCATTCCTACTAATATTGGAGAAAATTATACTAAAAAATTGTATTCATTAATATCTTATTTGGTTGTTAAAAGTGAATATTTTCCAATTACTATTGATAATATGAATAACACAAATATGATTCCAAGGTAATTTCAATTGTATTATTAATGAAGAGGTATATAATTTATTGCGTTATTTTTTTTTTATTATTGTAGATTTTAATTGAAGTTAGGAATGTATTGGTTTTACAATGATGTGTAAAACTAATTTTTATAAATTTGATTTCAAATATTTTATGATAAAACTATAAAACTTTTATGACTAAAGAAATATTGATTTTAGAGATTTTATATTTTTATTGGGTGTTTAAATAGACATTTTATACATTTTATGAAATTTTGGAATTGCATTGATTTTTTGTGAAAATAGAAACTTCAAAAAATGTTTAAAATTATCATTTTTTTTTTCTCAATTTTGCTTAATAAAATAGGTAATTTAAAAATTAAAATTTTTATAAATATATAACCACATATAACGTATTGTTTAGCTTAGTTCCAAAATACTTCATAAATTGCAAGTCCCAATTTTTTTTTTTTTTTTGTAGCCGTTAAAAAATTTAAAATTTTATAACATGATTTAAAATTCCACAGTATTTAATTGGACTAATTTCGATATTCCACAAATGATATATAAATCATAGTGATTTATAAATTATATTTAGTATTCGCATAAATATTTTATATGTATTACAAAATTTTGGAACAGTTATTTGATATTTAAATTTAAATAATTATGACAAAATTGTAATCACATTTTATTTATAATCAGAACTTAAATCGAATAGAACTTAGCTCATAGCTGTTTTTAATGTGATTTATAGTTGTATTCAAATCTTAATCAATATATAACAGTATTCTTACCATTACCATTATCCTTCTTACAGTTGTATTCAGTCTTTTTTTCTTTTGTTAGTGTTGTCATATAAATAGGTAATGTTTTGTTTCAGAAAATGCTATACTTCCAATAGACTGTTAAGTGGACTTTTACAGTTATCAGATAGGACACATTTAGTTTTAGATGAAACTAATTTACAGCCAGGAAGATTAGACAATAAAGGTTTTATAAATATAATTTAGCACTTATTTAAAATTATTAATTATTAATTTATTATTTTACATTTTTCTTAGGCATGTTAAATCTTGAAGCACTAACAGATGTAATATGTAACCAAGAATTGAAATATGATTATACTTACTATAAAATACACCATTTAACCGAAATACCTGTACTAACATTATCTATTGGAAAATCTCTTTTTCCTGTAAGTATCTTTTTTTAGTAATTATAATTAATGAGAAATATATTTTGTAATTAATAATTAAAATTTTAGTCTGATATTGATATTGTTTTGAATCCTGACCCATCTTGTTCTAATAATATTGAAGAGATTATAGATTCAGCACATAGCTACTTAAACTCCCAATTAATAGTTTTGGACAAATTAAGAAAGTATATAGCAATTATTTCATCATCCTCATTTAATTTTAAAGATGATATGTTGAAAGTATGTTATCAAAAATCATAAGAAATAGTATAATATATCCATTAATATTTTTATATGTTATGTATTTAATAATATATTTTTAGGTTATTGAAAATGATTACGTAGAAATGCGAAAATCTGATGTAAAAAATATGTCTCCTGATGACTTAAATCATTATATAATGCTTTCCAAGTATGTTATTAAACTATTAATTAAGATTTAAATGTTTTTTTTTTATATATATATATAATAAAATATTTTAATAGATTAATGGCTTTATGTTCTGGAAAAAATGAATTAAGTAAAGACATTTGGGAAAGCTGTAAAATATTAGAAAATCAACGTAAATTGAGAAATAAACCTTAATATTTTGGATGAAAATTTGTTTTATTTTGTATAATTAAATTTCAATTAGTAAAATATTCATAATTTTGTATATAATTTATATATATATAATATATTTCCGTATGTATAATTAATTTTTGTATTAAATATTTAATTATAAATTTAAAAGTACTTTTGTATTATATTACTTATTGTAATTACTTAATCGAATATATGTATTGTATTCCTAAATAAACCAAGTATAAATTAATTATTTAATAATTATAATTAAAATTAATTAGTTTATGGTCCGGTACACACTAAGTATTTTGAAACGCGCGTTTTAAAGAACCAAGAATTTCTAATATAAAAATCTCCGTTAATCTCGAGTTTTTCTTTTTACAATAAAAATTAATAGAAAATCCAAAAATTTTGAAGATTTTATTGAATCATACTGACATATAAAATCTTAATGCATTTCCAAAATACTACAAAAATCTCAAGACTCAATTTTCTTTTATAGGTGTTTAAGTTTATATTTCAGTCAAATCAATAGTTAAAGTATTCATTTATATTTTTCTTATTAGGTGCATTACAATAATGTTAAATAAATTTTTTAAAAATTTTGGAAATATTGAAGCTTAAATACATTTTACTTAACTCGGTTCCAATTAATTATGAATTTACATTTTTTTTTTATAGTATAAAAAAGAAGAGCTAATACTCCTGCCGCAGGGATACAGTTGTCGAAATCATAGTGTTTAATTTTAAAATGGAAAAAATTATTTTGAGCGAAGTTCTGTCAGATATGGGCATTTAGGTGACAAGGAATTTTATGAGCATGTATATTGAATTTAAAGACTTGAAAATTGTATAGTGTTTATTTATGTACTAACCTATATGGTCCCTATATGTGTGACATAATTTTTCGTTTTAAATTTTCAATAAAAAATGTCAAAATTTTAATAAATACCTACATTATCTGACTAAACTTTGCTCAGAATCATTTTTTGGAATGCAGTAGTTTATCATTCCATTCAAATTCTAATTAAAATTAAACACTGATTTGCACACCTATATCCCTGTGGCAGGATTATCAGCTCTTTTTTTTTTTTATACATGATTTATAAATTGCATATTAAATATTATAATATGAGTATGTATGTAATTGAATTATTTTAGAAAAACAAAATATTGAATTGATACACATATGGAATAATATTTGTATTTTATATAATTTAAATAAACTTTCGAAATAGTATAAATTTTACATGTAATATATATTATAGTAATAAACAAAAACAATGTATACTCGGTTTAGAATAAGCGCGGTAGTTGGTGGCAATGAGTTTTCGTCCATTTTGGTCAGACATTGTCCTTTTCTAATCGCCCACCTATTAGCATTCGATACTTAAAGCGCTGCGCTATGATCGTATGAAAAAATTCTGTACTACAAGGCGCGTGTCAGTCATTGAGTAGGCACAATGTATTTTTAATTATGTGTACATGTAACATGTTAGTTGTCTTTCTAGAATAAACGACGCTTCCGTAAAAGTTGTGATGCTAAGCACCAAACGTGGAACGACTCCATGCCCATGCGCAGAAGTCGGCCGTCTATTTCTACTCTTATTCTGAACCGAGTATAGACTATATAATTTTATCCAATAAATAATAACAATATACAATTTAATAGGTGCATTAACAACCATTTTCTTTTGGTGGCATATGTCCATATTTAAATGTCAGTCTTAATTCACCAATTTCAGTTATAGGAAGTACATCTGGAATCCATTCGATAATAAATGGGATTGGTTCTTTTTGGTGTTGACTAACAATACCTAAATATTAATATTTTTATAATATAAATATGATATGATATAATAAAAAGTATTACTTAATAAATGATAATTTATTAATATTTTATCAAAAATTAACAAAAAAGTATTAAAATTTTTAATGAGTATACTATTTTACTAACCGACTTTTAGATATGTCTTTAAATCATTTGGTTGTATTGGCGGGTGAGATTTATCTAATGGTATATTATCATATGTTTCATGTTCAAAAACATCATATGTATCATCTATATTTCTTATGAAACTGCGACTAATTTTAAGAGGTACTAAAGTTGTTTCAAAAATTTTCTTTACTAGCATTATATTTGTTATATGCCAAGTATACTTTGTGAATGTACCTAAAGGTAGAGAATCACGCTTTACAAACACCAAAGTTGAATTGGGTAACCGCTTTTTTGTAGAAGCAGCACACATACGTTCTCGTAAACATTCAAAAAAAGTCTGTAAAAATATCAATTAAATTTTTTTATTATTTATAAAAGCTGTAAATTACTTAATTGTTATAATAAAAATGACTATTACCATTAATTATAAATAGACTATTCTTTAGTTAATGCTATTTTTGTTATTTTATTTTATATTATATTGTTAATTTACAAATGTTTTTAAAATAACTAATATAATATACTATGTTAGAACTATTCACATACAGGTTTTAATTTAAGTTACTTAAAAATGTATATAATTAAAATAAACCATAAATTACTTAATTAAGACTTAATAGAGACTCTATGGTTTCAATCCGTGGATTGGTTTGCAGCCATTTCCATTCTTCTCTATTATCCGCTTACCTTTTCATTTTACATGAGTTGCATCCTTGATCTTTTATTATCTGTTGAACGTATTCTAATCTTGGTTTCCTCTCTATGCTTCCCTCTATATTCAGTTTTAGTAATCCTTTGTGCAATTGTGTCATATTATATGGCCTATCCACTCATTTTGTCTTCTAACTATATTATTCTATAATAACATTATGTGTTAATATACATTGGTTACTCTGTCCATCCAACTTATTATTAACATTCTTCTATAGCATCACATTTCAAATGACTCCAATCTCTTCCATTTTTGTGTTAATATTGTCCACATTTCACATCCATAAATGACTAATTAATGACACATAAATGCTATACTCCATACATATGTTTTCAATAAATTCTTTTTTTGTTTTTGGCTAATGTTTCTTGATGAAAGTAAATTTTTCTTAGTATTAAAGGCTATTTTAGCTTGACATTTGCGTTTTATTATTTCTTTTCTACTTCTCCTATTATTACTGATTGTGCTATCCAGGTATGCAAATTCATCTACTTGATTTATTATTTGGTTTTCTCATAGTTTTATCTGTAGTCTGAGTTTATTCTCTCTTACTCAGAAAAGTACCTTTGCTTTATATACGGTTATTTTTATACACAAATCCCTAATGAATATTTATCTATTTCATCCATAGTTTTAATAATTTGATCCAAATTTTTCTTATTTTCAACAAATAAGGCAATGTCATCGGTAAAGCGCATCATACTTATTTTTTGACCATTAATATTTATCCCTAAATTGGTATCTTCTTTTATCTTATCTATTGCTTCTTGAATATAAGCGTTAAATATAATTGGAGATAGTGTGCATCCTTGTCTAACTCCTTTATTTATTTTTGCTCCTTTTACTTTATCTTGAATTTTTACAACAGATACTTGCATCTTTGTATAATTCATACAGCAGTTTTCTATCTGTGTATTTTATTCCCATTCTTGCCAACATATTAAACATTACGTCAATTCACATTATCAAATGCTTTTTCGATATCCACAAAAGCTATAAATGTTTATTGATTTTTCCTAATGCTTTTCTGAATAATTATTCTCAATGCGAAAATTGCTTCTCTAATTTTAGATACTATTAGGTATAATTTATTACAATATTTAATCTGTGTAACTAATATATATATTTAGCCAAACAACATATTTTCTTTTTTAATTTGTACATACAATTACAAACTTATTATTACAATATTTCTAAATGGTAAAATTTCAATTATGTCATTATGGCATTTAAATTAAACCTAAATGTAACAAATTAAAATATATTTTGATTATGAAATTATTCTTCCTTAAATAGTTGGAAACAACAAATATATTACAGACATTAAATATATGATTTTTTTTTATAGAATATAATTAAAAATTAAATACTAACTTTATGAATGTGAAATACCATAGTTGGTGGATTCCCATCAAATTGATAATGCATTTCTTGATTAATACGTTCAGTAACAGAAGATAACCATTTTTCAAAATTTATTACTGGATTTGGATTAAAATCTTGTAATTCATTGCAATCTAAACAGAAAATTATTATTAAACTAAAAAACGATAAATTATAACCATTCATATCATACAGTTTTTCTTTACTATCTTTGATTTGCTCTGATTTTTTACTTTCCGTTTCTAGAAAAAAAAAAAAAAAAAAATTTTTTAAATTAATGAAATTGATATTAAATAAATTATATTTATTAAATAATTACTTTTGATAAAATTATTGGTACTGTCCTTTGATACTTCGGAGCAATACTACTTTCTAATATAGAAGTTTCACTATTTATGATCATCTGATCATCAAAAAATGTAATTGGTTCATTACTTTCATCTGTCATTGAACCTTGTACATCTAAAATAATTAAATTATAATTATAAAAATACAAAATATTAATATGTTAATACTGGTAATACTTAATATGTTAATACTTTTTGTAATAGTAATTTAGAAAAATAGTATTATAAAATGTATATTTCTTAATTTTATAAATTATCAGTAATTAACTAGGTAATTTAAAGTTTAAACATATATTTCAGTGTATGATAGTATTCGAACTCTGAAGCTGCAACTACCCCTAACCATTCATATGGCTAAATTTGTGTTCTAATTAACCAAGAACTATCTTCAAATCCTTAATGTGTGATATCAACCAAGTTACTTGTTATTAAAAGGGAATAAAAATATGTATTTTAATTTAATGAATTGTTTAACATTTTATGTAAAATTAGTTAACACTTTGTATAGTATTTCTAAAATATATTAAACATAATTATCAAAAATGTTCTTTAAAGTAATATTAATGATTTTATATATACAGTGAAACCTGTAAATAGAGGACACACTCGGTCACCAAAATTTTGTCCACTATTGGAGGAGGTAAATTATTGATAATATATTAATAAGTAAAAATAGAACATATTAGGTATATACAATGTTAAATTTTTATTTGACACGATATCTGCGATTTGACTTTTACCTACTTTAAATTTTTCAGCAATTGCATGAACTCCTACATTGTTTAATTGTCGATACTCGAGAATTTCAATTTTTTCACTGAGAGACAATCTCTTTCGCTTTAATACAACACTCATCGCATAAAAAACGTATCACCAACTAAACGACTGAAACTTTGTCAATCAATGTGTTGAGTGTTGTTACATATTTTAGCACATACTGTTATTTATTATGTACACATGTATGTTAGTGTTATAATGCTATCACGTAATATTAATTTATTAATGAATTATTCCTATATGAAATATCGAGAACAATAATATGTAGTCAGTATCGAGTCATTATCGTTTTATCATCTATACACGTAGCATTGTCACCGTTAGCCATTTCCCTATAATTTTTAAATTTAGATATTACTCGTATAGGTACAATTTATTAATGTAGTTATGTACAAATAGGTGTCCACTATTCGGATGTTTCTCATTGAATTATAATGAAAATGTCCCTGTTCCCATAAAAATGTTCGCTATTGAGAGGTGTCCATAAGGGGAGGTTTTACTGTATATATAAAATATATATTAATGTAATATTATTATAGAATTAGAAACATATATTTTATCATAAAAATCCATTCACATGCGAATTATGAAAAATGCTCTATATTAGTTTCTTACTTGATAAATTATCAAGTTCAACAATATTAGTTGATAAGGTAGAAATTGACACAAAAGGATTAAGATTTTTTTCAAACTCTTGTATCATATACCTAGAACTTGCTATTGCACTTAAACAAGCAATGTAATGACAACAAAAATATGTATTCAAATCTGGTATTTGATCCTAAAAAAAAATTAAATTTACAATAAAAAAAAAAAAAATTTTTAGCATAAAAAAAAATACTAGTTAATAGTTACCATTTGATCAACTGTAACAAACGTAGTAGTACAATAAAAACATCTATTATATTTTCCAATAATACAATGCAAGTATCCTAATGGATTTTGAGTAGTAATTTTGCACCGAACAACAAATATATTTTCTGATACACATTGTAAATATGGCTTTTTCTTATCTATAAAATTTGACCATACTTCCTAAATAATTTAAAATCAAAATATTAATTATAATAAAGAAAAATTATTACATAACCAATAAATTAACTTATCAGTATAATACATAAAAAAATTTACTTGTTTTACAGTTTGAGGAACTCTAAATGAATCTAAAACTTGTTGGTCAATTATTAATGATACACCAATTGTATTACAATCAAAACAGTTGGATACATGTTTGCACAGTTCATTTTGACTACCATTTGTATTTAACGCACTTTCCTATTGGCAATTGAAAATTTTATGTTAAAAAATGCTTAGCTGTAAAGTTAATGGTTAATAGTTTCATTGATGGTAATTATCATGACTTAAACAATTAGGTATAATTTATATTTATAAATAAATTTATGTACAAATAAATATTTAAAAATATGATCTATTAAAAAGATACTTAATGAAAAATATTAAAATTTTGTTAAAAAATAGTTAGATAGTCTTGCATAGTATTAAAATATTATAAGAATAAAAAATTTAAATTAAATTAAATAAAACTAATTTATGATGTATATTCGTTGAATACTATTTATTTATTTTTTTTAATTCTCAATTATTATTACTTCCATATTATACATTCCTAGGCACTTATATATACTACTACTTATTATATTACTAATGCACTATACATAGGTACTGAATGAGAAGTAGTAAATAGTTCAAAGGTATGAAACAAAAATATTTATTAATACAAAGTATCAATCTGTCAGCCATATTTAAAAATAAATATGCATCTGTTAAGTATCTTTCAATTAATTATGCACATCTAATATCCTACCTCATATTTATATATTGTAAAATGAACATTAAGTGTATACTATAATATGATAAATCTACTATTTACTTGATAATATAGTAAAAGTACCTACCTATAACACAATTATTTTAAACTTTTTATCCGATATCCAAAAATTGAGTTTTGCTCAACTAATTTTTAAATTAAAACTTATATTCGCGATTCCAATTAGACATTAATACAATATTTTAAATTATTATTTAATATCCATGCAATAAAAGTAACAAAAAAATAATAATAATATTTTATTTTATTTATTATAAATTATTCATTTAATTTAAAATCATTAGTAAAGTGGGTAATATATATAATTAAAAATTAATGTAGTTTAAAACTCACATGGCATTTAAGAACATTACTGTCGAATGAACGACCGCATGAACGAACTAAGCAAATTCCTGTATCTAGTTTGTTAATTTCTTTATTTTTTGCATCTGGAAAGTGAACAAATCCTCTTTCGTTGAAATCAATATTTTCAGAAGATATATAAGAATAAATCTGAAATGTTCAAACATAAAAATCGTGCATTTTTACAAGTTTAATGTAGACCACACCTTTGATGATGAAGATGTAAGCAGTCTGCAGACTTCAGATGGCGAAACTTTTTTATTGTTCGGTTTTAATAACAAATAACACGCCTTGCACACAACAGTCCTTGTTCCATTGTTCGTTCCACACGATGGACACTTTTTTACACCCCTTTTGGTCGATCTACCCAAATCGGATAAAATGGAATTTATTTTATTTTTATCGTTCATTGGATCGTAATTCGTAATGGAATGATCAATGATTGGAAGTGAAAATAAAATATTCGAATTAAGAGTGTTAATTATAAATGATAATAATTGTTAATATAATTAAAACATTAAGTTTTCAAAAAAAATTAAAACTAACTTCTAATGTGGCCAAATTGTACAAAATTAGACAATAGGAGACAGGAGTAATAGAAGTGGAACAGAATAAAGTATATTTTATAAATCGTAATCCACATTTAAAAAGACAAAACATTTTTGATTTTGAATCCAAATCTAAAATTCTAAATTATAATTTAGATAAGTAATATCATGATATATTATGAGTTTATATTGTTTATTATATCATGAGTAATATAATAATACAAAATAGTAAATATAGATAATTGATAATATCAGACAACGAAGCACCAGAGAAAATAAATAAGCGTTTGTATTATCAATATTTTGAAGCATCCTTATCATCTTCATATAAAATGAATTATCAATGCGTATGTATTTGGCACATGATAAAATAAGTATGTTCTCTACATCGTGGTATTTGATTTTGGCGGGTTATTCCAATTATTATCGTTTGTATCGTTTGTGACTTTACGAGTTGGAACTTGTAAAATGCATTAATGCAATAAGGATATAACAGACCTAACTAAAATTTAGTTGTAGACTTATTGTAGTTATATACCTAGTTTTTTCATGTGCTATATAAATTATTTATTTTTAATCGACCAAGTTAAATAACATGACTACACTTTATGAAAAATTAACAAACAACAAACTACAATTATCACAATGGCAAAAGATCAACGGGGAAAATTTAAATTTGGATTATTGTCAGAAATTTTTAACCCAAGACGAAGGGATTGAGTTGATGGAGTATATGGAAAATAATGTGCAGTATTTACATGGTAAACTATCTCAAGTTAAAGTGTTTGGACGGTACCATCCAATACCCAGACAACAGGTTGCGTTTGGAGACGAAGGTGTATGTTACAAGTTTTCGGGTATAGTTGTTCCAGCACAACCATGGCCACAGCCTTTATTAAAGTTGAAGGATAAAATTTGTGTTGCTAGAGGAGTCGATTATAATTTTGTTTTAGTTAACAGGTAGGCAGATGTTAATTACCTATTGGGTTTTATTTTTATTTTATAAACCTAACATGTATATATTGGTCTTTGATTAAGATATAGAAATGGTGAGGATCACATGGGCGAACACAGAGATGATGAAACCGAACTGGATAAAATGGTACCAATTGCATCTGTATCTCTAGGGCAAACAAGAAGATTTGTGTTAAAACACATAGATGTTAGAAAAAAAATCAGACAAGTAGACATTATTAAGTTTGATTTACATCATGGAAGTTTATTAATGATGAACTGGCCAACTAATAAATATTGGTTTCATTCAATTCCTAAACAAAAAAAAGCTACTAATATTAGACTAAATTTTACATTTCGTAAAATAAAATAAATACCTTTTAAGATTTTACACATAAGTACTTTAAATTTATATATTATTTGCTTTTAATTTGTTATGCATTAAATATCTTTTTAACTTTATGCAAATTGATTATATTATTATATTTAAAACATTTTGTATAATATATTTTATGCTTATATACATACTTTGAAATCAAACAAATCAAGTCTTATAGACACTTTCTCAGTGTTATTGTTGGGTTCAATATAAAGATGTGTAAAACAAATTGATTTTCATTAAAATAATTTTTTCTTGTTTTTTTACTGGATATTAGTCATAATAAAGATTAGTTTTTTCTATACTAGTATTCTATTATTAATTAAAAATGCAAAAATAGAAATATAATATTTCTACTTTATATATAAATTTAAATTTTTTCAATAATAAAAATATACTAAGTATGTACTATGTAGAAAGTATTCTTTTTATATTTTTATAGTAAGTATATGAGAAACTATATTAATATATAATTAATAATAATTTACAGAGTTAGAGATATTATTTATCTAAATAATAAGACTAAATTTGATAGAAATAAATAAATAAAATATAATCACTAGTTAAATCTGTATATTTTAAACGTATAAACTAATTTTATTATATATTTCATTTAATGTTTAACTATTGAATTTAAAAATTTACAAACAATACAAATAATCATTTGTAAAATAAAACAATGTTTTTATATTATATCATAACTTTAAAATATATAAATAAAAATTACAACAATTAAATAATTAAGTTTTTACAAAATTAATAATATTATATTTACATTAAATTACTTATTATTTTCATTTTTTTTTTCCAATTCTAATTGTTTTGCAGCTTTATTTTTTTGGGGAGAATCTAATATTCGTCTTTTTAGTCTATATAAAAATTAATAATAAATTAAATTCAAGTAATAATTGACTATTATTAAAATACTTACCCCGACGTAAAAAAACGATGGGCTGATTCTGGTGTTCTAGATTGTTTTTGAGTCACAGGAGTACTGTGTAATAATTCATCTGAAGCTATGCTATCAATTTTCAATATATTATTCCAAAAACTTGTTGGAAATTTAAGCAATTCTATTACAACCTAAATAATATATTATTTTTTCCTAATTAATAATTATTTTTTGTAAACAATTTTGGTAATATATATAATTTTTTCTAATGTTAATTTCCTTACTTTAAATATTATTTCTGATTTTATTTGTAAATCATCCAAACAAGTACTTGAAAGATCGAAAATTGTAGGTCCAAAAACTATAGCTAGACAATTATAATTCATCTTGCATTTAGGTGAATTAGAAACTCTAAAGAATATAAATAAATTACTTAATCATTTTTTTTTAAATTAGCCTTTACATAGACATTTAATTCCATGAGAACCACTCACGTGGTTAAGATTGTATATTTAAACATATTAACATATTAATACTTTACAGTTTAAACCTGCATATAATTATGTGATAAACAAAATGTTCATCTTTAAAACCGGTTGAGAATTTATAAATGTCATACCTCATTCTCCATGCAAATGAAACAATCAAAACTAACAGAATAGTTTACATTAACACTTTTGCACAATAGATTATAATATGTGGTTAATAAGTATATTCCCAAAATGAGGGAAGTTTATATAAATATAAAGTCTGCATAACAATAAAATTAAATAAATGTAATAATATTTATAATTTACTTTTGCAAATGAAGAATGAGAAATGCAAGTATGTTGCGATTGGCAGATGGCAATTCAATTATACTTTGACGAAATGATGTTGAAATATTAGTATCCTTTTTCAATGCATCAGTCATTTTTGACAAATTATACTGTGGTATAAGATTATATTTTTGTGTACGAATAAAATCTTTAAGACAACTACATAAAACATGTATATCTATATTATCTAAGTTAGGAACACCATTATGCATTTTTTCTTTTAAATTTTTCACTTCTTTATCAGAACCAGATATCCTATATAGACCAATTGTAGCCATTCCTCTTCTTTCAATTTCACTGATACAATGAACAATAAAAGGAGGTATACCACACTGTTAAATAATTTAAAATAAATTAAAATTTACTATATAAAAATTGTATAAAAAACTACTAACTTTTAAAGCATTAATTTTATTTTTATCCAGTGTACAAGTGACAGGTATATGTTCTTTGCATTCTAAATGAGCAACAGTTTTACAGTCTAGACATTTAATCATATAATTATTAAAGTTTATTCTGAAAAATATAATTTCATTTATTAATTAATATTTATAAACTAACGACCAATGAGTTAACAAACTTTAAATGACATTGTTCACAAATTTCTGGAATAACTATTATTTTCTGGACAAAATTATGTTCTTTTTCAGTATTTGTTTCAACAATATTTTTAAGACCTTCAATTTTTAATTCTTCATTTGTTGTATCAGAATTCAATGAATCAACAGAATCTACACAAATTATTTTATTTTTCATAAATTTAAAGAAACAAAATATAAAATGATTACTATTTAATGATGATATTGGTGACGCTTTAAAAGTAGCTATTGGATGAGTTTTTATAATTGATTTAGCATTAATACAGCCCAAGTTCATAGTTAAAGTAGTTGTAGCAATAATCTGACCATCATTAATGTTTAAATTTTTAATCTAAAATATATTAATAACAAGTACACTTTAACAAATAAAATAATTATACAAAAATAAAAATTATATAGATACCTCATATGATTTTTTGTTCGTATTACTGAAAACATTATTTGTAGAAGTTTTTTTTATCAATGTAGATTGAGGCTTAATGTTTTTTGTTGCATTTTCATACGAGCTATCTTCGGAATAACTATAATTGAGATCTGATAATATCATATCTAAAAAATAAAGCAGTGTCAAGTTTTTTTTAATATTTCAGGTCAATATAAACTATATATATAAATATGTATATATATATAAAAACATTCATGTAAATGGCGATTATAAAATTTAAATGAAGTATTTGTATAATATAATATAGGCATTATAATTGAAAATAAACAGTTACTAATTTTTTTAAATTTTATTTATTTTTGAAAAATTGGTATCTATTTTTTAAAAAAATACATACATTTTCTGTAAATTAAACTTACATAATTTTTAATTATTTTATTTTATTTTGAATCATAATTTATTTTATTTATCTTATAAATTATTCAATGTTACATCCATTATATTCTAAACAAGCTTCTAATCGATAATGCAATTCTATAATAAAATATAATTTAATATAAAATTTATTTTTCGAAATTTCATATGGCTACAACTTAGGCAATTGTAGGTTAAGTATCATACTTGATAAGTCTAAAAATAATATTAAAATGTGCTGTATCCAAAATGAGGGTTGCCATTTTAAAAAAAAATGAACGTACAGTACTAAGAGTTAAAAAATTGAAATTACAGCCAAAATATGTATTTTGTTATCCTGAATTTATTTCCATTCCAGCATTTTAAAAACCAAGGTTATTTTGCTGAGATAATTAATGATACTTACAAAACTGGCCATACTGTATACCAGATAGCTAATTTAAAAGTTTCAGGGTAAATGATTAATATTTAGTATATTTAGTGTTTATTCTAGTTGCTGAGATGAAGTTATTTGTTTAAAATAGATATTAATATGATTATCTAATTTAAGTACCAATAGTAAAAAATTATAATCTTACCTGTATTATTAAGAGTTTCTTTTTCACCTAATTGATTGATATTTGAATCATGTGTTTGTAATATTTCTACATTGTCAGGTGTCCTTATAACACTGTGTAATTGTTCTAATTGAGATTTCTATATAAATAAGTATAGGTAAATTTTATTAATAAAAATTTAATTATATACCTAAATTAATTTTAATTTACCAAAGTTTTATTTTCAACTAAAAGTGTTTCTTTTTCTACTTTAATTTCATCTAATAAACGAGCAGAAGTTTTGAGTTTATATGACAATTTAGAACATTCTTCTTGAATTTCATTTAATGCTTTCTTAATAGTTATTTTATCAGTTTCTCCTTCATTGATTTTATATGTCAATTCATCAATAATTTTTAACTTCAATATATAATCTAAATAACAAATATGAGTTCATTATATTAATAGCACACAAGGTATAGTAAAACTAATAACTATTAAAATAAAAAAATTAAACCATACATTTTATTTATAAAGTATAAATGATGATTAACGGACTTGATTTTTAAGTATTTACCTACCAATTCATTATGGTTTTATTCCTAAATATAAAATAGTAAAATTTAATTTTGATCTTATAAGTATATTATACTGCATAGAAATCCATATGAATTACAGGTATATTTAATGACTACCTCCTATTAGAAGTATTATGTAATGATTTAAATTTAAATAATATAGGTATATTTAAATAATATATATATATACTCAACATAAAATACCTATACCTATTAGTTATTATTTTTAAATAATAAAGTTATTTATTCAAATAAATATTTTTAATTAAATGATTAAAATCCAATGTCTATAATTAGAATATTGTAAATAAGTAATTTAATTTTGTTATCCTCTGGCAAATTTTTAAAACTGAAATTCTCAAAATACTGCCTAATTGTGTAAAATGTTCAGTTAATCTTTAAATAAATAATTTAAGCTTTACAGTTCCTACTAATATGTACCAAGTCAATACTCATAAAATAGGCATTTCTTAACTACAATTTTAAAAAGGTGCACATAGAAACCAGATAAATAAAAAATCTAATCGCTAATCCAACTTTTTATTTTGTTTTTCAAGAAAAATAAATACATTATAAAATGTATAACCTATAGGCTAGGTATATTATTTATATCTCAAATTCTCTCAGTATTCAGAAATATATTAGAGAATATATTAGGTGGTACGTAATTAAAAAAAAAAAAAGATAAAACATTTTTAACAGTTTACATAAGTAATTACTTTATATTTTTATGATCTATGTTAATGACTTACCCCTTTCAATTGATGTATCCAAAAATTTAAGAGTATTGTTTATGAATTGATCGTATTTTAAAGCGAGGGATTTGCAATTTTCTTCCATCATAGTAGCATTGATTATTGACTGTAAACTGTGTAAATTGTAAAATAATATTTAAAATTTAGATTAATTAATAGGTGTGATATTTTAATTATAAGATATACATATTATTCTAATCCATTTTCTACTAGTTACTTTAAACAATTAAAAATAATTATAAATTACTCTGATCAAAATTCAAAGTCAATTGTCGTACTAACTACTAAGGAACTAAGTAACTAAAACTAACCGTAAAAACTAAAAATTAAAATGGTGGAAATATGTTATTTAAAGATTAGAATAAACCGTTAAATTCGAAATGTAAATAACAACAACGGTCATTGGCCCTAGTCCGAACGGATTATTACAGACTGCGGAGTAGACGTATAGAGTATAGACGAGTAGTTGCAAAAACGCACCACAAGTTATAACATGATATCAATACTCATCCCATCTAATAATAATATGAGTATATGACCATAATAATTGACCATCACCATATTAAATTATTATAAATGAGAAAAAATAGTCGCCAGACGGGCTTAACTTGATTCGACGAAAACGGATAAAACGAGTTGCAAATAGAAATGGCACGACTGTTACGCGACTAGTGGGCCGCCGTCGGTATGGCAGATATGCTCATTAGTCTCATCAACTACTTCTGTATTAATATAAATAATAATAATAATTGTAGGTACGTTTATACTTGAATAATTGCCAACGTGTATATTATAATATCCAATTCAAATATTATACATTTATACCAATTATACCATAGATAAGAATACTATTAAACGAGGTATGAGTGGGACGCTGGTAGCGAATAATGATCTATTTGTGTATATAACTGTATACCTACATAGATAATAATATTAAATAATAATACCGTATAATTGGTTATAAAATTTAATTATTTTATATTATAAAAACGTTCAACGACCAAGTGACCACGTACTAATTCTAATGAATAATGATTTATAATTTTATTAGTTTCTTCAGTTTCTTGATTGTTCTGTTTATCTCTAAATTTTAACGTCTTTCACTGATCCGAAGACTTATGAAATCGATACGAATATAATAAATTTAAATTTCATAATGGATGATAAACCTACAATAACGGTTATTCTAATGGCTCATTACTTCATTAGTTATTGCCTTATTGGCTATTCGGTTTGTATTCAGGTATTATTTCCGCAATATAATTATGACAATACAAAGTCTACAGTTATACACTCTATAGTCTATATTATTATATTATATTCTTCAATTTAATTTCTATGTCCGGACCTCCGATGTAAATAATATTGTTTCCTTCTAGTGCCTAAAAAATTACTAAAAAATAAATTACATTAATACCTGTACTTGTACACCATAATACATAATACATAAATACATTCACTCGGTGACGTATTTATGGGAGGTGATGAGGGAGATATATTTCCCTCCTTAAGCTTAGCCGGACGTGGGTTCTCCATGTTTATTTTCATAAATTTATAATAAACAACCGTCCTAGCGTGCTGCGTTGAGCGGTAAAAAAAAAAAATAATCAAAAATAATTATTAATTACTGAAAACTGAAAATGTGACGAACGAGCCAATATATCTGACAACGAGTAAAGATTGTTCCTACTCATGAGAACGTTATGGTTCTTTGTCATTTATTATATTATCAGTTAATATAGTAATATTTCATAGTGATAGTTGTAACAATATTATCATTGAAATATACTAATTAATTGCTACGTGCGACATGCTTAGAAAATTTGTATTAAATTTTTTTTTCATGGTATGATTGTAAAAATCATGTGACGTGTTGCAACGTATAATATTTTATTGTATATACTATATATTATTGTAGTCGGTTGAATAGCCTTGCAATGCTGTCCATCCATAGAAACATTAAATTGGACGTGGAAGATATAATTAATGAAATATCAAAAATCCTAGAAATGTTGAATTTGTCTTATAAAATATATTTAAAAAACAATAAAGGTTATATATAATATACTCGTATATGTATAGTTAATAGTTATTAAAAATTGATAATATCTACCTACAAATATTATGAATGGGAAAAAAGGATAGAAAATGTTTTTCAATGATATCTCCCCCCTTTAAAAAATCCTAAATACGCTACTGCATTCACTACGATAATAATATTTCGCACATTATAATGAATTTAATATATTAGGGAAGATCTTTTCTACATTGTGGGTACCTACAACAGTACTACCTACCTACACCATAAGTTAAAACCATTTAAAAATAAATTTATTAATAATATATATAATAATAATATAATATTATTAAATATTTAAATATAGGTATTTGGTATTTTATTTTTCACTACACATAGTTTTCACGTTTTACTGTGATTGGCTATACTACTCAACCATTTACTAGAAACTACGAGTAAATATTGCATTACAATATAATTTAATTTTCATAAAAATATATAATGAATATTATAAAATAACTTTTTATCCTTATTATTTTTTTCATTAATATCTTAAATAATAGTTTAATACTACTATTAAAGTATAAATAATGAATAAATTATTAATCGTGTAAGTACCTAAATGGTAGTAAAATAATTAAATATACCTATGTAACATTTTAAAAAACTATATAACTTGATATTTAAATTAAATAAATGTTAACAATTATTTAAATTTTTAAGTGATTTCTTTTCAAATTGCAATAACAATTTGTGTAAAAATAATTATTTGGTGGATCGGTTCACGTCTCCATTGAGTTTGACGTGCCTTGACATTAACATTTTATTTTTGATGATTTTGGAATTTCAATTTAATAGAATTATTGTAATCATTATTCGGGTTAAAAATTAGTTACTGATTATAATGACAATTTTACACGTACAATACCTACGTGATTTCTGATTCGGTACCCGTATGGTAAAAAAAAATACATATTATTGACATATTGTATTATAGCTATAACAATGTAAAACCTAGTAGGTACTATTATAAAATAAGTTTATAACTACCTTTTCAGTCATTTGTTAATCTCATATAATTTGTGTTTAATTCTTTTCATTTTTAATGACAAATTAATTCTTTTTTTTATTATGTTTTCGACCGAATTTTATATGAAATGCGTGCAAAAGAAATAAATATTATTAGATATACTAATATAGTATTAATACTTTAAATTTAAATAAATTTTTATACAAAATAAACACTTTTCGTCTTTTGAACTATTTGGTCATTACATTTCATATAGGGATTTTATGATAAATTATTTAAATTGAACGTAGAGACTGATAAACTTCGCTCAGAATCGTTTTTCGAATGTAATGATTTATCATTGCATTCAAAATGTAATCAAAATTCAACACTATCCTCTTTACACCTGTTTTCATTCCACGCCAGTATCCCTTCTCTTGCTTTTTTTTTTATTAATAGTTATTATATGTAGTATTAATATTATAATAGTAGGTATAAATAATATGTCAAGTTACAAACATGCGAAACTATATTGTTATTGTTTATAAAAATTTACTAAAAATAGTAAGTAGGTTATTTATTTTGTAAAATAATCCGAAAAATATTATAGAATTGACGTGTGTACAAAATGAAAAAAAATAATTAGTAACCAACTATATATTTTAGGATAATAATATAAATAACATTTAATAAACATAAGTACCTACCTATATTATGAACTGAATCAAACGTGTTTGGTGCTAAACTTTAATGTAAACATGAATGTACGTATATAATATTATAGTTATATGTCAAGTAAAAACAATATTAAACTGTTCATAATTTATAGATTTCGTTTTACATAAAATTAAAGGACGGGTGAAAACATTATTGGTTTACACCATCATCATCATCATAATAATATTAATATGTATTTAGTTTACAGTTATTATGCTATTTTTGCAGTTATAGACTCGACACTATAGATTACTATAGAGTGGAAATATTTATAAAAATGTTTAAAATATTATACGTTTTGCTTTTATTGTCAATATTGTCGACATTTGCCGAATGTAAGCAACTGTGGCATACTTCACAAGTAGCATTGAATAAATTATTTGACTTGCAGATGGAACAATTTGATGCCTTTAAAAATTATTTGGATTTGGAGACAATTCGTTTAGAAAAATTAAACAAGTAAAAGTAGTTATATCGTATATTTAATATATATAATAATTTACAATAATAAATAAAATTAACGTGTTCAGTAATCATATTTATTTTTTATATATACCTAAATAATAATAATAAAAAAACAAGATGAAAAGTATAATGGTTATAAAAGGATACAAAAATGATTCTGAGCGAATTTCAGTCAGTTATGAGATACATGTACCTACTGATTATAAATTTTGAAATATGTATCTAACTTTAATTATTAGATTAAGGAATTAAAGTAAGATAGTTCTAAAATTGTCTTACGTATATAATATAATAGGTACTCGTTTAAATTGTCATTGCTATAATAAGACTTATATAATAAGTAATAATATTATAATAAATTAATAATATTTACTTATATAAAATACTAAATACTGTTAAGTACGAGGCGTGTTGTAGCGTTGCAGCATTATGGGACACATTAACCAAAAAACAACATTCCCGCCGTCACTGTAACTATTATATAAGTAAATTGCTATTGCCTATTAATTATAGAAATATCAAACTATAGGAACATACCTAATTTATTTGTTTTTATATAAACCATTATAATTTAAATACTTACTAAGTATATTTTTCATCTGTTTGGTTATAGTAATTTAACAGTAATTTATGAATGGCGTAATTTTACGGCAGACAATAAAGATATTTATTTATACAATCATATTAATGATTTAAAAGTTATATCACATATTCACAATCAATTGTCTATAATTGAATATTTGACGAATAATAAGGAATCTGTAGAAGGTATATTATATTCGCATAAGTTACATAAATACTTAAAAAATACATGTAGTTATGATGTAAACCCTTTTATTACAAATAAACTAGTCCTCAACATAATTGACAACAATAGAGTCGTTAATGAAAACGATATAACGTTGGCGTCCAGCGGGTTGAGAAGACTACAAATGTTTTACGATATTCCAGCAATTGATATGGCCGCAGGTTTTTATGATGAGCGAAATATCGGCGATGAATTGGATGGTGAGCTAATAATATTCATACGATAACCTGTTAATTATAGATACAATTATGTATTTCAATTCTAGCTTGTGAATGTCACGTTATGCTAAGTTATTGTTTAGAAAAACATGATATGTACGGAGTCGTGGAATGGGCTAATGAAACTTATAACAAATGGATAAAAAATGGACGTCCAAATTGTGTAGATATTGATCTGTTATATTTGTATTCAATTTCTTCGTCAATGTATACTGGTAAATATATTATATATTGCATTCGGTTTAAGGTTTTAATGAATTATTAATATTCTGTTAATATTATGCTATTAATTATATTTGATAGGATTTAGTTTTTCTTCACTATACAACACGAACATTAATAATGAATTAAAAGACATACAACATGTCAGCCATTATATTTCTCTCATGAAAAATGATATATTAGAGTGTGACTTGGCGGATATTTTTGATAGATACAATGTTCGAATAATTATTAAATTTATTTTATATTTGTATAGTACTAAGCAGTATATTAAAAAATATTTAAATGTAATTATATTTATAGATATTTAATACTGAAGATATTGAAAAATCAAGAGATTTATGTAAACATGGTGTTTCTACAAGAACTTTGACAAAAAATTTAATATGTCAATATGATTCAAAAAATTCATACTTTCATATATTAATGCCATTTAAGGAAGAATATATTAGTAATGATCCATTAGTACGAATTTACCATGACGTAATTTATGAAAATGAAATTATAAATGTAAAGTCTATAATTAAAGAATATGTAAGTAATTACATTGTATTATATTGTAAAATATTTAGAAAAAGGAGAAGACTCCAAATAAATAATATAAATATCGATTTTATTGAAATCCCAACTTTAAACCACTATATAAAAAATTAAGTCTAGGGTTTTTTTAATTTTTGGTAATATATTAAATAATATGTGAATATACTTCAGTAAAATTGTCAGACCTTTTATTATAACCCAAAATTGCTAATTTTATTAACCAATTATAAATAAAAACGAGAATATTAGGAAATATTCAGTTTCATATTTTGTAGAAAAATTAACGGTATCGGTTCTAAAATTTATCACGAATATATAATAATTATATTTGACATCCAATAAAAAATTAGGTTAGAGTTTTAAATTGCCCGAGTTCAAATTTATTTCGTCAAAATTTTAATTTTGTGAAAAATGCAGTATTATCATCGTTCATTGGCCGCCTTTTCCCCCAAAAACCCAATTTTGAGAAATTTGAAAAATGACCTTAATAAGGTATCATACTACATCCACATTCCAACCGTAAACATACGCTATTCGTGAAAATCGGAGCATTATTTCGGACTGAAAAGTGTCTACAAACATAAAAAAAAAAACAAATTATTGTAAAAGTATAATACGAGTACATTCTTCGCTTCGCTCAAAATCAAAATATGTTAAAATTTAAAATTATATTTAATCAGATATTATTTGAAATAGATATTATTACAAATACTAATATTTAAATAGATGACTGAAGCAAAAGTTTTAAAAAAAACAAATTCTATATTAAATGAAATATCACGTTCTGGTCAAGTTGCCTGGATGCCTAGAGAAATCGAAGTAAAAAATTTTAGTTCATTAAACACTCGCATTGAGTTAATTACTAAACGCACTACTATGACCGCAGAACGATATCAAATAGTTAATTATGGTTTAGGTGGTCATTATACACCACATATAGACGCGTTTCAATTTAGTGAAGTACGTAAAAGTAACTATAATTTTTGATAAATATTTATAAATTATAAAATATTTACCATTTACCAATCATCATAGCCAATAGGTATATGTAAAAATAAAAACATAATTGTAAAAAATTTAATTCTATGATTATTTTGTTCTGATAATATTAATATAGCATTTGCCTATCATCGATATATTCGGTAACCGACTAGTGACAGTATTATTTTACGTAAGTCCTTATTACAAATAATTATATTGTATTTAATGATCTTAATATATAATTAATATTTCTCTCTTTTTTTTTCTAAGTTAAATGATGTTCTAGATGATGGTTTTACATCGTTCCCAAATTTAAATGTAATTTCTCCTTCCGAAAAAGGAACAGCAATCGTTTGGTATAGTTTACATTCTTCTAATGGAAGTAGACATGCTGATAGTTTACACGCATCGTGCCCCATATTAAAAGGAAATAAATGGAGTTAGTATTATCGACAATAATTGCATCATTATTATTATAATAAATAAGTAATAATAATAATAATAATAATAATAATAATAATAATAATAATAATAATAATAATAAATAATAAATAATAAATAATAAATAATAAATAATAAATAA
>JAIUCT010000007.1:6653890-6762334 GCA_021307375.1 Tetraneura akinire
AATAAATAATAAATAATAAATAATAAATAATAAATAATAAATAATAATTAATAAATAATAATAATAATAATAATAATAATAATAATAATACTAATAATAATACTAATAATAATAATAATAATACTCGTATATAAATATAGTTAAATATTTTATATTAATTAGACGCTTTTGTCTTTTAATTGCAATAATTATATTGCCTTGTCTTATTCATTATATTAAATAAAATGATTAATATATATTATATATATATCAATACTTATTACCTAATAATAATAATTTTTATTTTGTTTTTTTTTTTTTTTTTAGTTTATTTTCTTATGTTAAATTAAATAAAAAATAATCACCCTTACATTTTTATGCTTAATTTTAATGGTATAATAAATTTAAACTTGATAAATTAAATTAAATTAATGTGTTTTAGTTATGACAAAATGGTTGCATGAAGAAGGACAAGATTTACTATATAATTGGAAAAAGAAATATAATAATTAACTAAAATAAAATATTTAATAAAAATATCAAATCACATGTTTAAGAGAGGTGTAAAATGTAAAATTATAATTATGATACTCTTTACCGATAACAATTTCTTATATTCCTTTAATTTTGATCCTTATTTAGTAATATAGTAAAGTAATATTTATTATTTAAATGTATTGATATTGTAACGTTACACCTTACACGCCTCGTACCTTACAGTACAGGGTGTCGTTCAGTGTTTCCTATCAAATCCTGTCCAGTTAAGGAGCAGTCGGCTGGCTATTCCTACTACACTAACCGGCCTTTTGAACCGGGTCGTTAGACCGATATGAAACAAAGGTTTCTTATTTATATTATACAGGTCCTAGAAACTTATGACCTGCGTTCAATATCTAACACGTAACTTAGCAACGAACATAAACTTAATATATTACTATCGAAATTAAATATAATAAATACAATTACACTATCACCTGAGTAACCCTGATCTTGGAGGGTAGTTTATTGTAGATCACAGGTGTAGCGGAGTGCGAGCTTCTAGTTGAGATGAACAAATTAATATATAAATAAATAAATAATCAAGACGGTATGTTTATTGAAACTCGACTGGTTTGGTTCGGCTATTAAAACTCGACTGGTTAATTATATATCGCACTCAGCTCACCGGTGTCTGGCCTAACACGTAAATAATGCTGAGGCGACATAAAATGACGACTCGGGTATAAATGCAACTGTTACAATGTGTATAAGTATAAGTGTATAAGGTATAACCATTGATTTAAATACTATTGATTGGCCACCATGATTGTTTTTCGATGATATAAAATCACCGATATTCATAAGAACTAAAGATAGCCAACTATCTATAATACATTAAGAAAAAAATGAAGTCGACAGCCATTTACAGGTTGGGCTCAAACGATAGTAGAGTGTTCGTGAATTTGGTGGTCCAACCTTGTTAGATCGAGATAAAAATTGCACCCAGAGTGGCAGAGTTAGTAAGTAGTCTGCAAAAATTTGCAAGTGAGAATATTCGCAAATATAAAGACTTAAGTAAATGATGGGCCAAATTCATGTGGAATTTTTATCTCGATCCGACCGGTGGGTCAAAATTACGTACACGATAATAAAATAATATCGATAATAATAATATTTATTTATTTATCGAAACTAATGCTTTGATATTACAAAATCTATAAATTGTTAGTACCTAAATACATTTTATATTTTACTTTTAGGGGTTTTCATATAAGTAAATCCTAAATACTAAATAGTCAATAGAGTAATGTTCAAAATATTCATAATTAAATCGATATAAGATATTACAACGAATATATTGGCACATTGCCATAACAGCTGATGATGCATTGATGCAAGAAAATACAAATACACACGACTCATACAGGCTCACATAATAAGTCACACTATTGTATTGTTATAAATATAAAATTGATATATTAATCGATATTGCTGTTATCGATACATTATTATTGATATTTCACTATCATTTGAGCCCAATATATAAATAGTGGCTGACTCCACTAATAATTATTACAAGTTGGCTATTTAGGTGTTTTATAATATATCTGAACATAAAAAAAAACTTTGGATAAATAGCGATAAGTCAATCTAAATAATATTAATAGTAAACTGTGTGATATGTTATAACTCCCAAATTGTAAGTCCAAATATTATGGTCGAGTGTGGGTAGGATAAAAAATAAAAGCTTAATAAAAAGGAACTCGATGATCATGTGGGCATGAGCTGCTATTTATTTACTATAAAGCCGGGTTCAAATGTTAATCAAAATTCAACACTATCCTCATTACACCTGTATCCCTTCACGAATATCCCTTCCATTGCTTTTATTATTATGAACATCATAAACAAGAGCAAAATGTGATATTATTATTAATAATAACAATTATATGTTAATAGTAGGTATTAATACCTAATATATTAATATTATATTATAGTAGATAATACAAATTTGAGGCAGATTAAACGATTCCCACTGTTTATAGTGTATTTATTTTGTTATTAACAGGGCTCGCAAGTTCATGCACTAAAAATTGATTTTATATGTATGCAATAATGCTCTAAAAAACTCTTAAATATGCAATAAAAACATGTTTAATATGCTATTATTTAATTTATAATGTCGGTGGTATGTTCAGGCCCTGATTTACCAATTCAGAGGCCCAGTGAAATTTTAAATTATGGGCCCTTTTTTCACTTCAATCAATGCTACATTTATGTATATAGGTACTGCATAGTGCATACTATACATTATATAAATTAGGTATATCATAAAAAAAAATAAAGTAATAGTATTAAAAATCTAATTTATTTATTACCAAACAACGTCTACGCATTTTAATTTATATAATATATAAATGAAAATTTTTAAAAGTTGTATAATTTATAAACATTTTCTAGCTTTTTGTTTTGAAAATTCGTCTATTATATCGTAAAAATTTAAACTGGATACTGGATGTTATATTATTTTCTATCGATAATATTCCTAATGCATCTAAGTTTTGTTGTCCCAATGTTGACCTTAATCTATTTTTTATGCGTTTCAATGATGATTTAAATTTACTTTTCATAGATCTACTTAAATATTTTTTCGACATTTTAAATCATAGGTTCCCAACCTATGGTCCGCGAATCACTGGCGATGGCGGTCCGCGAGCTATTGTGAGGTGGTCCGTGAGTCACAATTAAAAAATGTAAAAATATATTAATAATTTAATTTTCCTTTGAGGCATAACAATAATTATTGACAATCAAATATAGTACGTCGTTTATTTATAAATTCATATTACACAGGGGCTTTTCCAGGGGGGCCAAGGGGCCACGGACCCCTCCCAGGACCGTATTTAAAAAAATTGTATACTGTTAAAAACAAAATTACATTTTTATGTATAAATATAGTAGTAAAAATTTGTGTTTTTTTGTTAAGTTATCTCAAAATTTTGACTTGGCACCCCCCAACCAAGTCTCTGGAACCGCCCCTGATATTACATAGTTCTAAAATATGTGAAAAAAAATTATTCTTATTTATAAGAAAAATAAGGTATAAAATTTAGGTGGTCCGTGACGTATCGGAAGTTCTCTTAGTGGTCCGTATAATACCAAAAAGGTTGGGAACCACTGTTTTAAATGAAATATAAATAATAAAAAAAACGCGAGACGACACTACGTAATAGTATAGTAGACTATAGTGTACTGTATGAAAATGTGCAACAATTTAATAATTTTATTGATATCATTTTGGTAATATTATTATTTTATATTATTCTCTATTAGAAATAAATTTTTGTCTCAGATTATGAGAAACATAAATATACGAGTATTTGAATTTTTTTTTTTTGTCGGTGCCCGGTGGGCCCCTTAACGAGTAGGCCCAGTGCAAATGTCCCATTTGTCCCTGCATAAATATGGCCCTGGGTATGTTGTCAGTGTAAAAATAATATATTTTCGACAAATTCAATTAAATTTTTTTTTAAACGACTTGCCAAAGATGATTGTTCTATTGGGATTGTATAATATTGAAATGAAACGATATAAATAATATTTTAATAAATTGATTAAAGTAAAAAGTCGAACGTCATCGAACGACACATCACACGGACCTCAACTACACAAGTAAACGCCACAACACACTAAATGAGAAATCGTTATAGGAAATTATTATTTTAACTTTAGATACTTTAATACATAAAAATATTGTATGTTTACACTTAAATGTGGGCATGCGGAGACAATTTACATGATTTACACATATGACACCATAATAATAATTTTGTGTTATAAATTCCCATATAATTAGGTATAATCGGCGCCAGATATTGACACGGCGGCAGCGATTTTCAGTAACTGTACCCCAACCCATAGTCGTTGTGTGCATAATACTGTTTACACATTTGTATTTTAAAAGTTGCTATTCAATAATTCATATAAAATCAACCAAAATACCAAAAATAATTATTAATATAATAATTAAAATGATAAAAATGTATATATTTATGCCTTATAAACCAAAAAAACCTATAATATGCTAATATATGCAAAATAAAATTTCATATATAGAATACTATCACTTTGAAACGAATTTCTATATCACTTAGCATTGACTAAGACTTAACAAAATTGATATGCAAATGCATAAACTTGCGAGCCCTGGTTATTAATATTAATATTAATATTTTTTTTTTGTTTTGTTAAATAATCTGAATAGTTTAAGTACTTATAGGTATGTATTATAATTTAATACAGTATACATACATATGTTTTGTAACAACGACTGTGTAAACACGAATCAAATAAAATCAATGTAATATTTAAACTTTATATAATTAATTATAAATTTCGCTTTACAATAATTAGGGGAACATACAACAACATATACAACAATATAACATATAATATTGTTCATTTAAAATTTTATGTAAAATATAATTGTAATTTATAATATTTTAATTGTATATTGTTATAAACTAGACTATATTATATGTTGAAAATATGTTAGAAAAATTATTCGTTTTGTTGTTATTTTTAATTTATATCGAAGGCAAGCAAAGATGGCATACTTCACAAATAGCATTGAATAAATTATATGATTTACAGAAGAAACAGTTTGATTCCTTTAACAATTATCTGGCTCAGGAGGCGAAACGTTTAGACCAATTAAACAAGTAAACTTAGTAATATAAAATATTTTAACAATTATTTTTTATAAAAATAAATAATTTTTGTATTTATTAACATATCCATATTTAAATATAAGTGAAAAATATAAAAAATTAAAAAGTGTAAAAAAATTTAACGTATACCTAAACTATATGGGTATATGTTATGTATGTTAAATTTTTTGGCCGCCTCTGATTTTTTATGTTGGTGGGTGGATATGATTTGATAATAATTTAGTTTTATAATAGATAATTATATAATATGTAGAAAAATAATGAACAAGAAAATATATTGCTATTATTAAATGTAAAAGTGGTAACCTTTTACCTTTTATTTACCTTTTTAGTCGGAAAAGAGAATTAATTTGTATACCTATAACACAGGTAAAATAGGTACATTACTATAAAAAATAAACGAGTAATATATCTAATATACGGTGTTTATCTTTGTTTGATTAATATATTTTATTATTGGGTTTTAGACACATGAATTCAATCTCGACGGGCGGAGAAAAAGTAGGCTGTCTAAATTTTTTATAAGAAATTATGTTAATTCGTTAAATTTTTATTTTTATTATAATTCCCTGGCCCCCCTGGGTGAATGGGTATATTAGTAAAATATTCTTGACATTGAAAATATTTAAGTTTGCCACAAATATTAGTATGAATGTATACCTACTAGTATAGTATGGAAATTATTGGAAATATATTGAATGCAATTTATTGATTTTAAATTATTTCTATTATAATTTAATTAATATTTTTAATGTTACATTTTTAGTCATTTAGAAACAATTTATAAATGGCGGAATTTTACAGAAAACAACCAACATAAATACTTACACAATCATATTAATGGTCTAAAATTTATTTTACACGCTGTCCAGGAATTCTCCAAAACTAAAAACTTGATGATTAATAGTCAATCTGTAGAAGGTAATTATTAATTTTATTCCAATACCTAGCTACGTATAAATATTTAGTAAATTAATGTAGTTTATACGTAAATATTTTCTTATAAATAAACTATAGTTTTGAACATATTTCACAACGAAGAAATAGTTGATGATGACGATATAATGTTATCGTTCAACGGTTTGAGAAGACTACAATTTTTTTATGATATACCCGCATCTGATATGGCGGCAGGTATTTATAAAAAACGGAATATCGGTGATGAACTAAACGGTAGGTTAAATTTATAGTTAACAATGTTCAAACAAGTTATAATTTAATTTAGTTAATTATAGAGACAAATAGACAATTATATGTTTTATTAATAGTTTGTGAATGTCTCGTTGTGCATTGTATTGTATTGTATAGATACAACTATGTATTTTAATTCTAGCTTGTGAATGTTACGTTATGCTAAGTTATTGTTTAAAAAGTCATGATATGTACGGAGTCCTAGAATGGGCTAATGAAACTTATAATAAATGGATAAAAAATGGACGTCCAAATTGTGTAGATATTGATCTGTTATATTTGTATACAATATCTTCGTCAATGTACACAGGTAAATATATTATATATGTATAGTGCATTCGGTTTAACTATGTATTTTTAATATTCAATTAATATTATCCTATATATTATATTTGATAGGATTCAAATTTTCTTCACTATACAATACGAACATTAATAATGAATTAAAAGACATACAACATATCAGCCATTATATTTCTCTCATGAAAAATGATATATTAGAGTGTGACTTGGCGGATATTTTTGATAGATACAATGTTCGAATAATATTATTAAATTAAATTAATTTTATATTTATACACTGCTAAGTAGTATATTAAAAAATATTTAAATGTAATATAATAATATAATATAATATACCTAATTATATTTATAGATATTTAATACTGAAGATATTGAAAAATCGAGAGATTTATGTAAACATGGTGTTTCTATAAGAACTTTGACAAAAAATTTAATATGTCAATATGATTCAAAAAATTCATACTTTCATATATTAATGCCATTTAAGGAAGAATATATTAGTAATGATCCATTAGTACGAATTTACCATGACGTAATTTATGATAATGAAATTATAAATGTAAAGTCTGTAATTAAAGAATATGTAAGTAATTACAATTATTTTATTTTAATAGTTATGTCGTATGTATACCTATTAAAACCACATATTTATAAATAAAATATACTTTTTATATGGATTGTGAATAAGTTTCAATTCTACAATAAAAATATAAAAACATTTTATATCATTAAATTACAATATACAATATTACAAATCTATACAATTCCTGAGTGTAACACTAAATTTACTTTTATTTTATTATAGATTTTTTTAATTACCCCAGCACCCTCATATTGAATTTTGAAATTTTTTTGCATAAATATTTAGTACAGAATTTTTATGCCTATTTTCGAAATTTGTATGCCATTATTTTTTATCCAAAATTCATTAATCTTGGGCGGTGCTGGGGTAAGTGTGATACGCGAAAAACGTAAGTTTGAAGGGGAGTAATGGATGTACGAATTTCGAAATTAGGCATACAAATTCATACAAATTCCGTCCTAAATATCGGCATTAAAAAAAATTAGAAAACACTATTAAGATTAATGGATTTTGGATAAAAAAATAATGGCATAAAAATTTCGAAAATAGGCACACAAATTCATACCCATTCCGTACTAAATATTTATGCAAAAACAATTTCAAAATTGCAATGTGGTGGTGCTCGGTGCTGGGGTAATGCACGTCCATAAAAGTTTATTTTATGTAAATAGGTATACAAAGGAATAAAAACGTAGGTTATTAAAATTTTATTAATTAGGTATATTATAAATGTATGTGATCGAAATTCATTCAGTTTTTCTTTGTTAATACGAGTATAATAATTATTTATTAATTATTTATATACATTAATTAACATAGATACAAGGTACAAGGAACATAATATAATTAATTATTAATAGGTATATATAATATATACATATACCTATTATATATATAATATATAATATATACTAACTACCTACAATTTCTTTCCTACCGGAAACCATACAATGTTCGTGAAGGTTGAAACAATTATTCCTAATCAAAGAAGTGTCCATATACACATAAAAAGAAAAAAAGACAAACATCATTGTAATAATTTGTAAAACTAATAATAATATATTATTCACTTCGGTCAGATTCTAAAATATGTTAAAATAACAATTATATTTAATCAATAATTTAGATAAGTATATTATTATTAATAAAAATATTTAAATAGATGTATGACGCACAAGTTGCAAGGATAAATAGTTCTGTAACTAATGAAATATCACGTTCTGGTCAAGTTGCTTGGTTACCTACAGAAATCGAAGTAGAAAATTTTAATTCATTAAATACTCGCATTGAATTAATTACTAAATGCACTACTATGACTGCAGAACAATATCAAGTAGTTAATTATGGTTTGGGCGGTCATTATACACCACACATAGATGCGTTTACATCTAATGAAGTACGTAAGAGTAACTATAATTTTTGATAAATATTTATAAAGTATAAAATGTTTACAGTTATTTATCATTATAGCTAATAGGTATATATAAAATTAAAAAGAGCTTATATAGCCGTGGAAGGGATACAGTGTAATGAGAATAGAATTGAATTTTGATTTAAATTTGGATCATGGCATTCGATAAAACGTTTCTGCGCGAAGTTCAGTTAAATACATGTTAGGCTATGTTTTCATTTTTATTATATTTAATAAAAATTTAACTCTATCATTTTTACACCCGTATTTATTCCACAGCAGTATAATAATAATTTCTTCTTTTTGTAATTTAAAAAACTATAAACAAAACTGGTAATTGTTAATTCACAAATTCACAATAATTAGGAAATGAATTAAGCAATATGTATTTGAAAATAAATAAAATTGTTGGTCCTTTTTATTTATCATTATTGTAATAATATTGAGAAATAATAATAAGATTACATATAAAAATCGTTTTTATTCAAATATCAACTTTAAGCAACTAACAAAAAAATTGAAACTTGGGATTCTTCTAAAAAATATTTATTTTCATATACATTAAAATAGAAATACCTACAGCAAATTTATGGATTTCATATTACCAAAAATTATAAAATTTAATTGAGAAAAGAACTGATATATTGCTATAGAAGAGATACAGAAGTAAAGAAGACAGTGTTGAATTTTTATTGAAATTTAAATGGAATTATAACACATCGCATTTGATTAAACTTTTTACATTTCTATTAAAAATTATAACTCGTAAATACTCATTTATATTTAAATTTCAACGTAAACGTTCCAAATTTTTATCACATATATTAGGTACATATAATACGAACACTCAATAACTCAACAATAACTTCAAGTCTCTAAGTTCAATATAAATAAATTGCCTAGATAGTAGATGAGTCGCCTATGAAACGGTGCTTTAGGTAGTAGGTTCCACTATCCATTTCATTAAATAATTACACAATTGGTTACGGTATCATGCTGGTTTTATTCACTTTTACTTTTATTTTTATTTTACAAGTAATAGTGTAATAATGTTTAAACTTAAATTCACCGGCGGACAAAGCTAAAGTTAGCGGTCACACCGGTGCCGGTCAATACCCAGATTTCGCGACCAAAATAGGTTGCTTTATTTAAGTTGGTGAGACGCGTAACATAATGGATATTACAATACGCGGACCTACAGAAACGTTTCATGGATTTAGCAAACTTAAGTAAGTCACGTATTCTCCTTGAAAGTCCTGATGCAACGGGCCTAAGTAGGTCGTTGTTTATCAGTCCTGACAGACTGATTTTATGACAGTATTTTATGGTGGGTTTGGAATTTTACATCGACCCAGGAAATGCAAAAGATCGCTGGTGTGGTTGTTCCCGATTGTTTTCGATGTTCGAGCTGCTGTTGTCGGGTAATGGTCCTTTGTTCACAACGGCGTGACTTTGGTCGTCAGTGTCTTTGGCTGGTCCGTCACGGCAGGCATTCGGGTACGAGTCGTTCATTAATCCGAATGAACGGTACTGTGTCTTAAACTTACACATTCTAAGTGAGGTGTGATCAGTGCTCGATTTGGGAGGGGGGTACGCGGGGGGACGGAGTACCTCTTCAATTTTTTATTTTTTTTAAGCGTACCCCTACTAATTAATAAATCCCCTATGATATTACATGTACTTAAGCATATTAGGGGGAACGCTAATTTTTTTGAAAGTCTAATAGTCCCCCTTCTTCTTTTTCACCAAATCAAACACTGGGTGTGATAGCGCACCGTGTTGGGGCTAGGCGATGATCGTACGCTGGCGGCGGTCGTCGGAGATTTCTTCGTGATCGTTCGATGGTGTGTTCGTTCTTGTTTCCGTAGTCTTGAGAGTCCGGAGTCCTGAAAATGTTAACTGTACTGCACTATACTGCTGCTGTGACTGGAATGAATAATTTCGGTCGGTCGTTCGCCTTTTATGCTATTTTTGAATGTAACAAGCTTCTTTTATTGGTCGCCCAATCACAGCTCATTATAACGCCATTGGTTGTGTTTATGCATGTACCTCTACGAGGGAGTACATATTTTATAGTACCTCCTAGTAAACCTCTGTATAATTTGTTGGCTCTGAAAAGAGCCGTTTTGGTTTACGATCTGTAAAACCTAAAAATCCATATCTGACAAAAATTCACTCAAATGGGTTTTTCGAATGTGATGATTTAACATTGCATTCAAATTTTAATCAAACTTTAACACTTTCCTTTTTACACCTGTATCCCTTCAAAGAAATATTAGCTCTTCTTTTTATAATTTAAACAGCTGTAAAAATTTTTTTTGTAATTGTTTATATTCACAATTATCTGGAACTGAGTTAAGTTACTCGTATATTGTATATTAGAGCTTCAATAAAATTTTCAAATTTACTCAAAAATTTATGTTAGTTTTATTTAACATTATTGTAAAATATATTGAGAAATACGAGTAATAAGAAGAATCCATATAAAATATCTTAGATTTTCGACTACACTAAAAATTTCAACTTTAAACAGCTATAAATGAAAATTGAAACATGGGATTTTTTTAATATTGTGTTAATATGTGAAGCAATATGTGAATATACTTTAGAAGAATTTTCAGACCTCGAAACCCAAAATTGCTAATTTTATTAAACATTATATAGATAAAAATGAGAATTTTAAGACATATTCAAAGTTCTATATTTTCTCAAAAAAATTAACGTAACCAATCCTATTGGATTAACGTATACATATAATATTTAAGTGAACATCCAAAATAATTTTAAGTCTCTAAGTTTAATAATGCCTAAAATACCGTAAAGTATTGAAATAGAAATAGGCAAAATTTCAAATTTCATCGCATATACCTAATTTTGGGAAAATTGAAAAATAACCTATTAATAATTTTATTAATTTTATTACCAATTACATCCACTTTCTTACCAGAAATACCTATATGCTATTCGTGAAACCCGGATCATTATTTCTGGTAATAAAAGTGTTTACAGACATAAAAAAGACACATTTTTTTTGTAAAAATAATACATAATAATAATAATAATAATACCAATATCAATACCTACATTCTTCGTTCTCTCATAATCTAAAAATAACTGTAAAAAATTTAATTCTATGTATATTTTGTTCTGATAATATTATTATAGCTGAATAGGCCTATCATCGATATATTCGGTAACCGACTAGTGACAGTATTATTTTACGTAAGTCCTTATTACAAATAATTATATTGTATTTAATGATCTTAATATATAATTAATATTTCTCTCTTTTTTTTTCTAAGTTAAATGATGTTCTAGATGATGGTTTTACATCGTTTCCAAATTTAAATGTAATTTCTCCTTCCGAAAAAGGAGCAGCAATCGTTTGGTATAGTTTACATACTTCTAATGGAAGTAGACATGCTGATAGTTTACACGCATCGTGTCCCATATTAAAAGGAAATAAATGGAGTTAGTATTATCAATAATCATTAATCACATTATTATTGTAATAGTCATTCATATATATTTATACATTTTCTATTGACTAAACGATTTATTTCTTTAATTACAATAATTATATTATAAGTGTAATATTTATTAATATAATATATAGTATTTAATATACAAATACAGGTAAGTAAAATTATAAATATATAAAGGTAATAAATATAAATAGTTTTTATTTCGTATTTTTATTTTAGTTTATTTCATTATATGTAGGTACTTAATTAAAAGAAATAATCGTTTTTACATTTATACTTAATGGTATCTATTACAAATTTTTACATTTTTTATTGTTTTTTAGTTATGACTAAATGGTTGCATGAAGAAGGACAATATTTACCTTATAACTGGAAAAGAAAATATAATAATTAAACTACAATAAAATATGTAATCAAACGTAACAGAGGAGTAAAATGTAAAACTTTATTTATGATACTTTACAGATAGCAATTTCTTGAATTTTCTTAAACCTGTAAATTTTAACTCTTTATTAACATTGTTAACACTAACATTTTTCATTTAAGTTTAACTAACAATTAATACATAACATAAGAGTAAAGTTAACTGTTCTCTAAATATTTTGTTAATAGAATTACTTATTCTTATAATACGAGTGTATACGAGTACATCATCGTTATTTATTAATTTTTAATTTAAAATAATTTAAATTTTATTATTAATTTAATCACTTTAATTATAATAATATTAATGTAATTACTAATTACTAATTAGTAACGGCCAACGGCCAACGTTATTTTGTATATAGGTTATTAATTCAACTAATAAATGATAACATATAATATCATTGTTGCAATTATTCTTAATTAGTTTTACAATGATGTGTTTACCTATACACATTTATATATATAATGTATTCATCCTTATATTATATAATTTGATGTATTACCATAATATTAGAAAAATCTCAAATCTCAATTTTTTTTTTCTTTTTTATAGGTGTTGAAAACTGAGACTTTAGTAACATTGATATTTACAATATCTTTATAGGTTGTTCTCAATATTTTAAAATAATGTTAAATAAAATTAACAAACATTTTTGAATAATTTTGAAAATTTTATTGAAGTTCAAATACATATGACTTAACTCAGATTCAGATTATTGTGAATAAAAACAAGTAAAATTTTCTTTTATATATCTGTTTAAATTATAAAAATAAGACCTGATGATTTTATGGAAGGGATACAGGTGTATTGAAGTTTGATTAATATTTGAACGCAATGTTAAATAATCGCATTCGAAAAAACCATCTGAGGGAATTTTTGTCAGATATGGATATTTAGGTGACTCATGTAGGTCTTCTATAGGCATTTATATTGAACTTTATAGTGACTTGAAAATTTTATTGAATGTTTATATATGTACTTAATATATATGATAAAAATTTTGAACTTTTACGTTGAAATCAAAATATAAATGAGTATTTACGAAGTTATAATTTTTAATAGAATGCAAAAAGTTTAATCTATCTCTATTTTTGACTGAACTTCTCTCAAAATTGTTTTTTCTAATACGATTATTTATCATTCCATTCAAATTTTAATCAAAATTCTTTATATTTTAGTAGTGATATCAACGGATTTATAAAAATTTAAAATTATCCAAAAAACTTGACATTACTTTTATTAATATCAATAACAGGAATTAAAGTAACATAGGGAAGAGAATTTTGAATAGATTGTTTAAATGTAACATAAGTATATGATATGATTTATTGATTTGAACTAATCTGTAGGCTGACTAGCATTTGCATTAGTAGGATGCGATGGGTTTTAATATTTTAATACTTATATCTAGTGTTTTAAGTTGCTAGATTACTTTTTGTAGAGGGTTCTTACTTGCGTTAAAACTTATTTTGATTTAGATGTAGGTTCCAGGTCAACAAAAAAGTGGAAGAGGGTATTTATTAATTTTATGTATTACCTATACTTACATTGTCTCTTTGTCTAATCCAGTGGTTCTCAACCTTTTTCGATTTGTGTCACCTTTATTAACGATTATTATATACTATATAATAAAATTATATAGTAATTATATTATTATATATACTTAGTCACCCTAGTACCCTACAATCAAAATATACAGTAATTATATTAATGTATTGAATATCAATGTCTTTATTAAACAACAGACGTTACTCCGACGTAATGGTCATTAAGACAGTAAGATTTTATTTAAAAAAAAATTAATTTCTCTTATTTTTTTCTTATACCTTCAATAATTTATGTCACCCTTACTATATTATTTAAGTGAAATGACGTTCTAGAATTCGAGATGATGGTTTTACATCGTTTCCAATGTTAAATGTAATATCTCCTTCCGAAAATGAGTACCTAGCAATTGTTTTTTATAATTTGCATATTTCTAATGGTAGTTTACAGGATATTCCATGTTAAAGGAAATAAATGGAGTTGGTATTATCAAAAATAGTATAATTATTGTAATAGTCAAACATATCTACATATTTAATAATTTTACTGACTAGACGATTTTTTCTTTTAATTACAATAATTATTATATTACCTATCATAAAAATGTAATATATGAAATATATTGATAGGAAATAAATAGAGTTAGTATTGTCAGTGGTAATATTATTACAATATTAATAAGTTATTTAACATAAATATTTTTCATTATTTAAATAATTTTATTTTTTATTTACAATTATAGTTATATCTTAGGTATATCTTATATTAAAATAGTAATTATTTTATACAAATTAATTTATGTTCTTCAAATTTTATAAATATTAATTTTTATTTAGTACACATATATTTGCAGCAAATTTTATTATTTTAATTTAATAGAAATAATCGTACTTTAAATTAATAATCAAATGTAATACACGTTTTGACATTACATAATTATAATTTAATTAAAATATTTTAGTTATGACAAGATGGTTTTATGAAGAAGGACAAGATTTACCATATAATTGGAAAATAAAATAATAATTAACAACAATAACATATATAATTATAGGTACGATAATATCAAATTAAATACGGAAATATGTGAAATTTTATATTATATTTTTGGTGCTTTAGCGAAAAAATTTGTTTAATTTTTCATAAATTCGATAAATTTTAATTATTTTAATATCAAAGTATTGCTATTTGCTATTAAGAACATATCTCTTTTTCTTTCAGACATATGTATATATTATAATTTATCATATATATTTTAAAATTTAATATAATATAATACATATAGCAGGTAAAAATATGATTAAGAGTTTATACATACATATGTACATGTAAATTATATATATAGAATATAGGTATTCTATATATTTTAAATGAAGCAATTATTATTATTTATTTTGAAATTTATTTATATAAAATAATAAAATTTACAATTAAAATATCATAACAAAAATATTCTATAATATAACATTAATTCAATAAAATTGTGCTTATTTTTATAGGTAACAATTATATTTATCACTATATAATTTGCAGTATTTTAAATGAAATGATTCAATTAGTAATAAATTCTTGTATTCTAATAGTAATACAATGAGTATTACAAAGGTACTATAGGCATTAATATTAATAATATAAAATAAATAAGCAATATAATATAGGTACTAATAATTAGAGTTGAATACAAAATACCGAATATCTAATTTATACAACGAAATAATATATGAGATTGAAAATTTGAAATAATGTTAAGACTTCTGATGATACTATTCATTACAGTAAGAGACAATTTTTAGGAATTTTCGAAATTCTATAACTTACATTTTATGTAGGGGTATTATTATATGTAGGTAAGTATATGAATACGCAGCATAGATATGTTTTTTATATACTTAAGTAATTTTTTTTTTTTTAATTTTTTAATTTTTTTAATTTTTTTTTAAGTCTTAAATTCATTAGAATCTACAATAGTTACAATTTTATGACAATATAGTATTTCAGTTCATAACATTATAACAAATTAATAAAAATATTTGAAAACACCTTTTTACTTTTATAAGATAATATATACTATATTAAATTATACTTTTATTATTATTTAATTTTTATCTTCGCGTAGAAACACAATAAAGTATTTAATGATAAACCTCTACGTTTAAAATCTATATATCTATATTTCAATATTTGACATTTTACCTACAATTATCTCGTTTTTAGTACAATTTGAAATACCTACCTATTATTATTTGATAATATTATCAAATATATATTAAAATAATTTATATTATGTCGTGTACGAAGTAATACGAGTATATATTTTAATAAAACATGTGGTTTAAGTTTACAATATTGACACCGACCTAATGTGCGATCTGCCGGTACCTATACCTATTATTGATTTATACAATTGTTATGATTATATTATATAGTATAAGTTCCTATAGGTACTAATGCCTAATGGTATTATAATATTAAATATTAAATTTTAAAAATTATAATGATATATTGATATATATTAATAATAATATGTGAACGAACTGCTTACATGACAAATGATATGTATTCACTGTATTGGCATTAAGATTAAATTATGTTGTATTGGTATCTAATACTTCTGTATCCTCGTAATGCGCGAATTTCAAGTATACTTGTTCTAATGTTGTCTGGCCAAAGCTATACTCTTGAATATCATACATATTTTTTGCTAAAATACAGAAAAATTTAATATATAATATTAATGTCAAGGTGCATAATATAATTATTATCCATTGTACCAGTGGCGTATTTACGGGAGGATACTATCTACATTCATGTTATCTTTAATCGTAGTAATTAGTAATCACGGTCCTAGATTATTGGGTATTCTTAATCAGTTTGGTTTGTTCTCAATATTAATGTAAAAATTTTCGATTTGTCTCGAAAACCACGATGGATGGATATTATTTTGTGATATAACTTATTGTGAAAATAAGTATAAAATGTTACATAGGTATTTAATTATTATGTTACGTTTGTATAATTTTAAGTAAAACCATAGCCCTTAAAAAAGCAATTTACGAAAAAGTAAGGTAACAGTTCATAAAGAAGGAACCTAATGCAGTAATGCCTAATGTACAATTTTTTTTAATATCACTCCTTGAAAAAAATCCTAGATACGCCACTGTATTATATATACCGATATATTAATTCTTAGTTAGCGCATGTAAATATAATATAAACAATGATGCTGTTAATTCTGAGTTTTTAAGATATCGTTATTGACATAAAATAACTATATTTGTATAAACTAATGAATAAGAATAATATAAGATAGATAATTTTTGCACAAAGCCGTTCTGTCACAAATCGTTTTGGCGACACCATCACTAATAAATATTATAAAAAAAAAAAAATACGTCATAATATTTTATAATGTCATTTTTTATTCTATTAATTATATATAGAAAAAAATCTATTAGGCGGCCAATCTGACAGATATATTTTATATAATAATAATGTACATTGTTTAAATAAAAAATAATACTAATTTTTTTACTGTTATCAAAATTTCATCTCGCCAAAATATCCCAATTTATTATTTTGCACTAACAACCGCTCTACTAAAATATTATAATATATTTTAAAAATAAATATTGCAATTTTAAGATTTAAGAATTATTAAATTGGATATGTTATTTTGATTTTTTTTAAAAATCCTTAAATTCGTCTATTTCTTAACTAAGTTATTATGAAGATGAATTAAATTCATCAATAGGTAATTCTTAAATCAGTACAGCCATTTATATTTACATAAATGCTTCAATGAATAAGTTTAGTGAATATCTAACGTAACCTATTTTAAAAAATAATAAAAAAATTAACTCTCAGTATTTCAATAATATCCTACATCATAAAAATAGGTACATTTATCAAATTTCACAATGTAAATATTATGCAAATATTTAAACAAAATATAATTTAAATTATATGATTTTATAATATATACGTGTTAAATATATTTTATTTATTAAATTAATTATAAAAATACCTACATTTTAAATGGAATAAAAATATATATTCTTAAGAAAAAATATATATACCGTTTTCAAGATCCATGAAACAATGTGCTAATGATTCAACTGTTGATTGAGGAACTCCAAAAACTAATCGATCGGAAAATTCTTCTTCTAGAATAGCTTCTGGGAATGATGTCGACACAAAACTCTTTACATCATCTATGTCGCCATGAGGCTTTAGTTTTATTTCTAATGTATAACCAGCTCCATATAGGTTTTTTAAGTATTGAGTTGAACCTAAACATCTATAAAATAATTTATAATTAGAGATAAATATTATTAAATGTAAAAATTACCTTAAATTACCTTAGTTGACCTTTAACCATTATTCCAACTCTAGAACACAATGCATCTGCTTCCTCCATCGAATGGGTAGTTAATATTGCTCCTTTTGTTCCTTGAAAACTGCTAATTATAGCATCCCATAAATATCTTTTAGATCTTGGGTCCATTCCAGTACTAGGCTCATCCAGTAATACTAACTTAGGATTTCCAATCATTGCTAGAGCAAAACTTAATTTACGTTTTGTTCCTCCTGAACAACAACTGACTGGTTTATCTGCATGATCATTTATTTGAAGGCCTTCAATATATTTGTCAACAATACTAAAATAAAACGTAAATGATAAACAAATGAATTACCTACTGTGTAACTTTGTATAATTTATAATGACTACACGTTTGTTTTAATTATATTTTAAATTTCTATAATTAGAGGTATATAAATAATACAGTTATTATAATGAATTTATAAAAGTTATTACTAAAATATAATAGTAGAAATAGGTATGTTAATAGGTACTTAGTTAATTTACTTTTGAATTTGATCTTTAGAAATTCCTCGAATAGATGCATATACATATAAATGTTCTCTGATGGTTAATGAATTCCATAAAGTATCATGTTGAGGACAATAACCAATCATTTTATAAACATTATCTACTGATTCTTTAATATCATGTCCTCTAATAAAAACCTTAAAAAAATAAATTTAAAAAATAATAATAAATTAAACAACTAATATTAGATTTAACAAAAGGTAAATTTAAAACAATTATATCTAACTTTGCCTGATGTTTCTTTTTCCTCCATGGTGATAATACGCATAGTTGTAGTTTTTCCAGCACCATTATGTCCTAATAATCCGAGGACTTCGCCGGTATTTACAGCTAATGATAAATTCCGGATTGCAAGTTTTCTTTCATTACTTTCATTAGTGCATGCATTCTTTATTATACAACTTTTATTGGACTCCATATTGGGGTTTTTGAATTCTTTTCGTAAACTCTATTAACAAAAAAAGTTCTAAATAATATTAATATAAAACACCTAATATGTTTTTTTTAGTTGAAATTAATTATTACCTGAATAGCTATAACTGGCCAATCTGTTTGATCGTTAACAATATTATTTACTTTAGTTCTTTCAGCTTTTACATCATCATCACCCTCATCTTGTGTGTCAATTGTAATTGTTGAAGGATCATTATTTTTGGTTTTAGAATCTAATATCTTCAAAATAACCCATAAAGCTGGAATCTGGCCTATACAACCCATAAGTAGTGCTACTGTTTCTTTATTTACATATTTGATAAAAGATACAGGGTCATCGTTTTCACGGTATACACTATTTATGAAATAAATTATAGCAAACGGCACGTAAACAAAATTAGTAGAAGAAAACAAAACGTGAAGAGCAAATACTAAATCATTTGCGATACCCAGCATATCCATCGAGGATACTATTATAAATGGTACACCACCAATCAGAGATGTAATATTTGGTAATATAGACTGAACCGAATCAGTCTTTTCAAAAAAATATGATACACATGCTGTAGATAATATTGCTGCAGGACAATACGCTAAAAGTAAAATTATCATAGTAGTTATTGCAAATGGAGTATCCAAACCTTCGACACGAAACGAAGCAATAAGAAATATAAGTATCAAAAATATTAAAAGTAACATTGAAATTAAAAGTATAAAATAAGAAGTAAAATATTGCATAAAGGATACGCCGTTAATACGAAGTTGATTTTTGGCTCTAATCTAAATAAAATATAAAAATAATTCAATTTTAAAACATAAAATAAGTGTTTCAATGCAGTTATAAATAATCTTATTAGTACTATCAAAGATCTTATATTTAATTACTTTGTTTATTCTTTACAAACATGAAAATAAGGTATTATAATTTATAATTTATAATATAAAATATGTAATCAAAAAATAATTTTTAAATACCTAGTTAGTTAGATATTAATTAATTTTTAATAGGTAAAAATTGTTTTCATTATATTACGAGTATATAAACACTATTATATAATTAATAAAATCAAACATTTATCATTATCTTATCTTTAAAAGTACAAATAAATCATAATAATATAATATAAAATGTATTCAACAATATATTACCTCTCTATCATATACTAAGTCAGCAGATAAACTCACAGGGACTAAAACGAAAACTATGCCTAAAAAGAATGCTGATGAACATCGACTAAAACTGTATTCATTTTGCTTGTATTCCATTTTAAAAGGTTCTGTTATTATATCAATTTTATTTCTAAATACAAAAAAAATTAATCATATCATTATATTATATTATATACGTATAATAAGCGAAAACGATATGAATATAGTTATTAATTATTATGTATTACTATTATTATTGTTATTATTATTAAATAGGTATTTAATTTTTAAATAACATATTTTTTTATAAAATTACCCAAGTAAATTACTGGTGATGGAGTTCAATATTATCGGCAACGAATGTATAAAAGAATCATTGTAATAAATTGTAAGTGATATCGATGAACAACACACATTAAGTGGCGCAAGTGCTCCTAAGTGAGAGGGTAAATCTAACAATCCAGGAAACGTTCCCGTATATAAATCTGAATCCAGAGATGTATAATTAGAAAGCTCTTCTGTTGATATGACTAATTGACTTTCACCTTTGTATACATCTATAAATTATTGAATGTTTATATGAAATTAAAATTAAAAAAAAAAAAAGACACTTAACGATATTGATAATATTATAAGATATTTTAGCTTTAGTATAGTACTATTTAATCTTAGTATTTATTATATAAGTTACGTACTATTATTTAATGTAATACTTCGTATTGGTGGTATTTCGTGACTTAATTTGTTTAAGATTATACCAGTAGCTAAGAATACGATTGGCAACAAAATCATAACATAAAGCTTGTGAACGTCTCGTAGTACTCGCTTTATCCTCATTTTCAAAAGAGCCATTATTGTATTCCAATTAGTTGGATCATATATTATGCTTGATCTAATAGTAACGTTACGAATTGTATCAATTGATCCCGTACTGTTAATGTAAACATATTTGTTTTTTATTATTATTGTTTTATAAATCACATACAATATTTTATATTTTAGGTATATAATATTTAGTATAATAAATGATATGTTATAAATATTATTACCCAAACAATAATAAATTTAAAAAAAAAATAAAGAACAAAATAATGAAAGATCCTTATTAGTTATTACTACCTATTAAAATGTGTCATTGGTTGTCCTTTTAATAATTCAATCGCTAACTTCCCAGCATTGTCATGTTCGCCTTCTTCGAGGTACAAAAATACTTCTTCCAGCGTAGTCATTGATACACCATAATTTTCAATACCCAAATGACTGCTTGTAGATTTAATTTCTGTTTCAATTTGTCCAAAAAGATGCGGAAATTTACTCACACTATCATGTGGTAATATAAAGGATAACTCATAGCCATGCCGTCTAGCTTTCTCTGCATTTGGTACGTGATCTTTAATCATTGCTATTATAGAATTCTCTCTAGCGTGGTCATTGAGAATCAATCTATATAAACATCAAATAATTTAATTTTAATTATTATAATTACAATCATAACGTGGTCCGTATAGCAGTAAAGTAGATATATAATATGATTAATATGTAATATAAGTAAAATTATAATTAAAATATGTAAATTCATTATTTTTAATAGTGACATTAATTTTAAATAATTCGATATTGCACTATAGTACCATACTGTATAATAAAATTACTATAATATGCTCTAGAATGATTTTTAAAATCATTATAATATATTCATAATTATTTTATATTATTTCTATTCAACTTACGTTAAATGATAACCAATTCCAAATTTGTTTTTAAGGAATATAGATGAACCACAACATCTCACACAGCCCTTTGATATTACAGCTATACGGTCAGCTAAAATGTCAGCTTCGTCCATAAAATGTGTAGTTAGTAATATTACCTATACATAATTATGTTTAAAATATTTTAAAATTTTTTAAAGATTTATTTAATTTACAAGTTACCTTTCCTTTTTTTCTTTTTTGAAGAAGTGTCCACAAATGTCTTCTCGCTGGTGGATCAACACCTGCAGTGGGTTCATCTAATATTATGATTTTTGGATTTCCAATTACTGCTATACCAACTGATAATTTTCTTTTCTGTCCTCCACTTAACGTTTTTGCTATATTATCTGCTTTATCTGTCAGATAAAGCTCTAAAAGCATTCTCTGAACTTCATCATCAATTTTTTCAGCCGTTATGCCCTAGAAAAATTAAAAATATATTTCAGCGCATATTTTTACTTTTCATTATAATGTACTCGTACATTGAGAGATGACCGTAAATGGGTGATATTAATACAATTATAAATAGAAACTACGTTTGATCTTCTGGTTATTTAAAATTATATAATTTTTAGCTTAGTAGTAACTGGACTAAGGACACTTAAAGTATAGAGTTCACAAATACCAAAATCATTAATTCAAAATGAACTTCATATTCAAAATCAATCGTCCTTCCTTAAATCCTGACACAGTCAGCCACGTGTTATTAGAAAGCAATAAAATAATCCAAAATTGTAGATATTATATTGTATATGTATATAAATAGTAAAAAGAATCAGATGATGTATATTATATAATACAACAAATAATGTGATTAAAGCTTTAAAAATACGTTAATATAATCATATTGTGCCAACGTATACTTACTCTAAGTGTAGCAAAGAATTTTAGATGTTCTCTAGGAGTAAGTTGTTCAAACAAGATATCATATTGTGGACAAACTCCAATCATTCTTCGAATCTTTGTAACATCAGATGGATTTCTAACATCATAACCAAAAACTTTTATTGTACCTGATGTTGGCTCAATAAGTCCGGTAAGTATATTAAATAATGTTGTTTTTCCTGCGCCATTGTGTCCTAATATAGCAGTTATTTCACCTTCGTATATTGTCATATTTATACCTATAAATCATTGTAATAATTATTGTGTAATATTAAAATACGAGTACGAGTACAATATAGTTTTACCGTTTATTATATTTTTTGTCGATCTATTAAAAGACTTGCAAAGATTTGTTATTTGAATAGCTCGAAACTCTTTCATACAATCTGGTACTGGTTCTAAGTCAGAATTTGAAATTGAAAACTGATTAATTTCATCAAATTCTATTGTTTCTGGTATTTTAGTACACCAAAATGATTTTTTGAAACAAAACATTGGAGATTGTTTTCGTTCATATTCACTAGGTAAAACCATATCAAAATAATAAGCTAGGACTGCATAAATGACAGCATCAAATGCCATGATTAGAAGACTTTCACCAAACGTTATTCCTGGGCCATCCCAAATATTATTGAAATGAAGACCTTTGCCTGTTAAATCTATAGCCATAGCTTTATCAATAGCCAATGCAAAACCAGTTGGACTTAACAAAGATATTAGCCACAATAGCTGTTTATTTGAAGGATCGATCAATGTATGTAGAAAATACACAAGACTTATTAAATTGAGTAAAAAATTTCCAAGTATTCCTGCTGTCTAAAACACATGTAAATCATATTTCAAAAATAATAAATTGTTTATACTCAATAATCTATATAAATCACTAAATCAGTGGTGCAAATAAATTAGTTTTTTTTAAAACATAAAAATCGTCACATTTCAAGTGATTATGATTGTTTCTTATATTTAAATGAAATTGAAAGTAAAATATATATTTTTTTTATTTATTTAAGTGATTTTATTTTTTAGTATTTTAGCTCAACAATTAATACGAGTATATAAAATAAAAAGATAATGCTTAACTAAATAATAAATATATTATACAGAAAAATAATAATGAATGAAAGAAAAAAAGAAACAAAAGAATAAACAAAAATAGATATAATAATAATTATAAACAATAACAAAATTAAATTTATTTTATATTTTTATGCTTATTTAACACCTCTGACTCTAATATACGAGTACTTAATTTAATTTAATATAAGTATATTATACTTACTCTTGATTTATCGAAGAACGGAGATATCATAAAACTGAAGAAAATAACTGTAATCGAATATAATAAAACTAATAAAAATATTAATATCCAATTAGTATTATTGAAAACACCCAATAGGTATAATATTAGGGTACTAGCCAACGATAATACTATTGTATATGCTGCATAAACATTGAACCATGAACACCAAAATACTAATTCTCTAAGTCCCATTATTTTCATACCTTCTTTAATTTTTTTTTCTTTTTCACCGACTAATTGTACTAAAAGATATGTAATAAATTGTGATAAAGCAATCACTACATAAAGAGGTATTACCTTATTAAATACCATTAACCAATCTGTAAAAAAGATTTAATTGATAAATTATCAATTGAAACAAAAAATTTGAAAATAATTTAAACTCACTTGCCGTATAAGCTGGTTTTGGAAAAAGAATAAATCGATAGTCCGGTAACGTCATAGTCGAATTAAAGACCAAAGATATCTTAGTAATATCAACCAAAGTTTGAAGGGCTATAAATCCCGAGTATATGTAATGGATTGCTGGACATGATATTTCTTCATTACGTTGATCATTATTATTATGGTGGTGTCGATAAAGAAATTTTTTTGTCAGCTTATTGGTTGATACTTTCCGGCACTGATGACTGGATGCATATAGTTTGGAAGGCGATGGCGATGAATCATAAAATGGGTTTGATTGAATTTTATAACTGAGTAAAAATATAAATTAAAAAATTCACAATCATATATTATATTATTTTAGAATAATGAATAACAAGCCATTAATAATAATTAAATAAGAATATATATTATCTACTATATTAATTATTATTATTTCAGATTTTGAGAGAAGCGAAAAATATATTGGTTATAATGTTTTTATGTATGAAGATACTTTTTCATCCCGAAATAATGCTCCGATTTTCACGAATAATGTTTCCGGTAAGGTTATTTTTCGAATTTCTCAAAATTGACCCAATGCGAAAAGAGAAACGACCAAAAAATGACGAAAAAACGCATTTTTCACGAAAACTTAAAATTTTGACGAATTCGAATTCAATATTTCACAATAACGCAGACAATTTTAAACTTAAAGATTTTAATTTTTTTTTTTTTGATTTTCACATAGGTACTATATAATATATATATACGTGATAAAATTTTGGACACGTTATGTTTATTTTTCTACAAATTATAGAACTTTGAATATTTCCTAAAATTCTCGTTTTTATATACCTATATAATGTTTGATAAATTATATATATATATAATGTTTAATGTGTAAATTTATTCATTTTTATTATTAAATACATTATTACTCTAATTACAAATGATAACAACAAATTGTATACTACCTCATTGAATTATTTTCAATGGGATCGTCGTCAAATATTAAGGCTATGTAAATCATTTCTGGATTATTTCGTTGTATTTCAAAAATGTCTTCTTTATTTTGATAAATATCAAAATTAATTTTTTCTCCATCTCGTTTCATCCAAATGTCATTCATCTTTTCCAAAAATATCTATAACGTTTTAATGATGGATGAATTTTACTTGCATTGTATTATATTATCAATATAATAATATTTATTATTACAACATTCCATTAACACTCACAGTACCTATTATAAAATTTTATATTATCATCAAACACTATATTTTACCTGTACGTGTTTCGTGGACGGCGCAACAGTTATATTTCCATATAAATAATTATACATGTCGGGTGATTCTTGAGGTACTGTTACTGGCGGAAAATTAGGATTCGGTATCAAATATTTTATGGCGACTAAAAGCCCCAGCGTGTACACCGGGATGGCGATTTCCTGTAGTAAAACATATAATAGTACGTATATTGATCATTATACGCATATTTATAATATATTGATGTATTGATGTGCATATTATTATTATATATTCAGTAGCGACGCGAAGTTATATCCCGTAAAGCAATAATTAATGAAATACTTCATGATAAAAAAATAAATAGAAACGAGTGATCGAGATTTGGCAAAACCAGGTTTGGCGAGATAAATGAAAAAAAAAACTAACAGTATTTCTACCTACGTATATGTGTCCATTCTATATTATATGATAAATTCGTATAGGTTTTAGGGAAAAAAATTTCTTCTAAAGTTTATATATCGGTTTATATGGGGTCCTGTAAATTGAATAATTTCATCAAAAAAGAATCTTCGCGCCTCAAAATGGATAGTATTATATTATTATAAATACAAGGTCTATACGGTATAGGTCTCGTATTATATACTCGTATATAATATAATACTCACGGAAAATGTTTTTTTTATCTCTCTTCGTTTGACGAGCATATTTCTAATTGTCATTGCCTTCATTTGATACCAAAATTCAAAATTCGTCGTGAACTTCATCTTGGCGCGCGCTCACACACACCCTTCTATAACGACGTGGACGACAACTGACGTCCGTCCTGCAAGCATATAGATACAGTATATACGTGAATATTTTAACAAAAATCATATTGATTTTTATGATAAAAGTTTCCTACAAGGTTTATAATAAATATCTAATAAACCGTGCGAGGACATAATAATCGACTATTCTCTTCCGTTTTTTCAAAACGAAACCTATAATTTACTTCCTTCCCCGGTGGATATACACCCGTAATATATGCATAATACATGACATGTATAAGGGGACAAACAAGAATTATAACATATCTATATATATACATATTCGTCGGTCTCGTATAAGGTCGTATAGGTACCCCGCAGTACGCGTGTATAATATTATAATATATTATATTTTCGTTCGAAACACGATCATAATATAAGTATTGCGAATTAATACGTCATATCGTTGCCTGTTATTATTAATAAATAATACCTACTTGGAAAATAATAAAAAAATTTTTTAAATATATACAATTATATACATACATATATGATATATATATATATATTATATTTATAGATAGGTACACAATACCTGCCATACTAAACGACATTATAATATAACAAAATTTTAAATTTTAAAAAGAAAGAAAATGTATATGTTTAAAAGTAAATTGAATTGATTCAAATTTCTTTATATATTATTTTATTGTGACTGGCGTTTTTCTTATAATAGTCAAAACGACTAAACGAGATAACTATTTGAATGTGTCCAGAAATAAAAGTATATTAGGCAATGAAGAATAAGAAAATAATAGTAGGTATCTATCAGTAATCAGTGAGTTAAACTTTAAACAAAAATAAATAAACGACGAAGAATTTATTACTTCGTGATTATTCGGTTGATTTATCGTATTTCTTACCATATATATATATGATTAGATTATTTTTATTTATGTATGTTTATTTATTTTTTAATATTTAGGATTATTTTTAAAAAATTCAATAATATTCAATAATATATATTTAATAATATTCCTTTTTTTCGAGCTTCAAATTCTTTTAATTAATATTAATCACTATATATGTATTATAAATATCGAGTATTATAGTAGGTATAGTATATAGTGTATTTTATTAATATCGAGTTACATTTTGTTTATATACTATGAAAGTTTAGATATAAAATGTTATTAAAATAAAAAAAAAATTATTCTTTTTATTTCTTGAATTATACGTATAATACTCCTATGTTTAAATTTTAAACATATTCAATACTATGAAATTTGTATTCAAACTAATTTTAATTTATCGGTATGCGATCGAAATATTTAAGTTTTTAAATATTTGTTTAGACATATTTAAAAGTTCAAACATATTAAAATAAAATATTTTGATATCCAATATTAGTAAAAACAATTATTTTTAATATTATAATTTATAATAATAATAATAATAATATTGTACTTACCTATGTACGAAAAACTCACGTGACCATTATAATATAATCGAAGACGCAGAACAACCAACATAGGAATATATTTATACTTTATAATCTATTATATGAGTAAATTTTGCATTATTTATCATGAAATATATGAAAGTTACATCTTGAAAAATAAAAGTTAAATAATAGCTATATTATTTTTATCCGTTAAAAAATCAATATATATAATATTATATAACGAATTGATATACTCGTATAATCGAAAATTAATTAACATAAAAAGACACGAATATACGAGTAGTACTAAATTAATAAAAAATTTAATTAAAAAACACAACTAGAACATGTGTAAAACACAACGTACCCATTTATTGATCATATATTTACAATAATTCTATATCTAATTTATTCATAGAGTTACGAACATCGATAGTCAATACATCAATCTACTCATTAGATTATAGTTAATTCTTATAGGTTCTTCAAATATATCAGTTTTAAAAAAAATCGATTATAAAATTACGTGTATTATACAATAACTTTATCTTATCTGCCCCAATAACTTTCAATCAAAATCATAGTACCTACTATATAGTATTTTTTATAGTTTTTATCTTTTATGATATTATATGTTATTATATGTCAACGTGTAATAATACTATTTAAATAATGAATGAAATACTGATTAATGACAAAAACATATTTTATGTGAATAAATCTAATATAATATATTATTATATTATTATAATCTTAAATTCTTATTGATGACTAAAAATCTTTCGATCACTATTCAATTAAACTATAGGTATGTATTGTATGAGTTCGTCTGATATGGAGAATTTTAAAATTATCTACGTCTTATGCCTATTAATATGTGTAATGCATTATTTGGATATTTTTATATATTTATGTTTCACTTTATACTGTATAAAATGAATTAAAAATATTACTTATAAATTTATTTCTCTGCGTTATAATTAGTTTTTACTTTTTAAATAATATTTAATCTAATGCAATTATAAATATCGAATTTATTTTATTTATTTTATTTATTTATAAGAATAAAGTAATTGTTCAAAATGCCAAACGTGGACATATACATATATGTATGTATATATACAGGTATATTTTTTGTAGATTAATAATATTTTTATTGCTGAACTTGTTTAATTTAAACGTGTCGAGATTAGATAGGCGAACGTGGTTAATTCCTGTATAGCTACGACTAGTCCAGTGATTAGTGAAGACTAAAGAACAAGTAAAAAATGTAATATTTATTTGAATAATATTTCTTAATAACAGTTTAGGAACAAGTAAATATATTGGAATAAATATTATTGATTATTTTAGATTCTGAGGGAAGCGAAGAATGTATTGGTTTTACAATGATGTGTGTCTTTTTTTTTCTTTTTTTAAAGTCTGAAAACGCTTTTACTACCCGAAGGCCGAAATAATGATCTGATTTTCACGAACAGCGTATGTTTCCAGTTGGAAAGTGGATGTAATTGGTACTTTATTTAGGTCATTATTCGAATTTTTCAAAATTGGCCCTATAAGCGGCAGAAAAAACGACGAATAAATCACGAAAACGAAATTTTGACGAATTCGATTTCAATATTTCACGATAATTCGGACAATTTTTAAGTTAGAGAATTATTTTTATTGGGTATTCAAATAGGTATTATATATATGTAGTAAAATTTTGGAACCGTTACGTTAATTTTTCTAAAAAATATAGGACGTTTTTTTTTTTTGGCAATTTTTGGCATTAAGGTTTGAAAATTGAAGTATATTTACATAATACTCGTATAACTAAATATCATATCAAAATATTAGAAAAATCCCTAGGCTTAATTTTTTTTATAGCTGTTTAAATTTGATATTTTTAATTAGGTAATTGAAAATATTATGAAAAAAATGACAAAAACAATAACCATCGTTCAGAATCGTTTTTTCGAATGCAATGGTTTATCATTACATTCAAATTATAATTAAAATTAAAGTCTATGATTGCACACTTGTATCATTTCCACACATGTATGCTGTATCCCTTCCCTTGCTTTATTTTTATTTGTATTCATTTCTATTTGCTATTTATTATGTAAGTGTCTTTATATATTTATTTTGATTATCTTTAGAAATATTATCTATGTCTCTGATATTATACTAACATTAACTGAAGGCATATGCTGATAATACGTGTACTTCCAATATCCTTCACATACCTAATGGTTTAATTTGGAGTTCTTTTCCCAGAAAAAATTTAAATATAAAATTGAATATGAGACCCTATCTATATTATATTATAAAACATATTTTTTTGCAAATAACGTTTACACTTTACTATTTAACTATTAGTATAATATTATAAAAACAGAATATAATAATATATATAATATATTTTATTATCATTATATCATTACAATATTTAATATAATAAATATAACGACTAATTTATTTGCGGTGTCACTTCATTTATAATTTATTATTTATCTATCTAATAATTTTCTATTTGATTATTAGGGTATAGTCACTAGACTTACGTTGTACGTTATAGACGTGGTACAATACCAAATTCATATCTACTGCTCGTATAGTGTCGTATAGAGTCTTTTTTTTTTTAATAATTCTATGTTACATAAATAAATACAAAAATTTATTTATTTTACTTAACTACCTACATAAAATAATTTTATACAAATGAAAAACTATTTAAATTAAAGTATAGGTGAAAATTTCATAGTTCCGTCAAAAAATCCAATAACAAAATTCATTATGGATTTTTCTGTTATATGAACCCCGTATTCCATAACTGCAATTCTTGCCATTGGTATATCTATTAGGGTTAATAATGGAGCTGTATCATCGGTCAGTCTTGTAAAGTGTCGCAATGTATCTGATGTACCATCCTGTGTAAAATATTTCAGTTGAATTGATTTAATTAATTCTCAGATAAATAACGACACGTTATATTTCACACTATATAATATACATAATCAAATTGATTTGTTTACTTACGTCGGGGGCTATGAAAAACAAGAGATCGTATAATGCATTAGCTTTCGTTTTTGCAACTTGCTGTGCTACCGGCAACAGAACGCCTTCAGCTAATTCTAATTCTTCTTCTTGATCGCCTTCAATGAATAAAACGACAGCTGGATAACACTGAAGTTTTGGCAGTAATCTCGGAGTTAGCGAATACACAAATCTTTTTCTCCACGGGAAATACTGTAAATAAACAATATGTGATATTTATTGTTGAGTAGGTATTAGTACCTATATGAACATCCAATAAAATTTTTACGTCCCCAAATTCACCAGAGTTATCTTTACCCGAGTTATCGTGAAATATTGAAATCGATATCATCAAAATTTAAATTTTTGTGAAAAATGCCGTATTTTCGTAATTTTTTGGTAGTTTTTTTCTATTACATAAACTGAATTTTGAGAAATTCAAAAAATGACCTAAATATAGTACCAACTAGACTAGATTCACTTTCCTACTGGAAACATACCAATGATATTCGTCAAAATCTGAGCATTATTTAAGGTTGGAAAAGTGTCTACCTCTACTAAAAAAAAAAAGAAGACGCACGCATCATTGTAAAAACCAATACATTTTTCGCTTCGCTCAAATCTAAAATTCAAATAATAAATATGCATTTTTAATAAAGGTTTATTTTTTAAATTACAATCCACTCCAAGATTTTTTTCTATCTACGGCTTTAATTAATAATATTATTATGGCGTTCCGGATCGTACAATTTTCCATTTCGAGCACTGATGATAGACCATTGTAAATATAAACTATTTCGATTTAACAATTAAACGAAAACAATTTACCAATCCATCAGGATCTTCCGTAATCTCCGAGCGACCATTTTCTGTAATGATATTCCCGTTGTTATCAATTAATACTAAATAAGGAATGCCACGCACGTTGAAACATTCCGTCAGTCCTTGTCGTAAAGTAGTATTCGTATACGGAACAGAAGGCCAAGGCATTAATGATGCATGCGAGTTATAAGATTGTTCGCTTCTAAAAAAAAGTAAGAACCATTAAAACAATATAATATTATCTAAATTATTTATATAATTTGTTAATAGTAGGTATCGAATATTATATTATAGCCAAAAATTGATTCAACATACAAAAATTTATATATAATGTTCTCGATTACTTTTAATTTACTCAGTTTAAGTTTACAAATATAAAATATAATGTACTATATTTTATTCTCGTCTACACAATATAAATTATAAATCAAAATCACTGAATTTCTTATCAAAGCAATTAAACCAGTAATTTCAAAATAAACATACATTATAAATTATTGTTTTTTTAAAAAAAATTTTTGCTGGGTGCGTATATTTTAAATGTATGAACAACATACGAAAATTATAAGATATAAGTACTAAAGTAAGTTATTCGGTAAATTCTTTAAAGCCTATATTTTCGGCTTATATTTATACAATATTTTTTATACAATTTATATTTTTATATAATATTTAACAATTGATATTATTTTAAAATCACCTGCATATAAAAATTATAAAAATAAAATAAAATGAATTATTTAATTCTTATTCTTATTCTTATTCCTATTTGTATTTATTTATTTTATTATATTTAATCTAATTTAATAATATAATTTATTTTTATTTTTATTATACATATTATATTTCTGATTTAGAAAAATATTAAATATCCGAGCTGTGCTAAGAAATTTAGGAGTTTAAATACAGGAACTCGTATTTAACTAATAATATACGAGTATTATGTTTAAAAATATAATTTCTAATTACCTACTAAAACCTATTTAGTTGTAGTAGTAACTAGAAGTAAGTAGTAGTAGTTATAAAAATAATAACAATATAAATATATAATGATAATGATATAGTAAATTTATTAATAATTTTAACAATACAATACCTGTCAGAACTGACAAAAATGATCTCAAATTTGATTCTATTTCTAATATTATCATAAGCATGAATGAGTTGTGGAATAAATGCTTTACACGGTGGACACTGAAATAATAATAATATACATTTTAAATATACCATCTATAAATTATTTTATTAAAATGAGACATAATTAATACCCAATGTGCAGAGAAGTATAGACCATATATAGTATCAATGGTTTTATTTGAGAAGAGGTTTAAAACTTCTTGATAAACGTTTTCATTCCAAAAGTCTGTCCACGGGAAATTCTTTTCGCAAGATAAAAGTTTCAGGCCGTTTCTAGTATGTACTTTCTCTAATCGGCTATCATGGAGAACTAATAAAGTTTCAGCATTTCCCACACTATATTTATGTCTTAAACGAATCTATAAAACCACCAAATAGATATGAATAAATAAAATAATAATCTAATAGCTCCGTAAAACTAAAAATATATATAGATACATAAAAATCAAACGAAAATTCTACAAAGCAATAAAAATATACAAATGTTTAATACGAGTATTTGTATTAGTATTTATTTTTTATTTCATATAAAATATTAATATAATATGAATCAGCTATAGTATCAGATACCTAGGTAACGATATGTACTTACCTGCTAGTACCTTCTATTAACCTACTTTATGTAGGTACTTTAATAATAATATTACATTTTATTATTATTAAATTATTTGAATAATAAATTATAACTCTATACTCATTATAAATGTAATATACCTACTAGCTATGTATACTTAAATTTGTTGGCATTTATTGAATTATTAAATAAATAATATATATATAAATATAATGTATCAATATAATATATTCGTATTTGTATATTTATATCAATTAGATAACTACCTAAAAAAAGGTTTATAAAATAAACGACTAGAAAAAATATATAAATATTATAATTAATTAAATCAATATTAAACAAAAATATAGTTTACATTTATATTATATTTATGAACAATTATAATATCATATAATTTAAATTTAACCACATATTTACACCTATTTAAAAAAAGTAATTATTGGGACACATTAAATATTTTTATTAAATTATCACAATCTTATAAAATTATATATATTTGAATACCTAACTATATTAATATATATTAATATATGCATTATAATAAATGCAAAGTCCACATTTGTTCATTAAACTTAGAATCTTAGATTTAACTGTTAGGACCCATGCAATAACTAATAAGTACACAATAATAAATAATAATAATTGCAGAATGTAGATATATTAATAATAAATTAATATGTATATTTAAATATAATATAATTGAATATATTAAATTATTTTAATATAAATTATAATATATTTTTAATATATATTTCTCTAATTAAAATAATATTATAACAGCGTAAAATCAATAATATAGGTATTATGTATAATAATAAAAATAATATAAATTCTATGTTAATATATAACTTATAAATGCGCACCTACTATTATAGTACTATTACTATTTTATAACTATTGGTACTGTATATGAGTAGTACTGTTATAAGAGTACACTTCAGAAAAAAGCACGTCATATACGAGTAGGTACATATAGTTTATTGTTTATATGGTTTTATTTTACCTACATACAATGGTTATTTTAAACAACGAAATAGGTACTGAAATTATGAAAATGTAATACATTGTCCCAGTAAGAATTCATAAAATGTGGTTTTGTTTGCGGCAGTATTGATTCAACAATAGCCGAGGTGTAAGTATAACAAAGGAGAGGGTTAGCGAATGATTAAAAAAACAATAAATCACCAATGTTTCCCCACTATGTTTATAATGTATGAATAGCAGGTGCGTGTTGTAGTAGAGTCGCTAGACAAAACTGACTACCCCAAAGTAATAAAATGCAAAAAATTACCGAGGGTGCCAAATCTTGGGGAGGAGTGATGTGCATGAAAGTTTAAATGGGAATAATATATATATATATATAAAGAGGAACTAGTTATTAAAATGTGAGATCCCGAGGGGTTACTAAATCGTACTTTAGGGATACAACACATAACCATATAGGAGGACTGCTTCGATGTAATGATACTTTATCCCCTAAACGGAATAAACTCTAAAGGAAAGTGAACGTCTAACTAATTTTTTACTACTATATTTGTTATAGCTATAGGTAATCAATATTTACACTTTCCTTAAATACGTTTTCTGAGAATACTTATTAAAATGGCACAAATACATTGTTTATACAATTCATTAATTATTTAAATACTAAATAGTATATATTATAAAACAGTAAAATTGGGTACATTTCGATATTTTGGAAACCCTAAAATATACCCTATTCTAGTATAATAATGGTCATCTCTTTATATAATATAATAATATATAATATATAAATATGAAATGCACATGAAATAATTATATAAAAATGTAAAAGAATATTATTATACCTAGTAGGTAATATTATATTAAAATTTAAAATTGTTACAAATATTATATAATTATAATTATTGATATTATATATTTTGGTATAATTTCATAAACGTAAATATTATTTATGCAATTATTATTATTTATATGTACACGTTGAAATACAATATTACCGTTTTGTTAATCAAATAATAGCGTATTTAATGGGGACATAAGTGTTCACTCTCAATATGTACCTACATAATATAATATTAAAGTAACGTATTGCATTTTGACGTTTATAAAAATAATATATATTATATAATATTATTGTAATAATACCTAAATATACATAAATTACCTATCAATTATTATAATTAAAATTTCGTATAATTATTTTAATATACATATATTATGAATAATATTATAAGTTCATTATATTCGATTTTGATCTCATTGGTGTTATTTATTCTTTATTAATTTTAAATTTTAAATTCCATCACAAATTTAAATTTAAATGTAAATATATGTAATATGCCAGTATACATTTAGGTATATACGTATAATATTGATGTATATAATATGTAAAATAGTTATTTGCATAATAAAAATTAATGTTTAAAAATCAAAATATGTCATAATATATTTTCATATTCATTTCAGTCGTATTACATAGTAATAATTTTAATTATAGGCACCTAACTATTTTGTGAGTATATTATGTAATAATTATTAATAGGTATATGGAAAACTAATATAAATAATTTTAAATTTACTTTTTTTTAACTTACCCTTTTCTCTGCGTATTCGTATAGAACTGAATGCCATGGGACGTTCTTGGTCGATTCGTCAAAATATTTACGTTCATCCGTAACATCGGGATAACAAATCTGGACAATGTTAAGCGTATTTTCATTTTCATTTACAGTTTTATAAAGATCTCGTAGAGCCTGATCGTCCTGGACAGTTTCATTGCCTAATGGAACAAAATACAATGCGATTAAGGTACCATTGAATGTCGAATCATTTAGCTCCACTGTCGTCGAACCGTGTAACAAACGATCACCAAGTAATTCTGTCAGTCGTGATGATTGACATAACTCAACAGCCATTGCTTCACATATTTACCTAAATAATAATAAAACGTAAATAACTCCGTATTTAAATAGTTTAAAAGAGGAACGGTTTTGATGTATTTAATAATAAATATTATTAATTATAATTAAACACTAATATTTATTTTCGTATTCATTGGCATTTGAAAATAAACAAATTTGAACACAGAAAATATAAACAATACGAAACATCTGTAATATGTACCTATATAAATCAATCAAAACTATAAGATTCAATTTAATATTTTCCATTAGAAAAATTGTATGATATGTTCTTGGAATTTTAATACAATCCACATTAGTTTGAAAATAATATATATTAGTTATTCTAACAAGAAAAAAATAAAAACACTATAAAAATTATGTCTTATTCGTTATTCGTATTAAACAAAAATAAACATGGTCAATGTATATGTCATTATTATTTATTATTTTTACCAGTGATTTTTTAAATTTTATGGTTTAGTTAGTTTAAGTAGGTACGTTTAAGTAAATCAATATTATAAAAATTTAAATGAATAATAATTAATATTTTTTTTATATACATTTACTGCTCAAAATAAATATAAATGTTTCTCTATTATTGCAGGCATTTATGCACGCTAATAAAAATGTTTGTTTTGATTTTTAGTTTCATAATAATCGAACAATGCATTAATGCTTAAACTACAACTATGAATTATATATTATATATTATTATTATAGTATTAGGATACTCGTATATTATTAACTCGCGATAATACACGCGTTTTCCAAAATATTCATTTTACATTCATAACAATTTGATATTTATTAATTAAGAAGTTATTTATTTATTTATTTTTTATTATTAACAAAACAAAGTCCGAGGCTTCTATGGCCATTGGACGAACATTATATTATACAGTATTACATTTTCATAATTATACATTTTTATACATAAATACACAATAGAGAGAAAAAAAAGAAAAGAACAGGATATTGTATTGATATATAGATTAGATTTTGTTGAGTAGTCCTGTGTTGTGAAGAAATTCCAAGAAATTATTTATTTAAGTTTATTTATTAAAAATACTATTTATTTTATTACATATTATTATATCATTAAAATATAGACGCATAATAATTTATTATAAATTTCAAAGACCATTGAGACGTTTAATAGACTCGTGCCATCATTTATTATTATTACATTTTGTATTTATATAACTTAGTATAGTTATATTTGTTTTATTATTGTGAAATTCAGTTCATAATTAAATAATTGCAACGAATATAATATTATAGAGAATAAGATTATTTGAGTAATTCATCATAACATTATTATTTCCGTCAGTATAGGTACGTAACGTTCTATAATTTATTCGGCTATTATAATATTATATACTATTATTATGTGTACGTAATGTGTATAAAAATCACGCACAAAAATACGTAAAATTAAAATATTTCACAAACACTTACCTCGATTTATTTATTTATTTGTGGGACAGTGTAAAAGCGGTAAACTCAAAATAACATTTATTTTGTTTGCGGACAATAGAATTATTTTTTCTAATAAAGGGTCGACAGTACACACTCATTGACGTCATAAAACACACTGAAATATCCGAGGCAGCAGAGAATTGGGATAAGGGGTCGCAAAGCTATGAGTTGTTTATGCTACGTGAATTTATATAGCATTTATATAATATAAAAGCAGTATGCCACTATCAAGGGAGAAATCCCTTTTCGTGAAGAGCTTTCGATAATATTATAGTGTATATGAGGGGTTTAAGGCCTTAGGCATTAGGGATTTAAATTTAAATCCTCCCAAGAATTTTTATTTTTATACTTAAAATATAAAAATTATTTAAGATAAAATCGGTATTATAAAATGTGTAAACACTACTATATATATGTTTACTCGTATATGTTAGAATATTGATAAATACGACTATACGAGTAAGATATTGTTTAATTTTTGATTACGATATATTTATTAATTTACCATTTTAAACGGTCTCCGTGTATACCAAGTAAGAATATTTTTATTTTTAAAAACCACCACAAATTTTTTTTTTTAAGTACAGTTTTGTTAATATTTTATATATATATATGTATGTTCTAAACAAAATATTTATATATAATACCTACATAAAATACAGTGATTTAATAAGTGACATCCTGCGGATGTATTACAATACTAACTAGATTTTATTCGTTATTTGTATAAAATGTAATGAGAAATAAATATAAAAAAATTCAAAATAATATAGATGTAATAATATAATCTATTTGCACTCGTATAATTTAAAATGTACAAATTAGATACATAAACCAAATACCAAATAAACATGTTGTAAGTCAGTTGAGTCAGTACTGTTTCACGTCATGTAAAAATATGTACCTAAATATAATATCTTTATAAAATAAAGAATTAAAATTCATTTTTATGCATTATTAAACTATTGAAAAATTTATGAAATTCATATTTAAATAATCGCAACATATACCTATATTTAACGACATCTTAATCCACAAAAATATTTATTATCTTATGCTTATTGTTCTACAGAGTTTTAAACATATATTTGTTTACATTTAATATAATATTATAATTATAAAATTTTGATATTTGTATTTTAAAAATAAACAATAAAAATAATTTTTAATAAACTGAAGATGAATTTTAAATTTTTAAATAAACCTTCAGTGTATGCAAGTATGATTATAGTTAAAAACTTACCTAATTATTGAAATTTAATATAGATAATATGATACCTAGTAAAAATAAATATATATAGTTAATGTTTTAATAATAATACTTAGGTAAAGTACAATCGATTCATTGTAAGCCTTAAAGGTCTATAGGTAATAATACTGCAGAAAAACTCAATAATCATCTTAACAAATAACACTGATGTCTTAATTATAATTAATTTACCTTAATGTTTTAATCTCGGTTTTAATATAAGTAGTAAGTACAAACTACAATCTTATTAGTTGTCATTATCGACTATTATCCTTACTTAATTAAAAATAAACAATTAAGTTTTAATATTAAATTATAATAAGAAAAATAAGAAATTAAATAAAGTATGAAAATAGATTAGAATTGGAGTTTTGGAGTACCTAATAGTCACAATTTGACGAGTCATAACTCATAAACGATTATTAAACATTATAATACGCATATGAAGTTGGCCCACCGAAAGTGTATCATGTTCGAACATTCGCCAAAATTTTGCTAATAATTTGCTAGAATTTGCGAATTCTGAGTTCATAATTATAATTTGCTAGTTAAAATTTCCCCCTCCATAGAAATGTGGGCTAACTTTATGTAGCCCATCCATCTTCCAGAATTCTGTCGAAATTTATTCCAAATGATACTTTTGTATTTGCTGCGAGTCGATTTCCGAAATTTGCTAGTTACTCATAAGTCATAACCTCGGTATACGAGCTTTCAAAATTCTGATGTTGGCCAGCTATTTTTTTTCACGTGAAATAATTTTTATTTATAAATATTATAGTACTAAACTATATTATAATATTATATTTTTTAATTTCTTCTTTATTGTTATACCACTCCAAGTATCGTAAATTCGTTACACTATAATATTATTATAACTATTTTTTTTTTCAACAACAGTATTAGAAAATAGTATAACAATAAAGGAGAAATTAAAAAATTTACCTTTATTTTTTGTAAATTATCCTAAATAAATAGAATAAATTTAAATTACAGATTAATAATTGGGAAGAAAGAAAACTCAAAGCAGGCTTGTAAATAAATTTATACTTTTTTTAAAAAAATGTTTTAATTAACTAATAAATAATTTTAATAATTTTTTTGATTTTTTTTTTTAACCAATTTTTAATGCTTTTTTAAAGCTTTTTTAGAAGATTAAGACAGCTTTATTGCTTTTTTTAGTGCTTCTCTTTAGTTTTTTATCTCTTTAAAATCCGTACTCTATTTATTTATTTTTAAGACACTAGAACTCAATTGAGCTAAATAATTCAGTATCGTATACCTACGTATTTAATGCAATGAAATAAACAAATACAATATTTCAGAACTTTTTTTGATATAAAGAATAAGAATATTAATATTTGCAATTTTCGGCTTTTGATAAAATAAAATATTTTCGCAATAATAAAAATTTTTATTCCTAAAATCGTAAATACACTAAATCATCTGCCATGTGGTGTCATTCATGACAAAATAAATTATGGTGTCATTCACTCACAGAGTAAGAATAATATCTACTATTATATTAGTTACAGTTTACAGCATCCACTCATCCCATAGGTTAGGAGTACAATACTAGGTATCTTAATTCCAGGACTTCGTTAGGAGTAAGATTAGTGATTACTAAGATTATAATAATATGGTGTAATACGTAATATGTATATTACAATTTGTTTATTAAACACTAAATACTATGCCATCTATACACCTCGTGTTTAACTAAATTTTTCATCATATTCAAATTTTATGTTGGTCATACTGTTATTCCAATATTTTGTCAACGAAATGTTTGGTTAACAAATTTCATGCCATTTTGTTACATTTTGTTACATCCGAGAAAACTTCGTGTATCGTGTGCCGTCAAAGTACCTATATTGGCTATATTTCACACTTGGAAATCAATATCAAGGTGAGAATTTTAGAATTTCGTTTATTCCTCAGTTACTAATTTTTTAATTAACGTATATTATCTTTCCACAGTCAAGATGCCTGCTAAAACGACGTCGGTAAAGAAAAGGGTAAGTTGTAGTACGTACAATAATGCATGTTAATAAAATATTAATTTAAATAAGTACTTAAATTTCCAATAATATATTAAACTTAATGAGTTTATTGTATAAAATAATATCAAAATGTGTACCCAATACTCTTAAGAATATTTTCATTGTAAAATTCGCGTGTTGATTTATTATAACTAATAGATAACAGCGAATGTACTCATTTCAATTGATATAATATATTATGTCTTTTCTACTTGAAAATTATTTTAGTTTTTATTTCATACTTTTAATGCTAATAGTGTTAGTGTTGTCATAGATTATTAATGATTTTATATAAAAATTATCGATTATTTTATGTAGGTTAATAAAAATAATTTATTATTTTTTTATGTTTAGTTTGTTTCTGATGGTATGCTTCGTGCTGAACTCAATGAGTTCTTAACACGAGAACTTGCTGAGGATGGATACTCTGGTGTTGATGTTCGTGCTGCACCACAACGGACAGAAATCGTCATCTCTGCGACACGTACACAAAATGTATTGGGTGACAAGGGACGTCGTATTCGTGAACTTACATCTCTTATTCAAAAGCGTTTTGACTTCAAGGATAAGGCAGTTGAACTATTTGCTGAGAAAGTCGCACAACGTGGATTGTGTGCTGTTGCACAAGCAGAATCATTACGTTACAAATTAATTGGAGGATTGGCTGTAAGGAGAGCATGTTATGGTGTTTTAAGATTTATCATGGAAAGTGGTGCTAAAGGATGTGAAGTTGTAGTATCCGGTAAATTAAGAGGTCAACGTGCCAAGTCAATGAAATTTGTTGATGGATTAATGATTCACAGTGGTGATCCATGCAATGATTATGTCAATGTTGCAACTAGACACGTTTTGTTAAGACAAGGTAAAATATAACAATGTTAATATAAATAAACAATATTAAAATTATTTTATTTTTATAGGAGTATTGGGTATCAAGGTAAAAATTATGTTGCCATGGGATCAATCTGGTAAACTTGGACCAAAGAAGCCTTTGCCAGATAATGTTAGTGTTGCTGAACCTAAAGAAGAAATTCTACCTGTAGCACCAACAAGTGATATTAAGTCTAAACCAGAGGCAGTACCTGCAGTTCCAGTAGTACCTGTTGTTGGATAAATTTATTGTATAAAATAAACAAACAGTTTTTTAAACATAATTCTTTTTTATTTTTTTCAGTGGTTAGAATTTTGATATGTATTTAACGTTCATTAAAGTAAATATAATATTATATTGAACTATTATTAGATCTAACAAAAAAATAAATAAAAATTATAGCCTCTTAAATACCTAAAAATAATGAAATTGATGTATTATAATAAATTACAAATTCAGAAAAAAATTAAACTTCTAAACTATTAAAATTACTGCTCTTAACGTAAGCATATTAAAAAATATAAAATTTAAATTTCTTATATTTTTAAAACTACGAATAGTGATTTCAATTTGTAATAATTTGAAAAAGAGAATGTGTTAATTTTTATATAACTTATTTTCCAATTTAAATTAAATATATATTATTCAATTACAACTTACAATATTGGTTAATTTATATTAATTAGCTAATATTATGTTGCATTAATAATAATACTATTCAGTAATATTCCATACAACAAACAATTTTACATATTTTATTGGATTAAATATTCCATAATATAAGTATATTTTTTTTCATTCTTATTTTTTGTTGAAAATCTACAATTTGTTAAATATGAGTGGATTGATTGCATTAAATGTAATTCAAAAATAAAAAAAATCTTATTTTAGAAAAATAATTTTCATTTTGATACTGCTACTTTTGATCTTTTAATGTAATATATATTATCTTTATCAACATCAAGAGCATACAAAGTAAAAATTATGAATATTTTATATAATAATTATTTAGTAAGAAGAAAAAATATGGTATTGAAAACATATTGATGAATACCAATAGAAATGAGGTACATAAAGATTTTAATAATACGATTATATTATATTTATTGATATCACACCTAAAATGTAGAATTTTTCAGAGAACATAGCGTAGTTATAATAGATTAGTAAAAATCAGCAAATACAAGTATTTAACCTGTCATTTTACCACGAGTTAAGTTCAATACATATTTTAATTATTTAAGATACCTATGAAAAACTATTATGTATATTAGCTTGATTGACAATTTTTCAGATAATTGCTGAACTTCCCAAATCAATGAAAAATGTTATTAAAAGCATATATGAAATATGTATAATTTTTTAATTATTACGTTATACTAAAATTTTGACCCCAAATTGTTGAAAACTTGCCACAATGTCGACTATTTAACAATATAATATTCTCGCTGGATTCTATAAAAATCTGCAAATTAAACTAATTATTGAATAGGTAAAGGTTTTATGGGTGATTAAATTATAAGTGGTGTTGCATAACTAAAATATAATGTATTATTGAAATAAAAAATAAAAGATAATTTCTGAGTTCAAGAAGTGATAATTTTTTTAATAAACATCGAATGCGCAGTCTGGTTTGATCAAAAATTATTCATTTTATAATGGACCTGTAATTTACAGATCCAATAATAAAAGATGTTACCTTTATTGGATGTTGAAGCAACATTCAATTTTATTTGTCGAACCTTTAGCGAATTAAACGTTCTGTAAATTATTATTGGATTATGCAACCGAGCCTCTATTTATTAAATATATATAATTTGTAAAATTATAACAATAAGTAAATTTGGTGAATGATATAATTCATTATTGCATAAAGAATAAAATTATTGTAAAGAAGAATTGTAATGATAAAAAGATATCAATTAAATTATAAGTAGTAATTTTGTTTTTTTAATACAATACATTTTAAATGTATGTTATACTCGTAATTAATAACAACATTCAAATAATTTTAACAATACACATTTAATTATCTTAAGGTGTTTTACAAATTACAATTATTTGACAATAAATATAAAAAGTTAAATCTAGACAATAATATACATAGTAGGTGCAGTGCCGGATCTAGTATATTTTTTACCCGGGGCAAAGCATAAAATTAGCTAGCTCCTCTTTTTTTTTTTTTTAGTTAGTAGGTTTTTCTCATTGTTATTACCATACCATAAAGTCAAATGGAAATAGAAATTGTAATTTGTATAATACATTTATAATTTATTATAAAATAATTAAAAACTATTAATACATATACACAAATTATTTTGTAATTTGGCACCTACCAACCTAAACTTCAGTTTACTCCCCCTAGATCCGGCCCTGAGTAGGTGTATAAACCATAAGGTGAAAACAATTGCTGCAATGAAAAATTTATTTTACAATGCCAAATAAAAAATTATATAGATATTAAAACATACATATTTTAATAATTTACGTATAAATAAATTATTTTGTACTTTTTATGAAATCTGAATAAGGAAATAAAACATATGGGTTAAATACTTATAATTTATTTGTCAAAATATGTAATTATTATATATACATCTACAATAAATAACACAGATAATTGTTATTTTCTTATACACTAAGGATCTTTATGTCCATTTTCTTCCAATTTTACCAAGCCCAATTTTTTAGCTTCAACTTCATACACCAGTAATCTCCACATTTTTACAACAAAAACTTCAGCCTCTTCATCAAGTACCATCTGAACATCATCAAGTATTGCTTGAGGACTGCTACCAACTAATACTTTTGAACATATAAAATCTACTAAGGTAGGTTCTGGTTCACCGATATATTCAATAATTTTTTTATTTATCCATGGTCTGATACGCTTCTCCATTAAATTGCTATCAACTACAGACCAATCAAGTTCAAACGAGAACAAATCATCCTTAACGGTGGGAATACGTTCAATTAATTGTCGAATATTCTTTTTCTTTTCCTCAACAGCTTTACTTTCTTCTTCTTTTTTGTCAGTGTAATCTAGAGGGACCAATTTTCTTTTTTTGGGCCTAGGTAATTCTTCATCATCATTGTTAAATACATCTCTAACATCCATTCTTTTTTTAATCATCAAAGTTGTAGGTTGAGTCATAGGTGTAAATTCAGGAGGTGGAGTTTGCGGTTCAATACTAGGTGGTGTAGCTGGTTGCTGGGGACTGGGCGTTAATGCTTTCTCCATAACATGCCTCTGTCTTTCCTGTTCAACTTCTACAATTTTCTGATTTTGAATTTCTTTATCAATTTCTATTTCAAATCGTTTTAATTTATCCTTTTGTTTCTCAGCAACATCTATTAATAGTTTAGGCTTATACATTTCTTCTCTTGCTTTTAATACTTTAGCGAATTCAAGTTCAGGGTCTTTAAAGTCACTACTATATATTTTTTCTCGAATGGCTTCCAGTTCATCTTTTTCTTTTTGTCGATCTCTTCCATCTTCTTCAATTTCTTTTTCTCTGAGTTCTATTCGTTTTTGTAATTCCCTACCTTTGTAGTACTTCTGATCATCTTTTTCATCATCATAATCTTCTAAGAATTCTTTCAATTTTTTGGCATTTCTTTCTCTTTCTTGTTCTATCATCTGTTTTTTAGAACGTTCTTTGGCCAATTCTTTTTTTTTCTGATTTTCTCTAATTTCCCATTGTTTACGTTTCTCTTGATAGGCTAATTCTCTTTCTCTTCTCTTCTCTTCTTCTTTTTTAATTTCTAATTCTTCTTCTTCTATTTCTTTTTCTCTTAATCTATTTTTATCATAATGACTTCTGCTTTTGTCTGGATCTTTTTCTTTTCGATTTTCTTTGTCAAGACTTTTTTCTCTATCTTTCTTTTCTCGTTCTCTTTCTTTTTCCCTTCTTTCTTTCTTTTCTCTGTCTCTTTTATCCCTTTCTTCTCTTTCTCTTTCTCGTTCTCGTTTATCTCTTTCTTCTTTTTCTTTGTCCCGTCTTTCTCTTTCTTCTCTGCGACGTATTCTTCTTAATTCTTCTGTATTTGGACTTTCTGGAGTTCCATGCCGTCCATTTAGTTTTTCTTTTTCTTGTTTTTTTTTTCTTTCAACTTCTTTTTCTTCTTCTCGTTTTTTCATTACCTCTCGAAATTTACCTATTTCTCGGTAGATTATATTTTTCTTTTCATCTTCATTTGGTACTAGATCAAACCCAACACCATCTACGATAGTTGGTTTATCCTCATCATCAAGTGGTTTCCCTTCCTTAGACATTTCTTCATTATGCTCAGCAATTATACTAGCAATTCTTTGTTTACAGAATACTTCAAATTGTTCATTTTCTTCAGAATCATCAGTACCTTGTTTTTCTGCTTTGAATTTATCTAATGTTTCTTGTGCTTTTGCATCTACTTTAACTACAAGTTTCTTATCACCGACTTCCATGTCGTGTAAAATTTTTATGGCACGTATAGCAGCTTCAGCTCCGTAATACTCACAAAAACCAAATCCTTGAACTCTTTTCCATGAAGCAATATTACCACAGGTAGCCAATATATGTCTAATCATAGCATCTGGAGCTTTTTCAGAAATATTACCAACGAATACGGTAATGGCTGGTTCTGAAGGTGTGGGTGGACGGAAATTCTTACGTATCGCCCGTGGATTGAAACGTGGAGGAGCAGAAACAACATGTGGTGTTACAGGTACAACTAATGGTGCTTGTTGCATTGGGGACCATACCATAGGCTGAGGCATTGGAACACTGGGTACAGTTGGGGTAAACGGCATGACTAAATAATTTGAAGAAGTTGTCGGTAAAAATCCAGAAGATGATACGGCGGGCGTCAAATTTGGATCATCCATTACATTTGAAGTAAAATTTCTACGATTTTTAAATAAATAATGTTCAAATTAATAATTTATTAGTACTAAAACATTATATAAAATCATCAAATAAACTTACTGCTAATTTTGTGTATAAACAACACGTAATAGAAAAACGTAAAGTTAATTGTTTTTACACATTTGCCGTACTTAATAACAATAAATAATTTTGATTTTTCGTACAAAACAAACCTGAATTTCAATGTTTACACATACCTATCATGCGTTAAAAAAAATTAAAACACATTATTCAGTATTTAGTTAACTATATAGTTCTTACAAGTTATGAGTAAACCTGAGGTGTTTAGTATGCTTTGATAAATAAACTAAATTGATAAAAATGATAATGTTTGTCGTTCATGGAAGAATAAAAGACCTCCTCCAAATTTCAAACATTATTTATTTATATATGCCTTATTGATTAATCAAACAATGACAAATTATTAATTAACAAATATCGTCATAGGTGAAACTACGGGTCAGGCCATGGCGGCATGGCCTGACCTGGCCTGACCTAATAGTAACTGAGTCTTTGTGTCTACATATAAATATAAATTATAATATAGGTATTAGCATTGATTTTATAATATAAAATTGTATATTATAAAATCAATGGTATTAGGTACTATAAATATTATAATATGTTCAAGAGAATTTTTATTTAAAATTAAAATTAATAACTTAATTTCTGCGTCAAAATACGTACCACCTTCCGTTTAAATGTGTATGTAAAGCACTTTTACTCACAGAGTACGTAGTGTTTATGTTAGTTTGATATAATTCAAACGTACACAATGGTCCACCGTTATCTTTTCGTAAATAATACTATAATTTAGTTTACTAACTATTGTATAATTTGGGAATTGACGTTTATTTTTATTCTTATGTTAAAGTTAACTGTTGGCTTAAATTAATATTAAATTTAATTTAATTAGGTATTAATTTTGGTATAGCAAGTAATAGTTTTATTTTCGGAGTAAGTCGGTAATGATAGTTTCGTGATATATCGTCGCCTATTATTGTAAAGTGATATTTTCATATTTTTTTTAGATTCTAAGCGAAGAGTATTGGTTTTACAATGATGTGTCTTTTTTTTTTTTTTAATGTCTGAAGACACTTTTACTACCCGAAATAATGCTCCGATTTTCAAGAACAGCATATGTTTCCGGTTGGAAAGTGGATGTAGTTAGTACTTTATTTAGGTTATTTTTTGAATTTCTCAAAATTCACCTTAAGCGGTAGAAAAAACGACGAATAAAAAGACAAAAAAACGGCATTTTTCACAAAAACTGAAATTTCGACGAATTCGATTTCAATATTTTTCAACTCGGGCAATTTTGAACTCAGGGACTTGAAAATTTTATTTGGTATTCACATAACACATAAGTATTATATATATGAGGTAAAATATTGGATCCGTTACTTTAATTTTTCTACAAAATATACGACTTTAATATTTCGTAAAATTATAGTTTTTATGTATATAATGTTTGATTAAATTGGCAATTTTGGCTTTAAGATCTGAAAAATTTACTGAAATATATTTACATATTACTTAACATCATATCAAAATATTAGAAAAATCTCTTGTCTCAATTTTTTTATAGCTGTTTAAAGTCGACATTTTTAGTTTAAATGAAAACCTTAGAATCCATAGGAATATTCTTCTTCTTATTTCTGAATATTTTTACAATAAAAATTAATAGAAAAATCAAAAAATTTGGAAAATTTTTGAATATTTTATTGAAGAATACTGACATATATTTAAATGATCTTCCAATACTCATTAAATTCTGCCAAGTGCCACCTATGATAATAGATAGGTACACAATGGAATACTGCACATATCCAAAGCATTATATGATAAAAAAAAAAAAAAATATAGGTAGACACCTTTTTTTATTTGAATCGTTTTTAAATAATCTAACTCTAATTAATTTTGATTTTTTTTTTTTACATTATAATATATGATTTGCTTTTTTTATTCTTATAATAAATATTGGTATATCTTGTAATCTAGTTGTACGACAAAACTGTTTATTATTGATACAATAAAATAATATTTAATTTTTAACAATAAAACTGGTTAGGTACCTACTTATTATAATATTGTCATTAATTCAATGTATTAATTGTATTAATATTTGTATACGAATGGACAAAAGATTATTTACAAAAACTGAAAAACGATGTATAGAGTATAATAGGTACTCGTATTAATTATTGGATTGTTATAATATGTTATATTATTATTAATATCTTATAAAAATAAAATATTATGTACGATTATAATATTTCGATCTTTTAGCAAATGCATCCACTGAGGCTACCACATATCGTGCGCCCTCCGCAACCTCCGCAACCTCCACAGCCACAACATCCACCACATGAACCCCAGCCGCCACAACCACATCCACCACAACCGCATCCTCCACAACCACATCCGCCGCAACCGCCGCAACCACCGCAACCACCACCACAATTCGTCTTTATGCTGATGGGTAATTTGCAAGCCTATGAAATTATATCATTATATGAGTATATATACTTACGTACGTGGCACATGAAAAAACAATAAATCAGGTAATCTTACTTGAACTATAAAAATTGCGAAAATCGCAAGTAAAAGAAATGTTGAGAATTTAAACTTGAAGTACTTGAACATTCTAATTATGTTATGACTGAAAATTTGCCTATATAATATATGATATAGAGACGATATACTTACTATACGATCTACAATAGAGTGAAAATAAGCATTTAAAAATTTAAAATATGATTTTAATAATATTCTATTATACACAATATAATATTGTATCGACGGTCTTCGATATCTATAAACTGTCTAAACGTTAATTTAACAACATATAATATTATATATTATATTATTAATGCGTGACGCGCACTTAAAGAAAACGTTTTGTTTTCATTATATTCGTGCACGCAAAATAAATATTGCACGAAATTTACCGTTTTTGCACGATTCGTGGTATAAAAAAACTCCAGAGTCGTATTTATTTTAGAATTATATACGTTTACGTGTTTATAAATTATAATAAATAAATTTATTTGTTTATTATACTCGTATGCGTTTAAATCCAACATAAATTATTCGTTTTTCGTTTTGTTTTTAATTTGTATAAAATTATTATTTATATTATTTCTTTCAAATTCAAAGTCGATTTACATTTAATTTTCGTGTCAACAAAAATTCAGTCCTTCAAGGTTTCGAATATGTTATGCGTATATAACAAAAATAATAAATATCAAATATTTTACCTATATCGTGTAATATATTTTTGATTAAATATTATATTTTTTTTATAAATTTATATTATTAACATAGGGTTATCAACATTTTTTACCTATTAGGCTATTACCTATTTCAATAATTTATATATATATATATTTATCTAGTATTTAATTTTAAATAGTTTTAAAGAATAAAATACTAAGAAATATTTCATCGCTAGAACAGATTTTAACTATTACTAAAATTAGGTAGGTATTCAAATATCAAATATTTTATTGTATTTGCAAGAGTGTAGACTGTAGATATAGCTGCGATGCTTAGAGAATAGCAACCTAGGACAGGGCAGCCATAAAGTATAAAATTATGTACCTATTAGCAGTGACGGCGCCAGGCCCCCCACATATTATATTGGGCCCCTGTACTAAATATTTTTTCGGGCCCCCATTTACCGAACATTATTAAAAAAACAAATATAATTTTTATTTTTAAAATAATAACATTAATTATTATTAGGTACCTACTATTAATATGTAATTAAACACATTTATTTTACCGGGCCCCTAAAACATCCGGGCCCCTATACTCTGGGTCCAAACGACCCCCCCATGTGGGGGGCCTGGACGGCGCTACATATTTTGGGGCCCTGGGCAATTTTTTTGTAGGGGGCCTCGATAATTATACCCCAAAATTAGAAAAATGTATTCATATTTAATTTTTTTATGTACCTCACAGTAAATATGAGTTACTTTTGATTGGTTAGGAAAAAAGTTATAAATATAGATTTGACAATAATAAATTATAGTAAATAATAACTATTTTGAATTACTTAAAAGTTCAATATTAATTTATTGTAAATACAAAAAGAAATCCATAAAAATTGTAAGAAAATTAGGTGTTATACTTAAATATTTTAAATAATAATTAAGAATAAACTCTAATTTCATGTCATTCAAATTTGACTAATTATATGTTTTTTACAAATAATATTAAGCCTATTTTTCATGATTTTTACTACTGCACAGCATTGTATCAATAAGTGGGAGACTAGAGGGAAATTAGAAATTAAATGAGAAAAAGAGGTTAATGTTAATACCATTAAAAATATTAAAATTCCTAATGTTTTAAACATTTTGCACAATCATTAAAAAATCTATGTTGCTTATGTAATATTTTAATAAAATAATTTGTTAATTTTTATTCCATAATTAGCTTACATATTATAATTAAAAATAGTCAGTACCTAATTTTAAATAAGTAAATATATAGAAAAATTAACAAATTAATTTAGTGATCTCAATAAAAAAAAAATAATATGATATTAAAAATAATGTAAATTAATTTTATTACTTTTGTACTTTTATTATTTTTTTTTATAGTTCTATTTTCCTAGTTTACTACTTTAGGTACAATGTGTGTAGTTGTGCTACAGTTAAAAAAAAAATCAGCCTTGTTAACTAAATAAAATAATATTATAATACAATTACCTCTTAAATGTGTGTAGAAATTTTCGTAGATTTTGAAATCAGTAATCGCAAATCACAAAAACTAAGAAATTTATTTAATAAATATTTTATTTCACATAGAAGTCATTATCATATAGGAGTAAACAAAACATATAAATATTAAATAGTAAATACCATGTACAGATGTATAAATGAACAATACGTCAATACATTGGTAAAATTTGTAATAATATACTAATAAATAGGCTTAGGGACTTTTAGCATTTGCATACTTTTTTTAATTATTATTAAATATAGCAGAGTGCGAAATAAATTCGTTTCTCGATGCCATGATATCAGATCTAAAATTTGAATGTGCATATTTTTGCATATTTGATAGATTTTGCAGGAGAGTGCATATTTTAAAAGTTTTATGCTTATTTTGCATATTTTGTCAAAAATTTCAAATTTCAAATTAAAAACTATAGATACATATAAATTATACATACATATTTTAACTGGTCGAAAAAAATTGTATTAATAGGACTTAATATTCGGAGATTTACATTCGAAAACATAAGAAAGTATTTAATCGTACAATGTAATTTTCAAGAAACTCAAAATGATGCAGAATTAATGATGTAATTTTTACAGAGAATATACATTTTTTTTTTTATATAAAACAATTGTTTTATTTAAGTAACAAAGTTATGCCATTTAAAAATATTGTAAAATTGTAATAATTTATTGTATTTTATTTTGTTTTTATCTATTTATTTTTTAATGATTTTATTTTATTTTTAATTCTCGGTTTATTTTTTCAAATTTAGTTGATACATAATATTCAATAATAAAAGTTGTATCTTTGATTAATAATTTTAAGTTATTGTTAATTATTAGATATAAATTTGAACTAATAACTTTTTAAAGTTTAAGTGAAAATAACCGAGATTTAGTGCATATAAATACATATTATAATGCATATTTTAATGATTTTAGAAGCATATTTGCATGCATATTTGTGTATTTTTTAGAGCTATAAGTCCCTAAGCCTACTAATAAAATATACTGGTTCAAGACGTTCAACTCGTTCAAGTCAAAATAACATATTATAATTTTTAATGGTAATAACACTAATAACTATTTTGGGTTTTTTTTCTATTTTTAAACGTGAATATTAATATATTAATTGTATGTAATGTATTATCTATAGTTATCTCTGTACAATAATATTTTAAGAACGAATGAATGTTGCATAATACTAATTATTATTAGATATTATTATACCTAGATTAATAAATTAAAATATTAACTGCATGTTTCCATTAAACCCTCTTATACGTCATATATTTAGGTATACGAAAAATTATTAGTTTAGCTTTGGATTGGTAATTATCTCATGGCTTAGAATATTATTATTAAATGTAATAAATGCAATTGTTATTATTTATTAGGTACTTTTTAACATTGATTGTTATGTAAAAAAGTTAATATTTTCTTTGACATAAATGTGTTTTTTCTAAATAGTGGAAGCCACAAGGCCCCATTAAGTGCGGGGCCCCGGGCATTTGCCCGGAATGCCCCCCCCTTAGCGCCGTCACTGAGTCAATATAGGCATATATAATTCAAATCAAGAATTAAACGCGCATAAATAGCTATATTACACAATTTAAAAAATATTTTATTTTATTTTTATTTCGGAAAAATCGAATATTACTTTATTTAAATCATCAATATATAATAATATGGTAAATTATCATTTTGTTTAGTATTTATATTTTAAATTAAATATACCTAAGTACAAGTACCAAATAATAAAACATTTAATAACGTGTTCGCAGAGTAAACCAACTTATCTATATCCAATTATTCCAATTATAGTACAATTTTATTTTAATAACAATAATTATATAACTAAAAATCAATATTTGTACAATTTTATAATTACTTATGACATTATTTAGTACCAAATTTATTTACTAAAAATTTGACACTTTTTCATAAATAATATATTTAAAGATTATATAGGTATATCATTAATATTTATATACAATATACGTATTTTTGATTTATATATTATTTTATTACAATATTACAATTTACAACACTATTATATATTATATATAAAGTACATATAAACATCAATTTGTTTGATGTTATGAAAAAATTAAAAATTTAGAACTATACTTATTAAATTCCACATTATTAAGAAATAAAACATAAATATAATATACATATTTAAATATTTAATTCAATTAAATGACTTTCATAATTTTCTTCTTAGTTCTTAATCAATGTCAACGACTTCATTATTTATCCTCATTTTGTTATTATATGTAGGTAGGTATAGGTATGTCTATAGTGACCAATGATTTTCAATAATCGTTTATTGATTCAACACAACTGAAACATGATAATTATTCTATATTTATTTAAAGTTCAATTAAATATATTATATATAATAACTAAAATTATTCTTTATACTTTTTAATATAAATAAGTATAATAAGAAATACAATGAAAAATATATATACCTCCTACTACTCCAAAATATATTTTAATTATTATTTTAAAATATTTAAGTCGATGATTAAATAAAAATGAAAATAAGGGTAACCGATTTCATGTATTTAGCTTCCTACATGTACCTATATGGAAGTTATAGCACGTAGAAAAATAATGGCGGTGGTGTTTATGAAAATAAATAAATACAAATTAGAACTAATTCTTTTTTAATAAACATATGAAATTATATTATGAAAATTAGTAATACTAACAATACTTTATTTCATAAAATTAACAGAAATAAGAAAAAATGAAAGGACTAAATCTAAATTCGTGAACTTTTAGTAATTATATTAAGACACTATTATAATATTAAATGAATTGACTATTAATAAACAAAAATATTATTAAATATTGGTAAACCTCGAATTTGACAGTTGAGACGTAAAATAATATATTGTTGTCCCTCGTGTCTATACAAAACAAAAATGTTTATGATACGTGGATAACAAAATATAAGAGAGATGTTCATCAATAACAATTACTTCTGTTACAGATGTTCTGTATGTATATAGCTGAGATATTTCCTGTGTCTGTGTAGACTGTAGGTACCTACATTTTATTTATTAATGAACAAACAATAAAGTGTTAAGTGGTTTTGTTTTTAATTAAATTAATAATAAAATCTGTTAGAATTAAATTTTTATTTTACTTTAGTCAGTATTTCATAAATACAATGTAATATTATACCTTCTTTTAAAGTATAGGTAATATAAAATTGAATAATTAAATAACCATATAAAAATTTAAACATTTTGGGTGGTGTTTGAACATCCAAAACATCCCCCCCCTGCAGCGTAACGTGACTGATAAGTATTCTTGTTTAATCCGAAGTTTAAAAAGAAGAAAGAAGTAAAAGACAATTTTTTAATATAGACATTTCATAAAAATAAAAGTATTGGTTTTATTTCATATTGAAATTAAAATGTGTATTAATATACAGTAATTACATTTATCATTTATTAATACTTCATAAGTAAAAATGATTGGACCAGTTATTGAAAGATGTAAGATGATAATCTTTAAACCGAAATTAACAGATCATTAAAATATGTACCTATATTTATTCCCGTGTTTTTACTTTAACTTTTTAAATAGGTAATAGGTATTACGAGTACATAATACACATTCATTATACAATTATTTAATTATTTCCAAATACCAGTAGATATACCAGTAGATATAACCAGTAGTATATAAACTATTATTAGGATATTTTAAATAATTTTATAACTTTTATATTATTATAAGAATCATAAATATAAAAAGTTTCAAAATGTTTGATTTTTCTCACCAATTTACAAAACATGATTGATTCGTTTTTTTAATGCTTTCTCAATAATTTCTCCTTAATTTGGAATTCGCTGAGTTAAGTGCGGGAAATTGTAATTGATATTCGAAATTTTTAAACGTTTGTGGACATGAAATCAGTGGAATATCAGTGGCATAATTATTATTATAAGAATATCTATTAAAGTATTATTTTAATAAGAAAAATTAGTGTTTTTTTTTTTTAATTTGCAGTATAATAATTATATAATAGTTAATAAAAATGTTTTTGAACATTTTTTTATATTAATTCTACCTCGGCGTAATTGGTGGAATTTTAGTGTTGCATGGAACTCGATCGCACAAAGAAGGGCAAATATTGGCGGGCTGATAACATATTTCGATGTTTTCCCCGTTGCAATTACAACAGGAACACGGCGAATTCGTACAAAATGAACTCTAAAAAACAACAAAAGAAATCATTAAAATGAAGGGACATAAAATCAAACCGTAGTTAATGGATAAGTACCAGACAGTTTTTACAGTTGGTGCAGGAACACGGTGGAATAATGATTCTACTGTAATCATTATTTTTTGGACAACTACGCGACAAACAGGAACACTATATAAAATATAAGTAAAAAATTATAATAATATTCATAAATTATAAAAATCAACAAGCACGCACGAGAGAGCAAACGTCAGTAAAATATTTTATCAATTAATAATTACTAATATATACTTAATATTTAATATTATATAAAGTTCACTAATTAAAATACATTTTAAATTTGAAAATTTTAAAGTTATAATTATAATATAATAATATTATTTAAGTATAATAAATTAATAACTATACAAATAGTAGCAGTATGATGTAATTATTATAAGATGCCTAAAGATTCAAAATGAAATACCTCCATTAAGGGCGTTGGATACCACCTTATGTTTTAGTCATTTTAGACCAATAAGCCAGACAAAATTAAAGATACTTATAATATTCCAATTACAATTTTGTAAACAAATTTAAAATCGTTGATTACTCTTTTATGACTTTTAGGAAACAGAAATTTTATATTTTGATTATAAATAATTTAAAAACATACTTTAAATTTTTAAAATTACTTAAATATAATTTCAAATTTTTGATGGGAATAAATGTTTATATCAGAAATTTACTTCCTAGAAAACATAGTAAACAAATCAATAAATTTATTACTTTTTACAGATCAGAAAACTTTTTTTTTTAATATGTGAAATTTTGTCTAGCTTTTTCGTCTTCATAGATGTAAAGTAACAAAATAAATATTTTGTTCATAATAATAAAAATACATGTGCATGCGAGTGCGAGAATAATATTATCTCTTTGTATGAATATAATGATAATGATAATGATGATAATGCTCACTCACACTAATAATCGTTTATTACTAACGCAAAGCACATTGAAAATAAAATTGAACCAAAAATTGCCTATATAATACTCCTTTAATACTGTGTGTATCCAACGCCCTTAAATATATTTAAAAATTAATAATAAATATTATATGCATATTTAACACACACACACATATATTTTAATATCTATTATATAAAACTATAATATTAGTCCTTGAAATGGTTTTTATAGGGAAAAAAAATATTAATTTTCAATGTACCATGAACCGTGAAGCATCATATACCTATGTATAATAATAAGTTAAAATTGAAAGCAAAAAATACGATCGAGTTTTAACTTAAGAGATAAAATATATAATATTGTACAAAAATTATTAAATTAAATTTTATATAATATTATAAACCTATTTGTTCAATTTACAACACACATTTTATAATTTATATACAGAGAACAGTGTGATTTAAATTTTACGTTACAATAATAATTGTTTTGTTTCAATTTGGAAAATAAAGAAAAATTAATATAAATATAAAGTGTAATGAAATAAGACATTTTAATTTAATATAATAATTGATTTTAATTTGGACGTAAAATACTTTTTTTTTCTGTTAAATAAAATTATCGTAACGTATATTGTTGATTAACTTATATTGCGTTAGAAGTGTTATCTTAAAAATTAGAATTTAAATCTGTTATTATTATTTTATAGGTAAAATGTCTTAAGGTTATAGGTTAAGCTATACTATTATATAGCTTCATATTATTATTATATTATAATATATATATAATATTAATAAAATAAAAGCTTATACCAATCCTAATGGTGATGCATTTACCATCTGTAACAATGAATAGGTACGAATTACAAATTTGAAAATACATATATGATTATGATTATTAAATATAATAAATTATAATATATACTGATTATACTCATTATATAAAATGTCCATTATTACCTGGATGACCAAAAATGTAACAACGAAAATTTCTCTAGTCCTGAATAAACGAACCATATTCGTATTACGGTGAAATTTAATTCTTTAAGATCAATCAAACTTATAATTATGTATATCTACTTAAATCATCAAACGTGCATATGGAGTTCGTTTGGTATTTATATAATTATGTGAACCTATTTTGTAAATATAAGATTTATAGCCAAGACCCAAGGTTTTATGAACGATAATTATTTGTTATTATTCACGTATCGTCATTCGTCACGTTGACTTTGTAATACGGTTGTTTAAAATTATTATAAATCAAATTTTTTTTTTAAATTTATACAATTATTTAAATATGCTCGCATTTTTAATTTCGTCCAAAATTGATCACGTATTTCGTATTTGAACATTTCGCGTTGCGAAGGACAAGGCTTTCTTATTTTATTTTCGGCGTTTACGTGAAATATATAAAATTGTCTTGCTTGACTTAATTCATTTCAAATATAATTTTCAAAAATTTACAACATATATCGAAACTGCAATCATTCAAATATACATATAACAACATGATGTCCTGGACTTATTTGATTATGACTGTATTCTTTATTTGGTCGAGCACTGGATACGGTGCTGAAATTGGCAGAGAAGCCTGTAACTGTCGACCGGCAATAGTACGTATACATTCACACTTATATATTACGTTATTGCTTTAAAAGTACGGAGCAGTAAATATATAATATAATATTAGCCAAAACATTAAAAACAAACAGAATTTTTTTTTTTTATTAGATTAGAATACCCGAAATGACGGTACCTACATCTGAAAATAATGTAGCTGCTTTAAAGTACGCTCCGGTGAAAAATATTTGCAGTTGTGAAAGAACGCGGGTGAGTGTATTATACGTATAAATATTACGAACAATATTGTTACGAATAAATGCAAGAAACTGTAATCGAATCGTAGAAAACATAAATTTCGATACTCAAACATAAATGTAAACAGTATAAACACGTCGACTTGTATTATAATACATACAATATACGTAATACATATTCAACCGGTAGATTTGTCTTACCGTAAATGTATAATATTAAATCTATATATTTTTTTTTTTTACAATTTTAGTATTTTACAATTAAAATATTGTATTATATTTGAAATAAAAATAATATTTAATATGTGAATAAAAGTACTAAACAGTGTATATTATAAAAAAATACAATATACTTACAAGTATATCAGCACACATTTTGCACTAATATTAAAAATTTTACATCTTTCAGTGTGCTCATGCATAATAAAACTTACATTTTTTAAGATGGAAACACCTATTTTTTGTGCCAGATTCGAATAGAATTATTTTTTTAAAGTAATTTTTGAATAAAAAATATAATATATTACACTGATATAGACCATGATCGATCACGTGTTCATTCAGTGTAATAACATTACATATATTATTTGTTTGTAGTTGACACCCGCTATGATCGCAAGAATGCAGTACGAACCTTACATGAACCCGACAACTGATTGTGACGAAAACTCCGCAGAGCCTCGTTCGTACGGGGAACGTGGCGGTGCGTTTTTGCAGTCGAACGATTGCAATGACGTTGGGGGCGCTTTGTCCGGCGGGTATCCGGTGTTGCAAGAGCCTCCAGGACAGGACGGTATTGACGAACCTCTTTCGTGCGGCGGCAGCGGTCCAACAACGGCCATCGTCGATCCGGTTTCGCTGATGTTGGCGCAGGCTGAAGCCAACCGGTGTCGAGGCAACGGTGTACGGGAGGACCGTCTGGCATTCGGACCGATCACTGTGCCAAAAGATGCACTTCCACCGTCGACCGGTGGGCCGGATATCAACGAAGAGGGTCTATACGCATTAGAAAAGGCTATTCTCGAACTGAAGACGTGCAAACGGTTCGGTCAAAAGTCCAATGCTCTAGCAACGGACACGGACGCCATGTTGGCCCTTGAGGAAGACGCGCAGCCCCCTGAAGCCGACGTCGTCGGACCGGAAGTTAATCTTCCCAGTTACGCGAACGTCGGATACCAAACCGAAACGCCTTATTGTGCCCCTCTAATTAGCGGAGTGGCCGTTCCACCATTATCTGTTAAGTGTTCCACTTCTACAGGTGAATATTTGCCACCGCGACAATGCGGCAAATCACAATGCAAGTGTTCGTGCGGAAAGTGCAGCAACAAATGCTCGTGCGGAAAATGCATGAAATAATATTGTTAACGAGTATAATTTAACACATTATTAAGTATATACGTCTTACATCGTATATATTATGGAAAAAAAATAATAATTATGTGTAGGTAGTAGGTATTTATGAAAAACAAATATATTATTTATTATTAATATTTAATATGTATAATATACAGTTATATTATGCGTCTTATTAATTATAAGAAAATTAACAATAGTATTGAATAAATAAATATTTAATGTTAGATAACGTTATTATGATTTAATGTTATTATATTTGTAAGAGTAGTTATGAGTATAATTGAGAGTTATGGCCAGTAGGACATGTTAGCTATAGCTACAGCCTGTAGGTCGCTGCTACAAACGATAATTATTTTTGAGTTTATATAATATCATACAAATAATTATATAAATAAATGTTAATTGGTTTTCAAATCAGTGGTGTGTTTAGGATTTTATAGAGGGGTAGAGGTATATGACTAAAAAAATATTTCTTTCTCCACTCATACATAATATAAATAGGTAGGAGGTACTTAGTACTTACTATCAATTTTTAATAACTATATATATAATATACCTTTATTTTTCAATATACTCGTACTTACAGGTATTTCCTACCCACAAAACAAATTTTAATTTTCTAGGTTTTTTTGGATATTTCCTTAATTATTCTTCCATGTCCAATGTAATGTTAGTATGTCACTATAGATAGATAATATTGCAAGCTCATTTAACAGACTCTTAAATTATAATATTAGCGTTTTTAAAATATTGTTATAACTTATAAGTTATAACCACGAAATATTATTAACTCATAAAATGATAAATGACAAACAATGAAACAACCATAACATTCTCATATAACATATAAGTACAATAACACAATATATAGGTTGGTACCTAAATTTTTTTTAAAAAAAAAAGGACTAAGCCTAAGGAGATATATTTCCCTCATCTCCCCACCCCACTATAAATACGCCAATGGTTGAAATTGTAGCTTATGATTGCAATACAATATACAGGTACATACATCAATTCGATAAAAATTAGCTGAATAATCCTCTATCGATTAAAATTTTATATGGTTTACGGATTTTATACAAGGCTTGTTATATAAATCGTTTTTTTTTTACAGATTTTATTCCTACAATAATATTATACAAAATCTTTCACGCACACGTGCGTGAACTGACGCGCTTGTGTTAATTTTTATAATAAATATTATTTACATATAAAATACATATATAAATATTAATTAAAAAAAAAAAAAAACGTTTTGTTGAAAAAAACTCGATTTTTTTGATTTTTCAGTGAAAAAACTAGTAAACACAATATTATGTTATTATGTATGTAAAGTTATTTATAATATACAGGAACTGTACCTATATATAACACGACAGAACGACAGTGATCGTAATGATGATGGGTCAAAGACTCGCGAGATGAACGACAATTTAACCTTGATCAACCGATAACAATAGCACTAGTTGTTAATGACAGGTCATTATGTATGCATTTATTTATCTTATTGCCGCATCAGAGCTAGACGCAGCAGGTAGTTACAATCTACTATATATACCACGGACAGAATGTCAGATGCGGTGTTTGCATGTACGTATCTGCCGTGAGAATGATGTTGCAAGAGACGATGATCGTGATGACGGCATCCGTCGTCGTGACAATGTCCGTGGTGACCATAGACAATGTGGCCGTCCGACTGGGCCTACCCGAAGGCCAGGGATTGTCGGGCGTGTGCTTGTACAGGAATGGGCCGGACAAGCGACGCCACGTCATGTTCAAGTCGGTGTCGTCGACGCGCAAGAAACACGACGGCAGTGTCGATTACGTGGTGGCTGGTGATCTGGCCGCCAACCGGGTGTACGAGGGCACGTTTGCTCGGCTCGAGGATGGCGATCAGGTGGCACAATTCGGATGTGGGGGCGGACAACGATTTGAAATAGCCACGCCGTTCGTGGTACCGGAACGCGACTTGAACGCCATGCTGGAGGTCAAGGAATCGATAGAACAACGATTTGACGTGCAAAATAACCAAGAATACTCGTCACGCCGTAGCCCATACGTGACGGCGGAACACGTGTCGATGACGGTTAGGGGCCTGCAGCGTCTGCAACCGACGATGGCGCCTATCGGAAACTACGACGATGCCGCCATTAACGTGGACATATTTCAACTGTATAAAAAGCCGACCGGAAAACCGTGGAAATATACAGAGGAAGCAAAGGATTTCGGTACGGCGGCTCAATACTCTGCGTACCCGTACGCGCGGTACGCCCTCAGACAACCGGTCAGCAACTTGATGTTGGCCGACTTAGCACCCGATCAAATGTTGGCCGTTAAGTTTCATCGACTTGCCACTACTGACAACAACGTCCTGTTCATATATACCGGCGGCCTTTATCCCCGCGACACGGTTAACCTGACTAGAATGTTACATGGCGATGCTGTTGTCGATCCGAGCGAAGATAGCGATATGGCCGCCAATGTCGCCGCCTCGCAATCTCTCCAAATCAACGCTAAACAAGCGTACAGCGATTCGTACGGTTAGTAGCCTACACATTAATAGTTAATACTATTATATTTTCTGTCTGCATACTTACGAATATGATACAATAAAATATTATCGTCTGTGACACATTTATGCTTAAATTTATTGTTTATATTTTATTTTTAGATATAATCAAAAACACGGTGAAATGTTATGTGGACGGTATGGTCTACAACGGATATCCTTGTCGGAATTCAGACGTTTGTATACCCCTGGGGTGGTTATGCGATGGACAAAGAGATTGTCTTGGTAAAATAATCAAGAATAAAAATAAAAATTGTTATTTAATACGTTATATCATTATGAGTGTAATATACGTTCCGATGTTAAATTATTGCAGAAGGGGACGATGAATACAATTGTTACAATACAAATACAGATATTGATGATAATACTAATAATAATAATATATATAATAACAATGATAATTGGTATTATAATCGTGGTTCATGCAAGAGGTTTGAGTTTCGATGCCGTTCTAGAAAAATGTCCGTTTGTTTACCTAATTCTTGGTTATGTGATGGACGAGTGGATTGCGATGATGGGTACGTAAAAAATAATAATTTTTAATAATTATTCGTTGTGCATATTTTTGAAATAAAATATTATTATTTTTTTTTATTCAACATTATAACAGATGGGATGAGAATGAATTCAATTGTGGGCGAACATATAGTGTATTGAGACCTGAATTTGGCGACTTCAATAAACGACAAGATCATACATGCATAAACAAAAATCACTTTAAATGTTGGCAGGGAATCGGATGTATAGCTCTTCGTGCAGTTTGTGATGGTGTTAGAGATTGTGCTGATGGATCTGATGAACGTGTATGTGACAATTGGAGTTCAAATTGTAATCAGTTTACAGAATTTAAAGTAAGAAAAAATTACTATGTTAAATAATTATTTATAATTATTATAATACTTGTTTATTTTTCAGTGTTTAAATAACTTTAATACATATAATGCACGTAGTTGTATACCTCGGCAATGGGTATGTGATCTGCAGGACGATTGTCCACACGGGGAAGATGAATCAGTCACCAGTTGCTTGGGAATGGACCACCCAACATTTAACGGTCTAGAAACTGATATTGATGATTTTTAAAAAAACTAATTTCAATAAATATAATATCTATAATTATTATAAATTTAAATTTTATACAGTATTAAATGTAACCTTATCATCTGGTTTGCTCTCTAATGAAAATGGAGGTATTCGGCAATCAAATAAATGTCCATCTTCACGTTCCATTCTAAATGTTCCCCTATAAAATAAATTAAATCTTTTGTTTAAATTTTTATGTTTTAATGTCTACCTATAGTTAGATAGACTAGTTATAGTTAGATAGCCTTATATACTTTTAAAATACAATTATTCAGTGTACACTATATTAATATAATAAGTGGCTTAATATAATATCTATTACCATTTTTTATTTTTTGTAATATCTACAGTTAATTCTAACTGTAGATATTTACTTACTGCATTAATATAATTAGATTTTTCATCAATTAACTTTTGGTAAATAAATAATAATATTAAACCATAATTAGAATACAGTAGATATTGCTGTGGTGGTAAATTATGTATGAAATAAATCATAAAATACAATAACTATTTAATATTATAGTAATTTATATTAATTTCTATTTTTTGTACTAGTGTCACAATATAAAAATATATAATTATATTTAGGCCTTAAACTATTAAAAAACTAACCACATATGTCCACTAGGAGCTTGTAAGCTCACATGACTGCTGTATTGAAATGCTGGCGATTTTTTTGTAAGTGCAGGTTCTTGCCCTACCACTCCTCTTCCACGAACTGTTTCTAATGTTCCAGATAAGCTGAATATTCTCCAATGACGTTCTCTTAGTTGAATGGTTTGTTCACCCAAATTTTCTAATCGTATACAATACCTCCACTAAAGATAAATTATCTAATTAATAATTAAGAAATTATCAAAGGTATATATTTCAAAGTTTTAGTATAGGACATGAGGAAACAGTACCTACCTTTTAAAAAGTTATAGGAAGATATCAATATAGCCTTTTAAACTTTCAAATTCTTATATAAAAAAAAGATAATAACTTACTTACCCAATATACAGAATTTGTTTGGGATTCTCTATATCCCATGTAAAATGGTATTACTGTTACCCTAATATTTTCAGTAGTTTCTTTATGGACATCTGATAACTCCAACCAAGGGTGATTTTTTTTTTGCCATGATCGCAACGTTTCTTGAGCTCCAAAGGGTGGATCTGTATTAGAATTATAATAAATATATTATGTAAACATTTTACATAATACCATTCTATTGATGTTTTAAATAAATAAAATAAAATTACTATAACAAATATTATCTTACCTTTATTAGGATAATACATGAGGAATTTATCAAAGAGTTCATGTTGTAAAGGTTGTTTTTCAGTTGCTGTGTAGGGAAGGATATCTTCTTGAGCTACATAATCTAACCCGGGTATTGCGTATAAACTACGGCTAGTATCTTGATTACCAAGAAAAGTAACAGCTTCTGTTTGTGCTCTCTATAATATATTATAAAACAATTAAATGTTTATATAAATGTTGATCTTTTTTTTTAATTTGATTACAATAAATGGGCAATCTCTCTCATCTATCAGAGTTTGGTAAAATGTGTGTGTCTTTCCTTTAACATCTTTCCCCACAGTACTAAAATATAAAAGATAAATAGCATATATAATATGTTAAAAAACAATAGGTATTAAATGTATTTTAGTCTTATAAATATCTTATACCTATGTCTTAAATCTTACTTTTCTGTTTTGTTGACAATATCACGATCGTATACTCTGGCCAACCATGGAAATAATATCACACCTCTGTATCCAAATATACGATGAAAAAATAATTGTCCAGTTTCATACTTTTCAATAGACTTTGGTAAACTTAGCTGACCAACTTCTATCAATCTAGTAGGTTAGGTAATAATAACAACGATAATAAGTAATAGGTAACTAAAATATTCGTAAACAACATATAATTTCATTAAAACAAGAAAAAAATATTACCTGACATAAGAACGTTTGCATATACATAACACGTTGCTTCGTCCGAAATTAGTGAACATTTTGAAATTGAATTATTTCTATTTAATTACTAACAAACAACATTTATACCATTATTTTAATACTAGGTAGACGGGGTAATAACATTAATGACTAATAACAGAACTACAGCATTAAACAACAAATTACAACCGAAATGAAAAATATTTATATCCTGGATTTTGGCATACAATAATAATATATTGAAAAAAAAAATACGAGATTGTCAGATAAAAAGTAGACTGATAAGATGAATTCCATGGAATGAAATAAATGTATTGCACAAGGTGTATGAATTAAGTACATGAATTATATGAATTTGTGGCAATTTATTATTTTATCTATTTTATAGTACACCTTGCCACCTTGGTGATGCAATAGTGCAATGACTAATTTTCGTATTCGTAATCGTAGAGTACAAAGACAAACTACAACTACAAGGGCATAGATAAAATAAAATAGATGTGTTTTCATTAGATTTTACTCATTAAATCTAATATTGTAAATTTTAAAATTAAAATAACAGTTCTAAACTGTTATTTATCATTATCATTCATGTAAATACTCATAATTTAGGAATGCATTTTAAGATAAAATTTTGCTGTTTTACCAAGATTTTTCTATTGCATAAGAAAACTATTATAAATTTGAAAAATTAAAATAATGTACATGTATTAAAATATATAAAATTCTTTCATGTGGTAATTGGACTTTTACTGACCAAAGTTTTCATACAAACAACAAAAAATGTACCTACATTATGTGACACCAATTTCTATTTTTGCTCAGAATCTCGGTACAAATAAAATTCTGCTTATGATATATATTCAACTTGTACATATGAATAATTAGCAATTAGCAATATTGCTAAATTTAATTTTAAAATGTCTTATAAAGTTATATTACTATTTTAGTATTTGTATGGTTAATTGGTTTAATTAGGAAGTAATAGCTATTACTATTATTACAATTATAATAATACAAATTAAGGTATAAAACTTTAAATTTAATAAAAACTAAATAAATATATATTTCAATAATAGTTAACAATTAATAAAATAAAACAATTTCCTAATTAAATTATAAGTATAACAAGAATACAAGATAATAACGTAGAAATATAAAAACCCGATTAATTGTTGGTTTTACAATGTGAATAAAAAGGAACTAAAAATACCAGTTTAAAAGATAAGTTAAAACTGACAAATTTAAAGTTTGAATATTAAGTAACATTTTTAATCTTCCATAGAATTATATCGTTTGATATGAAGTATAGACATAGTCTCAAATAAGCAACAACATCCACAATTTACAGCACATAAAGATTCTTGATTAAACCATTCAATTAAATGATTAGCATGACCACCATGTCCACATTTTAGACAAACATGAGCCACACCTCTAACAGTAGAATTACACAATGAACATTTTAAATTATATTGTTGACACTGTAGGCAGTAACCATCTTTTACAGGCTCTTTACATTTAAAACAACCAACAATAAATTTAAAAACAAAAGCACTGCTCCTTTGAGTTTGGTGTTTTAAAAATTTTTTAACACTAGCTTGTTGATCTAATAAACCTAAATTATCTAATACATCCATATATGTTTTTTTATATTCATCATAATAAATATCTTTTTTAGAACTGGAATCATCCAACAATAATCCTTGATCACAAACTTCATAACATTCAGTTGGTTCTTCTTGTCCCCTAGAAAAACTAAAACCTTCAGATACACTATTCGAACGTGTACGTATTGGTGTTGGAGTTTTATCTTGTTCAATATATTTTATAGCAGGATTGGGATCAAATACACAACATAATAGAGCAGCAGTTTGAAAATCAGAATGACTAGCATAATGTGAAATTAATGAATCAATCATATCCATGGTAAACGGATGACTTTTCCAATTAATAATTTGGTCAACAGTGGATGCAACCGTTTTATTTATATAACTATTTCTATTACAAGCATATGCTGCAAGTGTCCAAGTTTGAACTAAATCTTTTCTTTTAAAACCATTTGTAATCCAAGCATTTCTTAAACAAGTAGTAAAAACATTAGTTATGTCTAATTCATATTTTGACGCCAAATCTTTATTAATTGGAAATAAACATGAGACATCGTAAATTGAAATTATTGGTTTATCTTTACTGTTATTTTTTAAGCTTCGATTACTTCCATCTGTAGGAGAATTTCTATTCCTGAACCAATAAGGCTGCAGCTTTTGCAAAGGAGTGTTCTTTGTAGTGTCAATTTTTTGTAGCGATATAGATGGGAAAAAATTGGATTTCATTTTTGGTGGACTATTAAACCATAATAAAGCACCATTATTGCAGAATTTTAATCCCATGGTTTTATGCTGTATCAAATTATAAGAATCTTGACAAGATATGTAAGTACTCGTATGATCATAATGGGATGGTGATTGAGAATATATCGAGTATGATTTCTTATCATCTTCAGTAAATTGAGATTCTGAAAATGATATTCGGTTTTTTCTAAGAGATACAACTAGTTCGCGAAGACAAAATTGTACACAAGTTAAGTTTTTTGATACTTGTTTTACTGCAGCATCATATAATACTTTGTGAATTTTATTTTTCATAGCTGCATCATAAGTACATTTGGTAATTTGAAATTGAGGTTCAACATTTACAGGATAGCCCAATGGAAATGTCATATGTACAGAAAATGAGTTATTATTAACTTTTACTAAAGCTATTAATATACGCCGATCAGGATCTTTTTGTTCAATGAAAACTTCTGAACCTACGTTTAATGAAAGAAATTCTTGGTGTAAATTTAATATAGGGATCTCTTCAGATTTTTCACTTTTACATGAATCATTACAAGAAGATAAACTAAGATTACAATCTGGAATTTCATCTTCAAAGTTTATAATATCATCTTCGTTTAGGGTATCATATGATACATTACTAGTTTCAGAAGGTTGTTTATTACAATTTATATCTAAATTATCAATACACGATCTTTCATTATATTCTATGGGCATTTCTTGTAAGTAAGGTACAACATGCCACAATCTCATTGTTTGGTCTTTAGACCATGTAATCAATTCATGTTCAGAAGTTTTATCATCATTATTTTTCAACCATTGAAACTCCAATATTGTATCTGAATGACCAACAAATGTGTGTACTGGTGTATTAATAGCACTTAAATTCCATAATATTAGGTTATTGTCTACTCTTTTTTCTGGAGGAACTAAAACAATTAATATACCATCACCAAAAGGTGTATATTTAGCTCTCCAAACTGGCGTGACAGTATTTAATACATTTTCAGCTTTTTTAAGATTGTTTATTTCAAAAAACTTAACAGTGCAATCTTGACTACAAGTGACTAATTGATGTTCATTTGTATAACTCCAATCTAAACAATGTATACTACTAAAATGTGCTGTAATATAATGAATGGGATATGAAGTTTTTCTCTGATCCCATATTTTTACATCACCACTATGAGCAGTAGCTATTAAATGTTTAGTTAAATGATTCCATCGTACTCTAGAAGCTGGAACAATTGCAGAGAGTGATTGAGCTGGTCTAGCAGATGTTCTTATATCCCAAATATGTACAAATGAATCCATTGATGCTGATGCCAAAACACTTGGGTCAGAAGAATGCCAATTTATATCTAATACTGATCGTGTATGCCTAGTTAATTTTGTTGATGAAATAAGATCAACACCATTTCTCCAACTCAGTAATTGTATTAAAGTATTATAAGCTAATGCAGATACATTTTGGTTATGGTGTGTTGGATTCCATTCTACAGCATTAATTTCATATTTGTATGATCTTCGATTTACAATATTTGGCGATTTATGAATATTTATAATACCGAATTGTTTATTGCCAGCTAATAATACTACAGAACCAGAGTAATCTACAGCCATTTTATTAGCACCAAAATCTTTTATTTCTAGAGCATTATAATTGCTACTCCACCTTGTGGCCATTTTAATCTGAAAATAAATGAATATTTAAATTAATCAAATTATAATAAAATTAAAATTTTTAACTTACTTTATTTTAATAGTTAATATTTTTATTTTTACGTTTCATTCAAAAAATCTTTATAGATAGTAACATTTTGATTCATGCTTTATAAAAGTTTAATTAAATTTTCAATTAGGTAGGCCTGTATATAAAATCCTGAAAAAATGTTTTTAATTAATATTGGTATAATGAAGACAAGAAATATATAATGTAGAAATACATAGGTATTATTTAATAATAAAATATTATTTCACTTATTTCTATCAAGATTAAAATAATTAATATTTTATGTATGGACATTTTGCTAGGTATAATTAAAAAAAAAACTTGTTTGAAAAATTATATATAAATTAACAAAAGAACACTATTGATACAACTATCATAATGAATGAAATAATTAAATATTATTAATAATAGGTACTAAAGGCTTCAGTTATTAATAATTTAAACAAAATAAGAAAAAAATAAATATTAATACTACATACTTGTGATAATTATAGAGTAGGTACCTAACTATAATATTGGTGACATTTCAAAAAGTAAAAATATAAATTTTATAGCTTTAACTTAAAATAGCCATGTATTTAATTTTATGTTATAGATTATAACTTTTATTTTATATAGTAATTATTAATTAAAAAACTACATTGATGTAAATTTACATTGAAGTGTCAAACTACAAATGTTTTATTGCAATCACATAAGTACTAGTTTAGGTGTAATAAAAAAATAACGTACCTACACTACAACTCTAAAAGCACAATGTACATGTAACAATATGGTGTACTGGTGTAGTAAAATTATTATACTTTAATTATTTTTATAAAAAATCATAAAATATATAGTAAATACTAAATTTGTAAGAGTAAATTCAATTCTTAATCTTTGATAGGAAACTTTAAAGATAAACTGTCATACTTCATACCACTGACTGTACAGGAGCATGTGAATTCAGAGCATGAATTAAGATAGTTACTATCTTAATTCATGATTCAGAGTGAGTGATAAACTGATAACACAGTTTCGAACACAGATAATATATAAAATAAATTATGTGGTTGCGAAATAGTAAAAAAAAATATGCTAAACAATATAATAATATTATGTTTATGAATATTAAGCATTGATGTATTTAATTATAAATTAAAATATCCATACAAACATGATTAATATTTCAAAATTCAGACAATTAAATTTATTTCATTTTGTCATGGTATAAAAACAGATTATGTTTTCATTTTATCTGTGGTAAAAATAATAATTTTTAAAATGAGGGGAATTTATCTAAAGAAATTGGCGCGTAAATTTAATTTTGTAATGTCCACTGCGAGTACTAGCCGACTTGGTCGTTTGACTTTATAAATATTCATACTATATTATAAATATAATAATTTTTATTTATTATTATCATGTTGGTTCATTGGTGATTGGTTGCGATCACAGATATATAAAACGACGGCGTATATAATATTGTTACGAATAAAAAAGATTGGGGGTGTAAAGAGGATAGTATTGAATTTTGATTAAAATTTGAATGCAATGATATACATTTTCTCTGGATAAATCATTACATTAGAAAAACGATTCTGAGCGAATACAGTCAGATTTAGTTTATATTATCTAATATAACATATTTATTTATTTTAAACTGTTGTTCACCTTTACATTCTGGTTTTTACTTTTCATTAGGAATAAGTTTCTACGTATTTGTATCCACTCAAATTTGAATTAACTATGCAACTAAAACTTGTGAAAAAAACCATTTGTTTAACTGGAATGATACATTATTGCATTAATATTTAACATATAGTCATAAAAAACTGTCTATCACTAATCCGCTCAATGTTTGACCAGGCTTTTATCATCTTATTTTATATTTAGTATATAACATGAAAACAATTTCATTGGATAAATCATGGTGCGCCACTGATGTACAAAACAATAAAATATATTATATAATAATACATATATTTTATATTTATTATCTCAATAGTATATAATTAAAAACAACATCTAATTTACGTGGCAAATTACAATCTAAAAAATATATTTAGTTTCTTTGATATTTATTGGAATATTGCAATGAATTAATAGTAATGCTACTCTTCTTGGACAATTTTCACTATTTATTATCATATTTAAGTATTGAAAATTATATTTTAAGATATAAACTATATATTTCTGAAAATTTTAACATATTGTGATTTTCAACCAATCTAATCTCACATATGGTAGTTAATTTGGTCCACCTAGTTTGAGGAAGAAATTCTTCTATTTTACCTTTCAATTAACTAGTTCAATAGCTAATATTTTAATACAATTTTGGACAGAATTTATTGTCCCTATACAATTACATAGTGAATAATTGATAAGCTACAGTGCCAAATTTAGAGAATATGCGCTGCAACAGACATAAAGTGCAACGGGATATACTTCTCTTATAATAGATTGTACACCTTTAAAATTACTACTCTTGGCTGATGCATCATCATAACATTGGTCAAGTAAATATTTAGAGTTTATACAGATTTTTTTAAATATCTAAAATTACCATGGCATAAATACCGTAAAATATGAATGAATTTTCGTGGGTGGAGGTCCAGGTCCCATGGACCACCATCAGATACGACCTTGAATGGCTTAACATCCACACACACCAACTAAATAGCACATAGTGAGACCATTGAAAAATTAAAAAAATTACCCAAATTTATTTGTGGTAATATTATTTCAACTCAAGTGGTCTTTATACACAAAGAAACATTATAACACAAAATCTAAAAATAATTTTAATAATGTGTAAAAATAAAATAATCATTTATCACATCAAGAGATATACATATTATGAAACTTCATTAATTTAATGCTAATACAAACATTTAATATAATCATTTTTTTTAAAAATTTTACTATTTATAGAAATAATTAATGATGCAATACATAAGTTTTATTATAATGTTAATAAAATATTAAACATAAATATTTTTATAAAGTTTTTGTCACTTTTGAATATAATTATTTGTAAAACAAATTTATAAGCAAAAATTATTTTAAGCTTTGAACTTAAAATTGTTAAAATATCTACAAATTAGGTAAAAAGCACAAATAGTAATGTATAATATATATATATATATATATACGAGTATATATAAATATATTACCATTTTTAGAATACCAAAAGAAATATGTATTTAGAATATAAATAATTTGTATTTTAAAGCAGATTATTCTATATTAAATGAATGTCTTTTTATCGAAATCATATGAAATGAAAACAATTGAAAGTTTAAAATATATTAAAATGAGTGTTTTAGCTTTCAAATTGCTATATTTAATTTAAATACTTATTTTTTAATAAGACAATATTTTTCTTAACAATAAAAAAAATAATATAATATAATATAATAATGAATTAATTACATACAATTAATTTAGTGTTTATTATCCATAAAAAAATAGTAATAATTAAAAAAAAGTAAAGTATTTTATTGGAAATAATATGTTCAATCTTAAATATATTGCCTTAATATATTGGTTATGAACTAATAATCATAGATTAATTATAATATATACTTGTCAAATAATAAATTACAATGGAATTTCTTTTAATATAGAACCAATTTTTTTATGAGCATATTCTAAACATTTGGCTAATTCAGGACTGCAGCCATGTTCAGCAATTGTATTAAAACGGTACGTACGGAAAACATTATTTTCAATATAAGTAACAGCATTCATCAGTGGACATAATATTACTTTTTTATGATCTGTAAAGTTAATCTAAAAAAAAAAAAAAAATATATATATAATATATACATAATTACACACACAAACATATATATATATATTTATAATTATAACATATTAATAATGCTAAATATTTAGAAAATATTTTTAATTTTATAATGTACTTGTAAAGTTCCATTTGTTAGTTGCATAATAACTGATGTGGCAGACCTATACCACTGGTACATGTATGGTGTCCGACTTAATTGGTCTAAATCTTTAGCTAATACATCAGCACCAGCTTTAATGAGATGATCATTCATGTAACGACTGAAGTATGTTAACAATTTCATCTTTTTTTCTAGTGCTGGTGGAGTATGTTTATTAATATAATATTGCTCAGAGCCATTTCGTTCAATGTAATGGACATCTCTAAAAAAATTTATTTTATATTAATACATCAATTTTAAATAAATAAATATTTATTCTTTACTTTAAATTAGCCAATAGTACTATCCGGGTAAAATCATTAAACATAACACCAACACAATCATCAGATAATTCATAACCAAATCCATACTTATCAGAATAATCAACCCATTTACTGACCCAAATGAGAGGCTGTGCAGCAGGATCAGTATTTTCCTCTAAAAATACAAAACATATTAATAAATTGAAATAAAATGTTTTAAGCCAATATTGTACCCATATTTTTCATTCCTTTCATAGATGGTTTACACTTGAGTAAATTTGCCAATTCTCTTTCAAGAGATATCATGTATTCTCTACAATCATTAACAGACACACCATTTCCAGTTGGTTTATTATTTACATTAAAGTTTGGTAATTTAGATACAGGGTCTTGAGGTTTTGCAGAAACTTTAATTATAGCAGATTTTGGACTATTTAATTCTATAAATATAAATAAATGATAATTAATATATATTATTATAATGATATAATAGATAATAAATTATCTATTATGAAATAAAAAATATATAAATATAATTTAAAAATAATTACCATTAAGTGGTCTGCGATTAGAAATTGATTCTCTATAATTAATAGAATCAAACCGAGGAGCCATTGTAAGACAAGACGGAGGCAACTTTTTAGGCATATAACCAGTAGTAAAGAAATCAGCTTTCATTATTTCAGAAACCTGAGGACGTTTTTTAGGATCATACTGAAGCATTTTATTAATAAGAACACTAGCATTTTTATTTAAATGGAGAGGCAAGTTATAATCACATCGTGTAATTCGAGCATATGTTTCCTTCAAAGAGTTTGTTTCAAATGGTGGTTTACCAACTAATAATGTATACCTTAAATATAATATAAATTTTAATAATACAATAACAATGATTTACAATAATTTGATTAGTGCTGGACATCAAATCTGGATCAATCCATATTCGGATTGTGTATATAATTTGAATCAGGATTCATGGTTTAATCCGGATTACCCATATAATTGCAAAATCAGAAAAACAAAACAAAAATACAATGATATAATAGAACTCTGTATATTAATAATAAGGTAATAGATGTTTACCAAATTTAAAATATTTTTGTTAATTATTTATTTTGTTTCCTCTCATTTTTTTGCATACATTTCTACATGTGCATATTTCAACTTATAGATGTCGAAAATTTGGGAAAAGTGCAAAATGACTGAGGATGCACCAGGAAATAAAATTATTTGGAACTTATTTTTAAAAATCAAAAAGTCAAAAATTAATTATTTAATAGCTGAAATTCCTACCGCAGGGATACAGGTGTGCAAATCATAGTGGTTATAATTTTAATTAGAATGTAATGATAAACCATTGCATTCGAAAAAACGATTCTGAGCAAAGTTCAGTCAGATAATGTAGGTATTAATTAAAATTTTGAAATTTTTTATAAAATATTTAAAACACAAGTCTTATCACACATATAGTATATAAATGAACATTGAACACCCTATAAATTTTCAAAACATTAAGTTCAATATATAAATATATACTCATAAAATCCCTTGTCACCTAAATACCCATACATATCTGACTTAACTTCGCGCAAAATATTTTTTTCAAATGCAATAGTTTAATATTGCATTCAAATTTTAATTAAAATTAAACACTATGATTTGCACACCTGTATCCAGCGGCAGGAGTATCAAGCTCTTCTATACTTTAAACAGCTATATATATATATATATATATAAAAAAAAAATTGTAAATGTAATAAAAATATTAAATAATGATTTTACTGAAATTTTAATTTTAAACATAGATTTTCATTTAAAACTAAAAATATCAACTTTAAACAGCTATAAAAAAATGAGACTTGAAATTTTTCTAATATTTTAGTATGATGTTAAGTAACATGTAAGTATACTTCAGTAAAATTTTCAGACCTTAATGCCAAAAATTGCCAATTTTATTAAACTTTATATACATAAAAACTAGAATTTTACAAAATATTTAACATTCTATATTTTGTAGAAAAATTAACATAACAGTTCTAAAATCATATCACATATATATAGTACCTATGTCAATACCCAAAAAATCCTAACCTAAATAAGTACGCATATAGTACAAAAATGAACACCCTATAAAATTGTCTAGTCTCTTACATCAAAATGTGTTATCGTCAAATATTGAAATCAAGTTTGTCGAAATTTCAGTTTTCGTAAAAAAATCTGTTTTTTCGTCATTTTTTCTATTGTATAGGGTCAATTTTGATAAATTCGAAAAAAAATGATCTAAATAAAGTACTAACTACATCCAATTTCCAACTGGGAACATAATATGCTATTCGTGAAAATCGGCACATTATTTCATGCAGTAAGTGTCTTCAGACATAAAAAAACAACATATCATTATAAAACCAATAAATTTTTCGCTTTGCTCAGAATCTAGAAGTATGTTAAAAATGTTGTAAAATTGTACTCAAGTTGATATAATTATTTATTACTAATTATTATAAAACAATTTAATTCTTCCAAAGAATATATTTTTAACATAAATCCATAATCTGGATTGATTTTGTTATTTTATCAATCCATAATTCAGATTTACGGAATGAATCCATAAATCTGATCAGATTGAATACGTAAATTCAGATGATGAATTTTTATCCGGTTTACGAGTTGGTCAAGCCAATGTCCAGCACTAAATTTGATTATAGACATATTACATACATGATACAACCAATCGACCATACATCAACTTCAAAACTATGACCGGTTTTACTAAGGATCTCCGGAGCTATATAATTTGGAGTACCACATAATGTTCTATTAAAAATTAAATTTGTCAATTATACATAATACAATATAGATATTTTTTTGTATTAATTAATTTTACATTCATTGTAATATACAGTATACTTTATATAACATAATGATCAGAATATTATGTTTTAAAAAGATTGAAAATACACCATTTATAATGTTATTTTAATTATGTAACACATTATTAAGATCACTTTGTATACACATATTATATATATATAATTATTACTTTTTACGTTGACCATCATATTCAATTTTAGCAGCTAAACCTAAATCTCCTATTTTAACTTCCATATCATCATTTAAAAATAAATTTCCTAATTTTAAATCGCGATGAATTATGTCTTGTTGATGTAAATATAATGTACCTTCAAGAATTTGATAAACATAATAACGAGTTTCAGGTTCAGTTAGAGTTTTCCTCCGCCTAAATTATAAAACACATACAAAAATTTTTCAATAACATAATAAACAATGTAGAAATATTGAATATAAAAAAAACTGTTTTAAAATAAGATATTTAAAAACAATGCCACAACTACCAGAGGAGCAATTCATTCCCAAGTAAGGTTAAAAGCCTTTAAAAGGGCTCCTCTTGATAAGAAGTATTATTACAATATTTTTCTGCACACCAATCCTTAAAATTGGCAAATCATGGCACTGTTTAAAAATAATAAATTAATTCTTTAAACAATTAGGAAAAATTGTTCATTATCTTTTGGATAAATATTATTTATTTCTATTCATGTAGGTATACAAGAATTATTTTATTTTATATTAGTACAGGCTAAGGCCTAAGACAATAGATAAATAATAATGTATAGTATATAAGTATACAATGTATACTGAATATAAGCATGATTTACATTTGTATAATACAAAACTTTAAATTTATAATAATAATATATAAATTATGCTTATTTATTAATAACGTATCAATATATAAAAATACTTGTGTCAATTACAACGAAAAAAAAAAAAATAAATTTTATAATATATATATAATTATTAATATTATCATTAAAACTATATTTGTTATAGTTTTAATATTGTTTTAACTATATTTCTATATTAGTTTTTAAATAAATATTAAATGTAAAACAACTTTGTCAACAAAATTCTACTAAAAAATCAATATTGTGTTAAACTTAGAAACCTGATACTGAATGATACACTATAACTAGGCTTTTTGGATTGCATGACAATAAGTCCTTAGCATATTTGACCTAAATCATAGAAATAGACAAATTAACCTGTCTTAATAACCATAATATATTTTGTTTTATGTGATTTAAAAAAATGTTAAAATGAAATTGGTTTTATATTTATAATTAGAAAATTAATTGATATAAATAAATAAATAAAAACCCAAGACCACAAAAAATTTACTTTATTATTTTTGTAAATACGTATATCGACAACGATGTTATCATCTTCAGTACTAAACACAGACTCAAAAAAGATACTTAAGATTCTTTTTTAAGATACTGTTAATTGTTAACTTTATTAAATGTACCTATATGAATAACAAGATTTGCATACCTAAGTCATTAAATTAAATTTCATAAATTAATCATTTAAAAAATATATTTGTCACAATGTATTATTTTTCTGTATGGAGTTATTCTTTAAATATAATTTTTCGGTACAAGATACAACTATTAACATACTTAATGCTATTTTATTTTCATATTTAAATTATATGTTATAATATTTAATTTAAATACTTACTTATGAAGTTCCATCATAGATCTTTTTCTACAAATTTCCAAAACAATATAAACAAAGTTATTATCTTCAAAAAAACTATGAAAAGTAACAATATTTTTGTGTTTTAAAATTCTGTGAATATGTATTTCTTGTGTCATTTTATCTTTTTGATTATGTTTCAAAAGATATTTTTTAGAAACAATTTTCCCAGCGAATACTTCTTTAGTTTTCATATCTACAATTTCATAACATTTCGCAAAACCTCCCTGTAATAACATAATGTCAAAATAAATAATAATGAAAAAAAAAGTTTTATTTAATTCTTATTTTTACTGGAATATTTTTCAGGTAATTCATTTTAATTATAGACATGGTACCCATACATCATAGTGTATTGTTGGTACATAAGTACCCTGTTTACAGTAACAAAAGTTTTTTTACTATATATTTATACATATAATACTTCTGCATATAAATCTGCTAAAATTAAGTTGTATAAAACACTGGAAAACTGTAGGAAATCTATAAAATTAGTTGAGAACTCTTAGAAATTCATAGGGAAATCTTAAGAAATATATAGGAAATCTATAAGAATTCGGAAATCTAATGTACAATTATTTTCCTCGGGTAAAATATCCACTGGTGCTTAATTTAATTTTAAATAACTATACTTACCTACTAAATTATAATTTATAAATTTTTAAATCAACTGGTGTGTATTACTAAAAACATTTAAGAAATTGTACATTTTCATAAATTACTGATACCTACTTTTTTATTAATTAATTTTTTATTTTTCATAGATTATTACATGATTAAATTATAAGTATTAATTGTAAATTTGTACACCTAATACTAGGATAAAATTTTTAAGACTTAAACAGAAATTAAATCACAACACTTAAGCTAAACATTTTAGAGATCCCAATATATGGAAATAAATGGATAATCCTACTTAGTAAAAATAATAATAAACGAAAAGAGTTTGTTAAATCGTAGTATAATATACCTTTCCGAGGAAACTGCCTCTCTGGTACTTCTTGTTGGTCTTGTTGTCGTAAATCACCTCAGGGATTGCAACCTCTTCTTCTTTAGCTCTGGACGACATTTTTCGCGAACAATAATTAATACTAAATCAGTGAACTATTAAAGAAGAGCCTGTGAATTGTAGAACGTAAGTGTTTATAATACGATATATTAGCAATCCGTCACAAAATGCGAATTACGTATATGTAATTATTAAGTACGATCGAACACACAAAATTTACGGATTGAAAATATACTAGACCGTTATGTACATAATAAAAATTAAAAAATATGGTCAATACCGATATTGGAAATTATTTTTTATGAACGTTGGCAGATCGTGATGAACGTGGACACTAGAAACTGTAGTAAACGTTAAACGATATCATGGCGGTGAGGAGAACACGATTGCTACACAATAATAGTGGTGCGTTTTGCGCGGGTATTGATAATGGTGGTAAAAATTACGAGTTACGAGAACGGTGATCATTGACCATTTGTATATTATGTTTAAAACAGACGAACAAGGCGTTGATTGTTGTGTGAAAATGAGGGCTGTCGTCGGGCAAGGCGCAAGGGACACCACCGACGGCACAAAACGTTATGCTTAAGCCTTATGGGTTGTTGCCTGTTGGAAATAACCGTTAAAAATTGAAAAAATACATTCCAAACCGTCGTCTAGACTCCGCCCATCGGGAGTTTGTTCTAGTCACATCCCAATACGCACGCGCATAATGGTGCACAGAAGTGGTGGTAACCAACGGTCGATTACCGAAATCCAAAATACGAGTCGTACCTCGTACCTATCTTCCTTCCATATATGTCTATGGTGCAAGCACAGAATATAACAATGCAAGTGCTTCGTACTCATGGCAGTTAAAATGAATCGTAAACACAGTGCATTTTACATTTTGAACTGTAGATCGTGGAAGAATAAATTGTCATTTCTTATTTTTCCTTCAAAAACGCTGTCAACTGCCTAAGTGCCTACTGCCCAATAATTATTCTATACATAGAAAATATTATTATTTATTTAAGAGATTCTATATTTCTAAATTCTAGAATGATGATGTTGAACTTTGATAATCTATAAATAATCAAATATAATCTATAAAACCAAAAGTTTTGTCTTCCAAATCATCCAAATTCTAATCGTTCTAAACTGAAGTGGACAAACGCAAAAAAAAATTGTCGTGTTTTTTATTGATCTGTCACTTTGTCAGTATTATTAAATAAATGATAATTATAGAACACATACTGAATCAACATTCTGTTCATGTGTAAAATAAACGAGGCAATCATTATAATATAATCCTGAACTTTAAGTAAATTGATTTTATTATTTTCTAATAACTTGATTTATTAAGGTTGTATGTCCTTTTTTGTATTGTCGACAAATGTTGGCTTAAGTATATCATTTGTTGGAGGAAGTAATGCGAAAGTAGTTGCCTTCCGGTTCCCGATTGAAATAGGAAAAAAAAAGGTTTATCGTTTGTAAAAACCGAATAATATAATAAGAAACACAGTGGTTATGTCTTTCTTATAGAATAACAGATTTAAGCATATAGCTATAATTGACAAATTAACAATTGAAAATAACATTCAAAGTAGGTTTTTACAATAACCTATAATTTTAGTATGTAGTAGAATTTAACCTAATTTTGGGTTGATGTTTATCAATTTTACTCTAGTAATTAAATTCAATAATGAAATAAAAAATAGTCAACTAATTTGTAGATTCTAGATGGTTTTATAAGAATATATTATATAATAATATTAGGTTTAGCATATAGTTTTAAAAATCTGTATTTGTTTTTGCATATTTTATTAACCAAAAAGAAAACCATACACACAACTATAATAAGCATAGTTAGGATATACATTTTAATATATTATGTATTTATGTAATGATTATACTAATTTCATAAATGTATATTTTTTTTAGGACATATACAAATAAGAGATTATAAATATTAATAAATATTTAATTGTGTAATTTCGACCACTTTAATACTATGAATATAAATTACATGAAATTTAACTTAATATGAAAGTTAAACATAAGTATTTCTGAAAGAGATTGATTATTTTTATTTGTAATGACTATATAATATTTATCAAAAAGAATTTTATTTTCTTGGAAACTGTTAATAAGCTCGATTTTCCCGGTTTTCTCGTCGTTGTCTGTTCCAATCCTGTCCTCCACCACCTTGCCTACCAAAGTTTTGTCTGTATTGTCCTTGATTTTGGTTACCTCCTCTTGGGAAAAAGTTTCCTAAATAATAAAGGTATTATAATTATATTTAATTTATATATTTAAATATTATGTTATTCACCTTGCTTCATTTCAAAAATCCTTTCATTGGAATCTACAAAGTTATTAACTTTGTCAGCCAATTGTAATGCAAGTGACTGTAACCTACTAGGTTCACTACGATGCATTACAACTGTTTGGGTAGGATCATCAAGAGATGCCATTAATTCTTCATTAATTATCATTTTTGATATAATTGAATGTGTTGTGCCTTTTGGAAGTTCAAACATCTCAGATAATGTCTTCATTGAAATAGAGTTATAAACATGAGAATAAGTAAACAAATAGGTGCGAAGTGATTCTTCTTTTATCAAACGTTCTAACATTTCTCTAACTCTATCACTTTCATAAAATAATTCCCATACCTAAAAAAATAAATAAAAACACATTAATAATAGAATATAAAAATAAAATTATTAATACTTTACCTTAGCATTCATTTTCTCGTTGATTATAAAATTACGTGAAGCTAACCAATTTCCATTTCTCATTGCTTTACTTGCAGCAACTACATGTTCTCTCATTGATTCTGGAGGGCCAACTAAAGACTGACGTTCACTTGATCGAAGTTGTTGGTAAAATGTCTTAGAAATCATACGACGCCGAGCATCAAATTCATGAGCTATATAATGTAATTACAACAATAACTTTAGTAGTTTAAATTATAATATTATATTTTGGTTTATATTACCTGCCATATATGGAATTTCAATTAACATAGCTGAAACCAAATATACACATTCTAAAAGTTCCAGATTAATATGCATATGGAATGGCATTTGTCTTTGTTTTTCTACTTTTTCTTGTTCTTTACTACGTTCATGTTGTCTCTTTAAATTAATACAAATTTAATATTAGAATTAAATATTTATTTACATTTTTTTTGTTATAAATTGAAATATTTACTTGAGGTAATAATCCCTGTGCTAATAATTCTTTTACTTTACCAGTCATCATTAAATCAACTAGACAGTTATGTGCATCTTTAATGTTACCTTGACGGAATGCACATAAACCAATATGCGCCATAGTACGATTGTAAAGAATCTGTAATTAAATCAAGAATAATAAATTTAAAATATAAAGGATTTTTAAAATACTATGATTTGATATATAATTATTAAATAATTTAAAAAAAAAAATAAGTAATTTAAACAAAATCAAGAGAAGGTATACAGGTGTAAAGAGATAGTGTTGAATTTTGATTAAAATTTGAATGCAATGATAAATCATTACATTCGAAAAACAATTTTGAGTGAAGTTCATTAGATAATATTTATTGAATAAGTCTCTAACTGCAAAATTGCCTGAGTTATCATGAAATATTGAAATAGAATTCGTCAAAATTTCAGTTTTTATGAAAAATGTTGTTTTTCGACATTTTTTCTATCGCATAGTCAATTTTGAGAAATTAAAAAAAAAATGCATACATCATTGTAGACCAGTAGATTTTCACTTCGCTCAAAATCTAAAATAATTTAATCATATTAGAAATTGTTACTTATGGTAGTCTTGCTTATGAATAATGTATCAAAAGTTTATACCAATACTAAGGTGCAACATGAAAAGCAAAATATGCTGTTAAAAATTAATTTAATCATTTTTCTCAAAAATGTTCTCTGGCAACTCATGACGTTTTAGTTAATGAAGGAAGTATAGTTGAACGGTATTTTTATATATCAAGTCAATATTGTCATATTAATGATGAACATAATCAAATTTTTACAAACATACATTTTTTTAACACATAATATTTATATTTGATTATATACGTCATATTAAAATTATTATTTCAAGTAATACTTAAACATTAGTTATTGTACATACAGCTTACTATATAATTATAAAGCTATATTTGAGAATCATTAGCTAACTGCTGCTAGGCACATTAAAATAAGTAACTTACTTCTCTTTGTAAATTTAATACATTGAATAAATATAATATATTTATTGACTACTACTTAAAAAACGGAATTAAAGCTGTGATTAAAAATGAAAGATTATCAAGAATTTACTGTAATTTAATTATTATATACTGATTAGTATAATATTAAATACCTGAGTTGCAGGATCTGAATGCTGAATAGTTTCTTGTAAATGTGACATAAGTACCAAATCTCTTGCTTGGAACCAATTATCATGTAAAGCATGATGATAAACATGACATAAAATTGCCCTTGTTCTTAAACGATCTGTAGAATCTTTGTCATAAATAAACTTGCATAAATTTTCCATTATTTGAACATTTGTTTTATGAGAAGCTAGAATTTCTCCCTAAAATTATTTTAATATATAATTACACATTTAAAAATAATTTTATTTGATTTACCTTTTTCTGTTTTAATACTAGTGGATCAAATTTGTAATATAGATGATCTATTTTACGCATGTATATACGACAGACTTCTGGTTCTATATTTTGGTGTTCTAAATAAAGTTGAACTTTATCGATAATGTCACAAACTCTTTTTTCATCCTTTAATCTATATATTTTTTATTATAAAAAAATTACAAATAAAATTAAAAACATTAAAAAATAATAAAAGAATAGACCTTTGTACATAATCATTGCTATGAGGGTCACATTCCTTTAATAGTTTAGTGAATTCTTCATCTAATCGCTCTACAATTGTAAGCACACATCCACGTACTCTAAAAGTTGGCTTATCTAATGTTTCTCCATCTTCTGGTACTGATTCTCCAATGAATATTGTGTCTTTAACTGGAAGGATTAAGTCGAGAAGCTCAACAATACAATCGAGTAATCTAGTTTTAAACAATTAATTATTATTTATATATGCATATATTTTATTCAATAAACATATTAATGGCAAAATAAATAATGTTGCATACTTGCTCCAAATTTCTGGCTTCATCGCATCAGATACTTTAGGATTGTAATCAAAAATAGAAGATATAATAGACATTTTTATTTTAACTCTTAGTCCTAATCCTAGATTATGAGCTTCAGATATTAATAATAATTCATGTAGTAATTCAATTTGTTCTCTTCTATCAGTACGTTTTTTTCCACGTGCAGCAACTACTTCAGATAATTTACGTAATACAGCCTCTGGAGTAATTTCTGCATCTTTTGCAAACATTTTAGGTTTCTCCTAAAATAAATATAATTATTTAATAAGGTATTGATATACTATTTAATTGTTTAAATACATTTATAGAAATATTGACTTACAGAAGGAATAGCTACACCCCTTCGTACTTTTTGCCATTCAGAATCACTTTCATCTTCTTCTTCTCGCTTTTGTTTCTTGGGCTTTTCTTTACGTTCTTTTTTCTTTTCTTTCTTTTCATCATCATCTCTGTCAGTTGACCTAGAATGTATAAAAATATAATACTAAATATAACTAAATTGAACAAATAAATTATCCTAAAAATAAGCTTACTTTTTCAAAAACCGTTCTCTTATACTTTGATATTGACCTTCATCTTCACTGCTAGAAGAAGAACTTTCAGAGTCACTTCCCCAGTCAAAAGAGTCATCACTGTCAGAATCACCACCTGTTTTTGGTACCTAATCGAATAAAAAGAATTATGAAATTGTTATTTCTTTATTATTATAATTTACCTTGGGTATTTTATCTTCAGTTTTTTTAAACGAAGCAGCTGGTGCTTCATCTTCACTTTCACTTTCATCAGAATCTACATCTTCATCTTCCTTTTGATCTTCTTCTTGGTCAGGGAGATCAGGATTTTCTCTAAATTTAGCTAAATCGCTTTCAAAATCTTTAACATATTTTCTAAATTTTTGTCTCAATGAAGCTAAACTTTTAGAATTATTTTTTGATAAATTTTTACGTCCAACTCGATCATCCCAGACATCATTAATAAAATCTTCCATTTCAACCAAGCAGCGGACAAAAAAACGCGGAGCTACTCCATTTTCTTCTTTCAATATAACTGCATTGTAAGCTTTAGTATACGCACGAGTTAAATCCTCAAAACCTATATTTACATATAAATATATATTAATATCTATGAAAGATGTCTTTTATAAACTTAATTTTACTTACTAGTTAGCAAGCTGCTCATATCCTTTATTTTTTTATGATTTCTGATTTGCTTAATTGTCATTGTTAATTCTTCATATCTTTTTTCTTTTAATGAACGTACAATACGTTTTGTATCTTCTTCATCATCACTGAACTATAAAATAATAATATCTAATTACTTATTTTTTATTGATCATATTACATTGTTAAGATTTAGAAATGAAAGTTAAGTAACGTTGAATAGCTTTATTAATAATGCTTTGATATGATTTTTAAGGTCCTTACAAAAAAGCAAGGGAAGGGATACAGGTATAAAGAGGATAGTATTTAATTTTGATTAAAATTTGAATGCAAAAATGATGAATTCAAAAAAATAAAAACAATTTTGAGTGAATTTCATCAGATATTATGTATTGATTATAATTTCTACATTTATTAATCTCTACGTTCAATATTTATCCATAAAACTCCTAAATTAGTCACTTAAATACTAAAATCTAACAGTACTTCACTCAGAATTGTTTTTTGATTGTAATGATTTATCATTGCATTTAAATTTTAATCAAAAATAAATTAACACTATCCTCTTTATACTAAGGTATATCCCTTCTATGTCTGTATCCTTTCTCTTGATTTTTATACTTTAAACAACTGAATGCAGTGTGTAATATGTATGTAATGGTGAATGTAATATTCACAATTAATTGGAGCTCTTAATTGGAGCTCATTTTATTGAGCTTTAATAAAAATTTCAAAAATTTTGTCAATTTTATTTAACAATATTGTAAAATAATGAAATATAATAAGAATCTATGTAAACACTTGAAGTATCAATTTTACTAAAAAAACTATAAAAAAAAAAATTGGTACTTGAGATTTTTTTAATATTTTGGAACTACATTTACCAATAAGTATACTTCAATAAAATTGAAAGTTACATACTGTGAAATTTGCCGTTGGTTGCCGGATAACCTGTTCCTCTTCAGATGATGTATCAGACTCGGAATCCGAGCCGGTAGCGAAGAATCTACTCATGTTTGATTACTCTAATAGTAATAAATATATAAAAATACAAATAAATAGGTATTATAAGTTAAATTTTATTAAAAATACAAACCAAAATATAATTCACTCGTACGAGAAATTGAGAATAAAGAAAACGTGGAAACGCCGATCGCACAACTAGGCAAATTATATATAATCATGTAAAATGTATAGTGATTAAACTTGTGGAGGGGTTTGGTATTGATGATAAACAATATCACACCACGCCATGTAGCAGTGTTGCCAAGATACACGCTCGTGACCCCACAGATTATGTGAAATTAGGATGAAAAATAATGAATTAAATTTTAATTATTAAAATGTCTCAAAATAAAAAGCGCAAAATTACCGAATGCCGTGTTTTCAATAATAATTGCAGTCTCAGCTCTCAGTTATTTTTTTTATTGAGTTTCGTAATAAAGCCACAGATTTAATACATTTTTATAAGACCCATCTTGATTATTTTCCAAAAATAAAAGAATTATCAATGCATAATATATTTACATTATTTGTTTCTACTTATATTTGCGAACAAACATTTTCACGCATGCATTTTGCAAAACGTTCAGAAAGATCTCGTTTGACTGATGAACACTTACACTTCTTAATTAAGAATTGGCGTTTCACATTTCACACATTTCAGTATTTCACTTCAAATAATGAAAAATTCGTTAAAGAAAAACAAGTGCAAATTTTACACTAATATATTTTTATTAATATTCTAAAATCCAATAAATTTTTTTGTAACATATTTTGTAATTCTTAAAAGCTTATTAAAATAAAATATTTTATAGGTAAATTATAATTTTTATTTTTTTTAAAAATATTTTTACCATTTTTTAATGTTTATAAAATAATCACGGGCCGCGGGTTGGGCACGCCTGGCCTAAGATATGAGAACTAAATATTTAACACAAACTAAGATATAAGATATAGTTATATCACAGAACATCGTTATATCGTAGGCTATTATATTAAGTTCGTATCCACAATACGATATAATATAATCATGGCTCACTGAGTCACGGCTATATATTATGTAATTATTAATTGGTAAGTTTTCTAGAGTCTACGAGTTATAACGGGTCAACGGTATTTTATTTTGACAATTATTGATGGTATTTTAAATTGTCGTACGATTTTATGGTCGTATTTGTGATGTGGATTGTGGATACGATACAATAATTCTGAATTTATCATAATAAATAATTCATATAACAATAAGACATAAATTCATAACAGCCGGGCGCAGATTATTTTCCATAGCCCCACAGATAATATAGATAATATAGATATTCTTACTCTATGAGATAAACTTATAATTCAGGGTTGCAAAACTAGATAAATATAAATATATTTTTTATTCAGTTTCAGTGAATAATAAATAATATATTAATAGTATTTAAATTATTGTAACTTGATGAATATTGTTTTTACATTATTTTTATTAATATTTAACATAATATTTTAAATTTGATAATTTATTATAATTTTTGTAATTGATACAGATTGATGTTGAACAGTTGTGTTTATCGAGCAAATAAAATTGGACTTAGTATAAAGCACCACTGTTTAATTGTCGGCGTCGGGATGTTTCAATTTCAAATAATTTTGACAAACAAGTTAATTTGTTATCTAATATCTATGTAAATAATCTGAAGTTGGATATTTTTCATGACAAAATCTATTTTGTCATGATATTTTTATTACATAAATTATAAATAATAAATTTCTTGTTTACTTTTTACTTTTTACTTTTTTAGTTTCTAATGTTTATATAATAGTAGTTGATATTTGTTAATACGTCTATACTATACCTTGTACGATTAGATATTAGAATTAATAAATAAGTAATAATTAGATTTAGTACCTATTTAGTAGTATTACAAATTGCAATAAAATTGTTCAAATTATTGTCTTAGTTAAATACTTCATAATAGTTATTAATCATCGGGTATTAAATAAAAATTATATTTAAGTATTTGTACAGTTTTGCATATTATTAATGTTGATAGGTTGATTTTAGGGAAATCATAATAAATAAAATAAAAGCATAATACAATTTGATTTACTAATTTTTTAATGGTTGTATGTAAAAAATTATAGTTAATATTTTTATACAATATAAACATGGGACAAATACATACAGTGGGACCAAACAAAGCTCTTATAGTATCAGGTGAGTAATGTTAATTATTATATTATTTATATAGGTGACTTATATTACACATTTTTATTTATTAAATGACTATTGTGACCAATGGCTTTTAATCATATCAGCTGCTTTTTCACCAACCATTAAAGTTGGACTGTAAAGATGTGCACTTGGGATGTGTGGAAATATTGATGAATCTACTACTCTTAGTCCTTGAATTCCAATTACTTGTAATTTATTATTGACAACATCTCCCATCCTACATGTACTGCATTGGTGGTTATAAGTATAAGTTAAGTATTTTGATAGACAAGCCCAATAATCATCAGATTTAAATAAGAATTGATCACATTTTGGATATGGTATTGGATTTAGTTTGGCTGAAACATCTTTAAATGCTTGCGTTTCTTCTATTAATTTGACTGAATATTTGAGGGCATAAATATTGTCTTCTAAATCAGTATTACTATCATAATAGCCATAAGACATTATAGGCAAATTCCATGGGTTTTTATTTTTCAAAGTTATATTTCCACGAGCATCTGGCTGTAATAACATTGTTGCCATTAGAAATGTGCCTGGTGTTTTACCTAAAGGAATAAATATTAATTCAATTTTTCTGCCGGATGGTGATCTTATGTAACCTAAACCATCTACTCCTCCTGGTACTGTAAGTAGCCCTTTACCATATTTGAACCATTTTTCAAATGTATAAGGATTTGATATAGTTTCTTCATTGAGTGCTGGACTTGTTTGATTAATTATGAACTCTAAAGCTAATGAACAATATAAAATATATTTAAACATTAGAAATGTTATTTTGTAAATTATACAATATACATCATATAAATTATGTGTACATTATGTAAGTATACTTACCAACTGTTCCATAATGATCTAATAAATTTTGTCCTACTGGTAAATCCTGAATTAGTGGTATGCCAAGATTAGTTAAGTGATCTTTTGGTCCAACTCCTGATAACATTAGTAATTGTGGAGAATTGATTGGTCCAGCAGATAAAATTACTTCTTTTTTAGCAAATACTATTCTATTTTTTCCTTTTTTAACAAATTCTACTCCAATTATTTTTTTTGTTTGTGGATCAATATGTATTTTTGTTACTCGACTGAATATTGCCACATGTAAGTTTGGACGATTTTTAATTGAGCGAATATAGGCTTTAGATGCACTTACCTATAAAAATATATCATTTTAAGTATATAAAAAACCAAATAAAAAACAATAATCACAAAATATATGCTATAATAGATTAATACGTGTTAGGTAGTTAAGTATATATTTTATCCCATAAATTAAGGAAAGATTTATTTTTAGCCTTGTTTTTAGCAGTATAATTTTTTTTTTAATTTCAAAATTTCAAAATTAGTTTATGTTGTTTATTATTGTAAATTGTATAGATTTCATTTTTAAATTTATTTTTATTATCAATACCTACCTATTTAATATTTTTATAAATTATAAAATAATTAATATTGAATGTATTGTAATTATTAAACAATATATAGGTATATTAAATCTGTAAAAAATGTATATTAATTTAATATTAAATATTTTAAAGAAAAATATTATTTTAAAATAAAAATTTGTAATTTAAAGAACATTACAGGGAAGATCAAAATTAATTTGGTAAGAAATTATTTTTATATAATATAGGAAATATAAAAATGTATCTATTATGTATATTTACTCTGTGTCCATTTAATGTTGTAGCTTGTACACGTGATACTCCATTCTCTGGATTAATTGTATAATCAATATTCTTTTGTAATCCTAACTCACCACCAGCTTCTATAAATTTATCCACTAGCGGTGAATGATATTTAACTCGTTCAATATGTAAATTCCCATTTTGTGAATGATATGATGAATTTTGATATTCAGGTATAGAATTATTTTCAGATTTTAAAAAATAAGGCAATACATCTTTATAAGCCCAACCAGGATTTCCTAATGCTTCAATTGTGTCATAGTCTTCCATTTTTCCTCTTGTATATAACATATAATTTAGTATAGATGAACCCCCCATGCCTTTTCCTTTTGACCATGGGCACTGATTATTTTTATAACCAAAACACCCATTTTTGACAGGTTCAGTTTTGTATCCCCAATTATAGTCCGTTGATTGTAAAATTTCTGCAGCAGCTGGTATATCTGTATATACTGATTCATCTTGCCCAGCTTCTAATACTAATACTGACCAATTTGAATATTCAGATAAACGGTTTGCGACAACACAGCCTCCAGGACCAGCACCAATCACAATAAAATCATATTCACGTAATATAGGTTTATTACCTATAAAAGTATTTTCTCTAAAGGGAATCCCTTGTTCCAGGTACTGTCCATAAATTGATGATAATAATTCTACAAGTAATGAAGATGTAGATGAAATTAAAAATATAAATAGTATGATAACTTTCATGATAAATTAATCAAACGGTTCTATGCACGTGAGCGCGTTGACCATGAATGACTAATGTCAGTGTCACAACCTTAAGAAATACTGTTATTTTAGGTCAAACTCCCTACTATTGTATATATATATTTTTCTTTAACAATGTCAGGTGTACTGTTACTTTTTCTAAAAGTAAACAAAACATTTATTATCCTATATAATTTACTGGTTTAAGATTTCTTATTATTCGGCAGGTTATTGAACTTTTTAATGTAGGTTATTTGGCATTATATATTTTATAATATATAAACCTAACGTAAGTTAGATAGATTATTGGGTTAAAAAAATTATATATTTTTATTCATAAAAAAAATTTATAATTTAGGTAATAGGTAATATATATTATATTATTTATGTTTAATTTCAATAACTAGGTATATTATACATTTACTTATATGTGCTTAGCATTTTAATTAACATAAAAAAAAATTATGTAAAATCTATATTATTTTTAACCTCTTTTACATGGTGACCAATTTTAATGTAAATTGAAATGTGACTTATAGATTTTGAGAGACGCGAAAATAATGTGTGACTTTTTTTATGTACGAGTATATAGACACTTTTTCTACCCGAAATAATATTCCGATTATCACGAATAGCATTATGTTTCCGATTGAAAAGTGGATGAAGTTGGTAGGTACTTTATTAGATCATTGTTTGAATTTCTTAAAATTGACCATATGCCATAGGAAACACAATAAAAAATGATGAAAAAAACGGCATTTTCACGAAGACTAAAATTTCGACGAATTCGATTTCAATATTTCACGATAAATCAGGCAATTTTGAATTTAGAGACATGAACATATTTTTGAGTGTTCACATAGGTTATTGGTATTATATATATGTGATAAAATTTTGTAACCATTACATTAAAATAATACCGTGAATAATACTTTGAATATTTCGTAAAATTCTCGATTTTATGTACATATATAATATTTTATAAAATTGACAGTTTAGGGTTTTAAGGTTAGTGACAATTTTACTGAAGTATGCTTACATATTAATTAACGTTAACATCATATAAAAATATTAGAAAAATCCCAAATCTCAATTTTTTTTTTTATAGCTGTTTAAAATTAAAGTTGATATTTTTAGTTTCAACGAAAATCTTGGAATACACGTATTCTTCCTATTTCTCAATACTTTTAGAATAAAAAGAAAAAGTCCTATATTTTGTAGAAAAATTAACGTAATGGTTCCAAAATTGTATCTAATATATATAGTACCTATGTCCTATGTGATATGTGAACACCCAAAATTATTTCCAAGCTTCTAATTTCAAAATTGCCTGAATTATCGTGAAATTTTGAAATCGAATTCGTAGAAATTTCACTGAAAAATGTCGTTTTTTCATGTTTTGGTCGTTTTGCCTATTGCATACGGTCAATTTTGAGAAATTCGAAAAATGACCTAGATAAAATACCAACTAAATCCACTTTCCAACCAGAAATGCTATTCTTGAAAATCGGATCATTATTCCGGGTAGTATATGTGTCTTCAGACATAAAAAAAAAAAAAAAAAATTATTAAAAGAAACACACCATTGTAAAACCAATACTTTTTCAAAATCGTTTTCACAAATGTAATGATTTATCTTTACATTCAAATGTTAATCAAAATTCAACACTATCCTCTTTACACCTGTATCCTTTTCCTCATTTTTTATAATTATATTAGAAGAATATACTCTGGGAATTTTATTGAACTATTTAGAACATGTTTCATATTTAATATACACACATTAATCTTATTTTATAATTGAATTGATAATAATTTGTTAATTTTAGAAGTAGGTGAAATATGTATATTGTATAGTGTATATTTTTCTATAAAAATTTAGAACTTTACAGCTATTTAATTAATTTTTTTACCTATTCGGTATTGTAAAGTAGTGCATATTAATTTTAATAGAAACATTAGGAACTGAGTGGCTAAATATTTAAAATAATAAAAGATAAAAGTTTTTTTATATAGTTACTAATTAAATGAGATTTATAATAAAAAAAAAAAAAAAAAAGGATATTGGTTATGATAATGGTAGTGAAAGAATATTATGTTATCATAGAATAGGCATTTTAAGTAAAGTAATTACTGTTTAAAATAGAGAATTTAAAAAAATTCATACTTAATACTAATAATATTCATACTTATATAGAAAATTATCTCTTATAAGTTATTTTCGATAATAAAAGTTTAAAGTTAGAATATTAAAGTTAATTTCACATGTTTAACTTGACAAGGCAGTTAGATGACTATTACTATTATTTTACTACATTCTTTGTTAGATTGATGGAGGGAGTAAATGAGTTAGTAGGTGACGTCCTTATTATAAATTACAAAGTGTTAAATAAATGACCGCTTGAAATAAAACATAAATTAATGTAACATCTCATTAAAATGTGTTGAATTTTATGTCTTATATAGATAGTTATATTTATACGTTATACATTTTTAAAAACACGCCCATAGTGACACATTAAAAATATGAGTATAATGAATAATGACCGCATAATGACAGTATCGGCTGTTAATACTCTTACTATTATATCTTAATAGTACAATTTTATATAATATGTCTGGCTGTACATTTTCAATAATTATCAGAATCGCACTGGAAATGTTACCTAGTATTGGAGTATGGAATATCTCATAATTTAGTATTTACTCTCTAGTTTAATTCTATTCTTTGCATTTTGGTCTCATTATCATAGGTAAATTATCATTATCATGTAAGCCTTTCTTTCTTTTGTAAAGAGTATTATACAAATTATCATCAATTCCAAAATATTTTTAATTGATACTTCTGTGCTGAGAGCACTAAAATAATAATTCAAAGTTAGCATGTCAATTATTATCATTTGGTTGTTTTAAATCAAAAAGTACTATTTATTCTATCTTCAGATACTGATATAAATCCAGTGTGATATCTTAAATAAATATATAAGATATTTTGATTTGCTCAAATTTTATTTGTAGCATTTAAATTTGTATCATTCACAATATTTTTATATAAGAATTTGGAAAATATTAATACTAAGTCTGAATTCAAACCCATAGAATTTTAAATAAATATAATATATAAATAAAAAAATACCTATTTTTGTTTAATATTATTTGGATGTTTTTCAACATTTCCTGTTTGATGCATACATCAATAAGTCTTTACTATAGCTATAGTCCCTGGTATATAACATGTAATTCAGTATTCTTGAATCACCAATGACTTTTTTTCTCAGATAATTGTATTGCTGCTTTACATGACATAGACCATTTAATATAAAATATATTAGTAGGTACATTGTCTTTTGAAAATTTCTATGAAACAATGTAAAATAAATATGTAAATAATATTATTAAAATTAAGGTGTAAATCTCCAAAATATTATATTTTAAGTATTATTACTTTAAAATATTAGGTATTAACAATTATTTTTTATTTTATTTTTTCAGGTGGTTGTTGTGGATCAACCAAAAGAACAACAGTTGTTGGTGGCTGGGCATGGGCTTGGTGGTTTATAACAGATGTTCAATATTTATCTCTTGAGGTAACAAGATAAGAATATAAATTATTTATATTAATTTAATGTTTAATAATATATTTTTATGTTAAGGTTATGACTTTAAATCCGATGTGTGATACTGTTGAAACTGTACATGGAGTTCCATTAACAGTTACAGGAGTAGCTCAATGTAAAATAATGAAAGCTGATGAACTTTTACAAACAGCATCTGAACAGTTCCTTGGTCGTTCTACAAATGAAATTAAACAAACAGTACTTCAAACTTTAGAAGGTCATTTAAGAGCTATTTTAGGTACTTTAACTGTTGAAGAAGTATATAAAGATAGAGATCAATTTGCATCCCTTGTGAGGGAAGTAGCTGCACCTGACGTTGGTCGTATGGGTATTGAAATATTATCTTTTACAATAAAAGATGTTTTTGATAATGTTCAGTATTTGACGTCATTGGGGAAATCACAAACAGCTGCAGTGAAAAGAGATGCAGATATTGGTGTTGCACAAGCAAATCGCGATGCAGGTATTAGAGAAGCTGAATGTGAAAAGTTGGCAATGGATGTAAAATATGGAACTGATACCAAAATAGAAGATAATTCTAGAATGTTTAAGCTTCAAAAGGCTAATTATGATATGGAAGTAAATACTGTTAAGGCTGAGGCACAATTAGCGTATGAATTGCAAGCAGCTAAAATAAGACAAAAAATTAGAAATGAAGAAATACAAATTGAAGTTGTTGAACGTAAGAAACAAATTGAAATTGAAGCCCAGGAAGTTGAACGTAGAGAAAGAGAATTAAATGCAACTGTTAGGTTGCCTGCTGAAGCAGAGAGTTATCGTGTACAAGCAATTGCTGAAGGCAAAAGGTAAGTTATCTAAATGTTTAAAACAATCTTAGTTGTTGATGTTAACAAGATAAGATAAAAAATATGTATGTGTTGGTTACAGAACTCAAGCAGTTGAAGTTGCAACAGCTGAAGGAGAACGAATTAAGAAAATTGGTTTAGCTGAAGCATCTGCTATAGAAGCAGTTGGTAGAGCTGAAGCTCAAGGAATGATGTTAAAAGCTAATGTGTTTAAAAATTATGAAGAAGCTGCTGTTATGTCTTTAATTATGGATGCTTTACCAAAAATTGCTGCAGAAATAGTTGCACCTTTATCTAAAACAGAAGAGATTGTATTATTGAGTGGACATAGTAATGTAACAGCAGAAGTAAATAGATTAGTTGGACAATTACCTCCAGCTGTTCAGGCTTTAACTGGTGTTAATTTAACTAAAGTGTTGTCAAAGATTCCTGGTGCCAAATAAAATATATAATTACATAATTAGTTATTATATATATATATATACAATTTTAATTTTATTATTAAATTATTATGTGAATAATAACATTTTTTTTTTATATAAGTTGAATCCAATATTTTTATTTTTAGATATCTTATATAAATAATTTTAACTTTTTTTTTTGTAATCATTTTTTTAGTAAATTATATAATTGTATGTTAACCATTTTTTTATTTTTAAATATTTTTGCTTGATTAACCATTTTATTAAATGTATTATTATTTATTAGTTCTATGTTTTTTAAATTTTATTTTCAACAATTATGATTTTTTTTTTTTAAGAAATCTTAATTATTGCTATTTACAGTCAAAAAATAATTAAAAAATTGGATTTCACAATTTTATTATTTATCCAATTTTATTTTATTATTTATTATTTAGCTCTGTGTAAATTATATTATAATTTGATCTATATGCGTATTTATAATATTATTAAAATAAGTTTCATAGACAATGTCAAAATTATAACAAATTATTCTTATATTTATATTTTTTCACTAAGTTATGTGCCATGTTAATTAAATATAATATACAAAGCTTTTTAATTGTGACTAGTTTTTTTTTAAAAATATACATGATAATTATATTTTATCTTATAATTTATTGTTAATATAGTCATTGGTTTATTATTATTTTTTATAATTATTATAATGCAATATTTGTAAGTGTAACAATTTTCATAATTTTTAAAGATTATAAAAAAAATTAATAATTGACCAATAAAATTAATATATAAATTAATAATTTGTGCAGTTAAAAAAATGATTTACAAATTTATGCATGCTTTCAGGTGTGGACTGGTAGATTGGGAGATCGGGAAATTTCCTGATCGGCCGGTTCAATTGAAGTCGTTGAGAGTCGCTGGCTGAATATTATTTTAAATGATAATTATAAATTAAATATATTAAATTAAAAATGAGATTATATGTTACGTGCAATGTATTCTTAAAATAATTTAATAATTATTATATTTTATTATTTTTAATATAATTCTATACATAGAGTACATACTACATAGTACATCTATAAAATTAAATACCTACTTACATAACATTGAAACATTATGCCAGTATTCGTATTCCATTTAATTTTACTATCAAGTATTTCTATATACCTAAATCTAAATTGACATAATAGACTATTAACTGCAGGTTAAATACTTATCGTTTTTATCATAAAATAAAATAATACCAACATTTATTTTTAGTTAGATACAAAAAATAATTTATATATTTTTGGAGTAAAAATGAAAAATATTTATATTTAGTACAATTTTTTGATAATTTATTTTCAATGTTTCATATTCGTTCAATTAAATGTATAGTTCATTTTAATTTTATTATTCTAAATTATTTTATATTAATTTTAATTATTATTCAAGTATTCTAAGTCTTTATACCTTATGCTGAGTTCACACTAGTTGATTTAAACTGTATTTCAGTGTATATCACCTAATGATAAAAGTCAAAATCTAGTTAACATTAACGCTTGTAATTTTAGTTATCTCTAAACATTATTAAATTGACATATTAGACAATCAATTTTTTCTGACCATCTTAAATTATACAATAGAAATCAATATGATTAATGTAATAATGTATAAACTTAATAAATAACACATTACAAATTCATTACAAGATGTAATTTTAATAATTAGTTTTTCAATCGAATAATAAAAAAATATTTTTATAAGTATACTATACCTTCTACTGCCATTTATATTACTTAAATATAAAATATAAAGTAATAAAGTACGTTCATTGTTCACAGTTCATGTAATAATAAATACGTATATACTTATTTATTACACTAACACTGCATTGGTTTAATTTAATTGTTTTATATATATATATAATAATATAGATAAATATTTTAAAATATTTTTTTTATACAATTTTAAATATATATTACCTATGTAAAATAAAATAATTAATATATTTTTAAAAGTTTATATTTAAATAGATTGTATGTACCTACCAATTAAAAGAAGAATATTTGCATAAGTTAAAAATTATTTCTTTTTTGGTACATTTTAATATATTGTTTTATTTTTATAAGTTATATTTATATAAAATTAAGACAAATACAAATTGGTTTTATAATAGTAAACTATTAAAAAAAAGAAGAATCCATATAAATAATCTTAACTTTAAACACTATAAAAAATTGAGACGTAATTTTTCTAATATTTTAGTAATATGTTACGTAATATGTGGTCAATGGTCATATCTCATACTACAATAAAATTATTATTGAATTTTATTTTTCAATTTTTATTGAATTATAATTCAATAAAACCCAAAATTGCCAATTTTTTCAAATATTATATATCCATATAAAACAAGAATAATTTTAGGAAATATTCAAAGTTCTATATTTTGTAGAAAAGTTAATGTAGGTAACGGTTCCAAAATTTTATCACGTACGAGTAGGTATATAATAGTACCTACTTATGTGAGTATTCAAATTTTCAAGTCTAAGTTCAAAATTGCCTGAATTATCATGAATTATTTAAATCTCATTGAATGTCTGCATACATAAGAAAAAAATATATTATTGTAAAACCTATACATTCTCCGCTTCACTCAGAATTCAAAACACAAATCGACGAAAAATTTTGATAAATACCTATTGTAAATTTTATTGAAGCTCAAATATATTTTACTTTTACTTAACTCATTTCCAATTAATTGTGAACTATTAGGTAGGTACATTACAATTTTTTCTTTTTTTTTAAATAAAACCTAGGTGTATGGTTAACCTCCTCGTGGTGTCTTCTGGGTAATGATAATGGGCCGAAAAATGGGACGCAATTCACCTAAGACCTAACGGCCAAAATTCAACACTATCCTTTTTACACCTGTATCACTTCCACATCAGTACCACTTCCTTTGTTTTTTATAATTTATTATTTAATTAATGTAAGAAAAAATCTTTTGTTGTAAATTATTGTAAATAACCTATTTACATAATTTGACTAGAGGCTAGTTGACCTAGACCTTACGAAAAGTATAACGCGTGTTTCAGTCGCTTTGCGAAAACGGTTTCTATTGTATGTAAATTAGTATATATGTTATTTTCGCTATGATTATTGTTTAGTCACGAAAACCGGTAACTATGACTTATGTTTACCTTATTTAACGAGACGTATGGAATTTTTATTACCTACTCGAATAGTCGAATGGCGTAGGTTGTAGGTACTATCACAGATTAGATTAAACTATCTCTAGGTACTATCTCTATCTCATTGTCATTAGCCATTAGGTGCCTTAAAAAAGATTGTGGCGTCGTGATTTTCTGTTTTAGAAATAATATATTACAATAATATTATTGTATTTTTGTATTCAGGAGTGACGGTTCGTAAGTGATAAAATTAATGAGGCCAAAGTAAAAAAATTGAGTTCTATTTTGTGAAATGTTATCATTTTCTTTTTAGAAATAATAATAATATAATTATTAAATTTAATAATAAATTCAATTTTTTAGAAATTTGAAAAATAGATTAAAGAAAGTACCAACTACATCCACTTTCCTACCGGAAACTTTTACTATTCTTGAAAATCGGAATATAATTTCGGGTCAAAAAAGGTTACATACGGTCAGTGTTGTATATTATCTAGATAGATTTATCTAGATAAACTATCTAGATAATTTTTTTTTTTATCTTTTATCTTATACAGATGAATTCAAAATGACTTATCGAGTCATTATCTTAGATAAATATGTAAGTCATCTAGATAAATTTATCTATATAAAATAAATTAAATATAAATACCTACAAAAATGTGAGTTACTCAGTTAAATTTTTTATTTAAATGAAATTCAATTGGTTCCATGTAAAGGTGAAGTTTCATCATACATTTCAAAGTATTTTTTTTTAATCCTAATGATGATTATCATTACTGATACATTAGTAATTTTATGACATTTTATAATAGTATAATAATTTATCTTTTTTTTTATCTAGATAAATTTTAATTTATTATTTATCTTTATCTAGATAATTACATTTTTATTTATCTTTTATCTTAATCTAGATAATTTTATTGCCTAATATATTTTATCTTTATCTAGATAAATTCATATTTATGTTTATACAACACTGCATACGGTACATAAAAAAAACACACACATCATTGCGAAACCAATACATTCTTTGCTTCACTCAGAATATAAAACTTGTTAAATCTTGTTCAGTGTTTTTTTTTGTGAAAAAAAATTATATTTTGTATAGAGTATTCTGAAATTTTTATTTTTTCAATATTAATTTTTCACCTTTTATGTAGAGTTTGTACGCCCCACTGATTATATAACATATAGGTAAATATTTAAGATTAGATTTAAACCAATTAAAATACAAAGAAATTGCTAGAAACCATATATTTCTAAAACATTTATAGCGCACTTCTCTGTCTTTAATTTAGTTAAATTATTTTTTATATTGATAATTTTTTAGTTTTCGTAAGTAATTTTGGATAAATTTATTTAATAATTAGCTAATGTACTATAGGTACATATAATATATGTGTTATAAGTTGTATTTATTATTACATTATTATAATTTATAATATAATAATGATACTTGATATAGGTACTATAAAAAACAATACCATAGGCGCAACTAGAATTATATTTTAGGGGGTGCTAAAATTATAATATATATCTTACTACCCCCTATACAGAGAACACAAATTTCAATTTAAATAAATAAAAATCCAAATCCACAAAAATTTACTTTTATTTTAAGCAAATACGTATTTCAATAACAAAGTTACCATCATCAGTGCAAAACACCGACTGACCGTTATGTACTGCTATTTTGCACTGATGATGGTAACTTTGTTATTGAAATACGTACCTATTTGCTTAAAATAAAAGTAATTTTTTGTGGATTTGGGTTTTTATAGATCGATCGTATCATTGGATATAGAAAATGACTAAATTCCTTTTTCGTGTTAGATGGAAAAAAAAAAATCACTAATCACCCCTTACAATATCATTAATATAATAAATAACCTCGTAAATAACAATAACATAAGAATATAATAGTAAATTATTTTAAAATTATCTTTCTTGATTTTACACTATACTTTTCTAAGACCATTTTTGTTTTTATATTATTTGCAATATCCCTTTCAATATTTATAATGGACAAATCGGTAACGCGTTGCTGCAACATGCTAGTCCTCAGCCAATTTTTTATTCGTCGCATTATAAAAAAGCTGCGTTCACATGTTGCAGAGCTTATTGGAATGGTAATAGCAATTTGAATTAACTTGTATAAAATAACAAAAATACAAAAATATTTTATTTTAATCTATTAAATTGTCCTCAATCGAAGATTGCATTTTTGGGGGTGTTAATTTTGAGTCTGGAAGTGCTAAAATTCCCCTAGCACCCCTAGTTGAGCATATGAGCAATACATTCATATTACAACTCATATGTGTCAAAAAACCATAGATGATAGCTTTATCACTTATAAAGTTATAACTTATAACTATACGTCATTGACTTTATACTAAGTATAAGGTCTATGCTATATGTTTATCAACTATATCATATATTCATATAGTAGGTATACAAAATACAGTATGTACTACCTACGTTATATTAGTATAATCATGACAGTGGCAGATTTATGGGGGGCGATAGGTGGTACGCCCCCCCTTGGGCTCAGTTTTTATATACCTTTAATTGTTATAATTTTTGAACTTGGTTGTATGAGTATGAGAATGTAAGTGATGGATAATAATAATTATTATTATTAGATTGTTTTGCTTTTTATTTTTTTTTTTTAGAATACCTATTTTTATAATAAAAATAGGTATACTAAAAATTTTATTCAATCATTTTTACATTATATTTTAAATTGTTAATGAACGTTTGAATTAGTATATTGTAATATTATTACATTGCTAGTATCAGGGGCGGATAGGACTATTTTATGTTACCGCGGGAACCGAATTAAAGGTCCACCAAAAATTTTTCGCTCCCTTCCGTCGCTTTGCCCATATTCTATTTATATACGTTTCTACTAATATACCTAGTAATATTTCATACTACAATTTAATACAATTTATTTTAGATTCTCAGCGAAATTGTATTGGTTTTATCATGGTGTATCTTTTCTTTAGTTTGTATGAAACATATTTTCGACTAAATATATTGACCTAATTATCACGAATAACATTATGATTCCGGTAAAGAATATTATCTAGTATTCTAGCTGGTACTTTACTTAGGTCATTTTACGAATTTCTCAAAATTAAAATCACTAGTAGGAAAAACTACCAAAAATTTCGACAATAATCATGGAATCTGTAATTTTGACGAAATTGATTTTAAAAGTTTTACATAACACAAAAAATATTGAATTTAGTGGGTTTTTATTTTACTAATATTTTGATGTTGAGTCACTTGTAGAATTTTTTTTTTAAATAATTTATTTTACTGTTTCTATTTAGATATTTTATATAGGTACGTAGTAAAATTTTGAAACTTTAATTAGGTATATGGGTATATCAATTTTTCGTGAAAATATTGAACTTACGTTAAATTTTCAGTATTTTTTTTATAATGTATGATAAAATTAGTAATTTTAGATTTTTCAGTCTGAAAACTTTATAGGAGCACAACGACATAGGTATATTACTTAACTTTTATTTTCTTTCATAATAATGTTTAATAAAATTGGTAATTTTGGGTTATAATCTTTTAAATTTGTATTGATTCATAACTAAATATTACTTCAAAAATCATAACTTCATAAGTCTAAATTTCATATCTATGATTCATAGATCAATTTTATATGTATCTACCTATATGCTATATTTATAATCTATATAGGAAATTATATTGTAATAAATGTTTCATGTAATTCAAAAATAATATAAATAATTCATTTAGGGCCACCAGGGGGCCCCATACGACGGGGCCCACCGGAAAAATCCCAATTTCCTGATAGGCCTATCCGTTCCTGGCTAGTATAAAAAATACTAAATAGCTTTTGTTTAACATGAAAATAAAATAGAATTCAATTTTTATTCAAATTAAATATTATTTATTTGCTATCATTTGATTTTCATTAAATATGCATTATTGCTTAATTATTATTTTATACTATGCATTTCCTTTGCTTAATTTACTTAGATTGAAGACAAGGTTGAGATTAACAATCACTGAAGAACGCCTAATATTATTCATAATATTAATAAAATAGTTGCACGCTTTGCAAAAAAAAAAAATGCATATGCTTATTATATTATAATTTTTAATATACACATATTTTAATTTTTTACATTATTATATCATATTTTATACTTATTATATTAGGTACATGTTTTTTATACAAATTAACATATAATTTTCAACCAGAAATAATGCTTTTTACTATTTGATTTCTGCATGAAACATTGAAAATTATTTAATAAAGATATAAGATTTTTAAAATGGTTTTTTTATGTAGTATTATAGTATAAGTGATAATAATTTTGCCCTCCCCCTTGTGCATCAAGTATAACCACCACTGAATCATGAACAATCATTAAGTGAAGAGTAGAATATTAAAAAAGCAACCTTAATTTAATTTTATTACTGACAATGTTTTATTCAATTAAAGAATTTAAATAGATATGCCCCAATCTTCTTTAATTAAGTCTGATCCTTTTTCAGCAATCATGATGGTTGGTGCATTAGTATGTGCAGCGGGTACTTCAGGCATAATTGAAGCATCAATAACTCTTAATCCTTGAAATCCTTGAACTCTTAACCTAGGGTCTACTACTGCTGTAGGATCGCCAATTGGTCCCATTTTACATGTTCCAGATAAGTGATATATAGTAAATGATATGTATCTGGCTGCACATTTCCAATAATCATCAGAATCAAACTGGAAATGTTTACAACCTGGTATTGGAGTATCCCATAATGTAGCATTTATACGTTTCATGCTATCCATTTGTAACAATTTTTCACATATTCTTACACCAGCAACTATTATATCAAGATCACTTTCGTCAGAAAAATAATTTGGGTAAATTGCTGGGTATCGAAAAGGGTTACTGTCTTTCAGTTCTATCCAACCTTTGCTTTTTGGTCTCATTATCATGGGAAATACCATGTAAGCATTTTTCCCTTCAGTTTCTTTATAAACATTATTATACAAGGTATCATTTAATCCGAAAGATTTCTTGCCTGTCACATCTGAACTAAGGCTAGCACATAACAATAATTCAAGATCAGGATGTCCATTATCATCTTTTGGTCGTCCTAAATCAAACAATGCTAAAGCCTCTGTCGTTCCGGGTATTGTTATTGGTCCATTGTGATATCTTAGAAATTTATGTAAAGTATTTGGATTTGACACAATCTTTTCTGCAGTAATTGAATTTGTATCATTCACAATAAATGTTAAACCTCCTAGAGCTACATGATCCATTAAATTACGACCTACTGGCAAATCACCTAGAACCTTTATACCTTTTGATAATAAATGATTTTTTGGTCCAATTCCTGATAACATAAGTAACTGTGGAGAATTTATTGCTCCACCTGAAATTATTATTTCTTTTTTTGCGTATACTCTATATTTTTTTCTTCTTCTGTAAAACTCTACTCCTATTGCTCTATGACCAGTTTCATCAAATAATATTTTAGTCACTTGACTGTTCTTTTTTACATGTAAATTCTTTCTTTTGCGTATCGGGTTAAGAAATGCTACATTTGTACTATACCTCAATCCATCTTTCATTGTAAATTGATGGAAATTAAATCCTATTTGACTTTTTCCATTTATATCTCTTACAGGATATCCTGCTTCATGTCCTGATTGAACAAAAGCTCTAGCTATTGTACTTTTATATGGTGCTTCTGACACAGAGAGTAGGCCTCCCTGTTGATGAAACCCAGAATCTTGAAAAGTGATATTTGCATTTTCCGATTTCAGAAAATACTTTAATACAATATTTGAATTCCAACCTAAAATATTTTATATAGATTTACTTAAATAAAATATAATTATTTAATATTTTTATTATTTACTTACCATCATTACCTGCTTCGGCCCATGCATCGTAGTCCCTCCTGTGGCCCCTGGTATATATCATGTAATTCAGTACACTTGAACCACCCATAACTTTTCCTCTCGGAAAATTGCATTGTCGATTTACATGACCTATACCGTTTAATATAAAATATTTTAGTAAGTTGGCCTATTGAAAATGTCTATTAAACATTGTAAATTAAATAGTGACCTATATACACTATATATGTTACGGTCCAAGTGGATAAATCGGACATTGTATACAATGTCTAAGGTATTTGGGCAAAGTAAATAATACATTCCTATTTAATTTCCTATATAGACTAGTCATTGTAATACAATGTCCAATCATTGTATACAATGGTGTGGTCAATGTGAATATTAGCAGTGGCGAAGTGGATGCAATACGATTGAGCACGGTACTTATTTTTACCTGCTATTTGATCTTACGATTGAGCACGTTCAATATTTAAAAATAATTTTAAATATTGAAAACGTTGCCAAACTTCTTTCGTTTCGAAATTATATACTCGTATAGTACAATTTTTATCTAGATATTTAAACACTATATGTTAGGTTATATACATATTATAAATAATATATTAACAAGTTAATATTAATTTTCGATAAATCGTTCTTTTCAAGTGGAAGGGACGCTCGCTACGCCTGCCGGCTTCGCTCACTTTCTCAAGCGGCACTTTTCGTGGGAATGGGGCTACGCCCCAAGGGACTAAAGCATACCTACCTAATACCTACCCATTGAACGGATACTGGTGCGGATAGGCAGTGATTTCGTGTGACCTAAAACCTCCCTTCGCGAGACCTTTGTATTTTTGATTTTTGAACTAACCAATGAAAATTTTAATAATTAATTTTTAATTTTATTCAATTTTATTATAATTAATTTTTTTTCTAATAAAAACTACATAAACTAGGTACGACTTTATTTTTTTAAATTTATATTATTATTACGTGCAAAATAAATATGGCAACGCTGCACAAGAAATAGTGCTCAATCGTGTTGCTTTTCGGGTGCAGGTAATGGTAATAATTGTAAAAATAAATAATTTCAATATTAAATAAAAATCAATATATAATATCATAAATCTCTAAAACATATGAAATAAAATTATATTAGTCAATACCTAATATATGTATTTTGTTTTGTTTTGTTCACTTGGCACATTCAGTTCTGGTCATTGTATACATTGTTTGGCTTATGTGAATAATTATTTACATGGCTTGAATAACTTGGACATTGTATTACAATGACCATTTATCCACTAACATATATTATACTATATTATATACAACTATATATACTAGGTCTTCCTAGTTTTAAAAAGTCTGAACTTTTAAAGTGTGAAAATTAAACTGAAGTAGGTTTACTTACATATAACTTAACATAATACAAAAATATTAGAAAATACCCACGTTTCAATTTTATTTTATAGCCGCTTAAATTTGAAATTTTTAGTGTGATCGAAAATATAAGAATTTATATTCTTATAAATATTTTTTGAAAATTTTACAATAATTATCAATAAAAAAAACCCACTACTTTCGAAAATATTATTGAAACTTACGTACATATTGGTTAAGGTATAAGTTCCGAAATATTAAAAAAATTATATGTTTCACAGTTTCACTATTTATTATAGGTGTTAAAGTTGAAATTTGTGTAAAATCGCTATTAAAAGTATTTATTATATAGATTATTTTTATTATGTTTAAATATTTTATAATAATGTTAAAGAAAATTGATAAAAGGTTTCGAAAAACGTTGAAATTTTATTGAAGCTCAAATGCATTTTACTGACTCAGATCTTATTAATTGTGAATATTACATTAAAGATATTTTTTGTTTTTGTTTTGTGGTTGTTTAAATATACAATTCAAGGTGAGGGATACAGGTGTATCATAGAGGATAGTTTAAGTACATCAGATGTTAATATGTTATTAATTAAAATTATTACTATTATAAATAGGTATATATGTTTAATATATATATTATATACAGAATACAGCAATAAAACCCCTAAATTAGTCACTTATTTTATATACTCATATCTTTAAGTAAATCACTCAGAATTGTTTTTCAAATGTAATGATTTATCACTGCATTCAAAATTTAATCAGAATTCATCGTTATCCTCTTTAGACCTGTATCCTTTCACAGAAGTATCCTTTCCCTTGCTTTTTATACTTTAAACACTTACAAAGTAAAATCGTAAGTGTAATATTCACAATTATTTGGAACTGATACTGAGGTAATATGACGTATTTAAGTTTCAATAAAATGTTTAAAATTTTTTATCGTTTTTATTTAACTTTATTGTAAAATATTGAAATATAATAAGAAGAATCCATATAAATGGTACTTTAAATCCTCTTTACACCTGTATCCATTCCACACCAATATCTCTTCCATTGTTTTTTAATCTTTGACCCCACTATTTAACAAGTCTCAAAGAATGGTATTCGGTGCGTTATTCGTTCATTCTTTCAATGTTATTGAATCTAACATTTAGTTTCTTACCATTATAATATGGTACAGTGGAGTATTCTAATTCCTAGTAAATCAGTAGTGGTTCATAATTCGTATCATAAGTAGAATAATAAAACAAAGTTCGTTAACAACCGAATTTAACAAATATTCGTTTACACTATTAATAAAAACCATTTGATGCATTTTTTTTT